>JANHFF010001703.1:17500-263979 GCA_024542945.1 allo-octoploid hybrid of Carassius auratus x Cyprinus carpio | reverse complement strand
TCTGCAATGCAATTTTGTATGATAGTGAATTATTTATAGCCTCTTTTTTTTTTTTTTTACCCATGTCATGAATTCGTTGTATTCCCATTTTAATAGAGCCAACAAATCAATTGTTCTAGACTAACCCAATCTCATGAAGTGCTTATGCACAATTTTCTGCTACTATTTTGGTGTAATATTTCTATGCAGAAATTGACTTTGGCATACAAAAGACTAATAAATTCATAAATAAATGCATGGCTGGTTCAGTCGACAGAAATACAGGACACACACAGTCCTATGATAACTGCTTAAATGTTTGCGGGGCAAATCAGAGGTCAGTCTGAGCACTTGTGGTACTCACAGTGCGTAAAGCTGTACACCTGCCGGCGCCACGGAATCGGACTGTTGTCGTGGTTATAAACACCGTAAACGGCAACCGTTCATGTGTCAGCGCTTAATGCGCAACTCCTATATGAAAAGCATTTTAGGGGGCCCAAGGCGGTCACCTACCTTTGCCTAATGGGTAAGTCTGCCCCTGATGTTGAGGGAACGACAATCCAGTTCTCATGGCCATTCGACTTCTTATGTTGTGAGGGAAAACATATTTTATTTCTGCGTGGCCATGGTTTAATGCAGAAGACAAACCTGCGTAACCATAGCACCCGGATTATCAGAGATTTGATTAATTTAATATTTTATTTTGAACTAAGAAATTATTATATTATGGATTACAGAAATTATTACATTATAAATATTATAGTGACCCATAGGGCCTTGGCTACCGGGCTGTATTATGTGCGATAGGTCGCATTCAATTAATTTTATCATGAATAAATTTTACATAAAGTGCATAATATAAAATAGGCCTACAAGAAAACATTTTTATCCAACCTACAGTCTTGTAAGTCCATTAACTGATGTTAATTTAACTGGAATAACTGCAATTTTTGCTGTAATGCAGTTTAAATTTAACATATATTTCAATTTATTTGGGCTAATTATAGACCATGATCAAATACTATAGTGTTTTGTTGAGGAATTATAATTCATGTAGTTTCGTTTGTAAATGAAAAACACAATACATGGTTATTTAATCATTTATCTGACAATTATGCCAATAAAGTTTTGACTTTATGATTGTATTTATGTCCATGTGTGATGATAAATTTTCAAATGAAACTGCATGAATGATTAATTCCTCATTAATTCCTCAAAACGAAACACTATAGTATTTATAATTATGGTCTAATAATTAGCCAAAATAAATCAAATATATGTTAAATTTAAACTGCATTACAGCAAAAATTCCAGTCAGCATAATCAAAGCTTTATTGGCATGTTGAGCATTACAGTAGGCTATTATTACAAATATATTTAGAACGTTCAGTAAAAGAGATCGAAATTAAGGGGAAAAAATTTATATAATGAATATAAAAATAAAACCAATAATAATAGCCTAGACGAATAATAATAATAATAATAATAATAATATACAAATATTACGGGGAAAAGACAATCAGTTAATGGACTTACAAGACTGTAGGATGGATAAAAATGTTTTCTTGTAGGCCTATTTTATATTATGCATTTTAAGTAACATTTATTCATGATAAACTTCATTTGAATGGTGACTATTGCACGTAATACAGCCCAGTAGCCAAGGCCTATATGATTAATATAATTTAATAATGACATAATTTCTATAATAAATAATATAATAATTTCTTAAATCTCTGACAATCCCGGGTTGCTATGGTCATGCAGGTTTGTTTATGCATTAAACTCGTGGCCACGAGAAATGGATGTCATTCCCTCAACATAACATCTTGAGGCCACGACATAAGCATGTCGTTACCTCGACAAAATGATCTTGTGGCCACGACATAATATGACGTTCCCACGAGTTAATATGACGTTCCCACGAGTTAATATGTCGTGGCCACGACAAAACTAAGTGAACCGACCATGACTCCTTACGGGCAACATAGATGCATGTCTCTTTCACCAGTTTCTTTGTCTCTCTCTAAGAAGCGCCTCATCTCTCCTCAGATAAAACAAAAACATTTTATAATGTATGTAATACTCTTTAGGCCTATGCAGTTGCAAAAATTGCAAAAGCCAAACCCAACGAAGCATTAAAACACTTTGCCTAAACCTGCCCTGCAAGTTTGAAACCCTCATCAGACACTGTTCATATGAAAGAGCAAGATATTCACACCTTTATTTTTCAACCCCCACAAGCTATACAGAACTACCCCGAACCCCAACCGCCTCCAGGTTGCATAGTGTAAAATGGACACGCTCTATCTAAAATAAAAATGGTGTAACATAAACCAGCGAACTTCTGAAAACATTTGTATTAATCAATTTATAAATTATTTTATTATATATAAATAAATAATAAAAAAACACCAAAAACCGGGATTTGAACCTGTGTTGCTAAAATCACTAACTGGATAAATGAAACTTCTTCTCCACACACACTTTTCATTCATTTCATTGTGCAATAATAAAAATAACTGTGTCATCAGGCAGATAGTTCTTGTGTATTTATTATAGTGTTTAAATGCTGATCTTATATACACATATCAGGCCCAGATTGGCTAATCGGGGGCACCAGGAGGATTCCCGGTGGGCCGGCCTGTTTTTTGGCCGTGAGGGTGTGTTGTCATGCTACTGGGTTGAAATATGCTGCCTGCACTCACAGCAGCCCTACTCTTTTTATTTATTATTTTCTCGCAGCCCATATTATTCTTTTCACCAGACCATAATAATAACAAATTCTCAATTGATAATTAATCATTATTTTATGAAATCATTGTTATTTGTGAACGTAGGCATTTGAGGAAGGCTTTAAGACCAAGTGGAATCCTCTGCCAGCTGCTCCCGCTTCACAGCGAACGCGACTCACGCTAACTGACCCAGGTTCACAGTCCGCAAATTTTGATTTGCAACTTATTGATCATGAGCCCAACATTTAGTAAGGCAGGAAAACATTCAGTCTACCTGAAGGAAGACGTATTTCATTGTAAGTTAATGCTGTTAAATAGAGAGAGAAAAAAAATACACTGAAAAAAATAAGAAAAAAACACCTAGTGTTGGCTATTCTTAAACTTGGACCTCATTATATTGAAGTATCAATCCAAACACCAGAAGCAACCTACACTGTCTTTTAAGTGTTCTTTCATTGAAAAGTATGCATTTTATTCATTCACAGGCTATATGGTTGAAATAACTTTTTAGTTCATAACTTTAAGTGCCATTGTTTAAAAAAAAATGCTTTATTGACTGACGTTTCATAGACCTTCAGGTTTTTTTTATATACTAGATTTAACTTGAATCTCAATACTATTAAACTGACTTTAAAATCTCAAGGAGTTTATAAGTTGAAACGGGTGAAAATGTCATGAACAATTCCTGTATAAAATGGGACAGCAACCTTTATATCAGACTTCTTTAAGTTGTCCACAGATGAGCAACGCGGGAGGCAGGTTCTGCGCCAGAGCGCACAAAGTGAATGTGCATGCACATGAATGTGCATGCACAATTTTTAGGGGGGAGGAGGCTTTTTTGTTTCTTAAAGTAATTTTCAGATGCACTGAAAAAAAAAAAACCCCGGGATAAACACAAACACGAAACTTGTAAATAGTTAACAACATAGTCTAGATTAACCCACAGTAACAAAATTTAACCGATGAATTGGTTAACTGTAATATTTTAACCAATTAATCGCCTATTTTCATTTGCTGCATGTTTTTTAAAAAAAAAAATGTTTTTTGAGAGCAAAAAAATATGTCATGTTTAAGTCGCATTTTATTACATTCAGAAATAATAATGGCAGGCCTAATAATGTTATAATGTACCAACAGGATATTTTTAATTCCCCTCACTTTACAACAAATGTAATGATTGTTTAATAACAATAGCATACAGTAAGAGTCTTACTCTTGAAAGGTCTTTATTTTAATTATTGATGCATAGACTGTAGCCTACTGTAAATTTTCTAATGGTTTTTAAGTATATTACAATGTTACATTATAATGTTATTGTTGTTTTACTTCATCGTTTCATCTCCGTTTACAAACCAAAATTTTACAATTACAATCAGTTTGCAACCCGTGCCTTTGCGCCACCTTGCGGTAGTTTCGTGAATGATTTTAACATGCAACTAACTTGCAGTTGCCGCGGCCCTGCAGCGGCTGTACACATGGCGGTATTACCCATTCTGGTTGTCCACCTACTGTATAAACCCTTTACAAAGGGAAACTTAATGTAAAATTTTGCCAAAAAATGCTCTAATCCATGTATGAAACAGGCTGCCTCTTTTAATGCTCACATGCAAAGTCAACCACCTTTTCTTTATTGCAAGAATAATATAACATATGATTCAGTGATATAAATAATACTATAAAAATTTAAAATACTGTGTACTACTGTGTAGCATACAATAAAGCTTAAGCACAGGCTCACAGTTTTGACATTCATTATGCTGCCGACTGCAACTGTTAGATCTAGCCCATTGGCAAAGTTGACTGCTACATGCAAAAATGTAGTTTAATACGTTTGCCTGATAACTTGTACAAGTGTATGGTTAAAGCGCCACTTAGCCATAAAAAGCTACAAATGCATTTTGTTGCAGAAGTAGTAACGGTGGTACCAGTGGCAGCAAAATAATTGTATAATGTGAATCTTCCAAGAGAAAGAGCTCAGATAAATGTTTCCTAAGTCTATTTGTCAGTGCAGTATCTTTTAAAGAAGATGATTAGATTAGAGTCTGGCACAACACAACACACAGACCCGTTACCTGCAGGAACTGGATGTGATCCTGTGTGTTTAATAGCTGCTCCAGCTCAGCTTCTCGCCTCCTCAGATCATTGATCTCTTTCTTCAGTCGCTCCAGTTGTCCTTCAGCTCGACTCACTGCAGTCTTCTCCTGATCTCTGATCCGCTGTGTCACCTCAGAGCGGCTTCTCTCAATGGAGCGAATGAGCTCAGTAAAGGTCCTCTCACTGTCCTGCACTGCTGTCTGCGCAGAGCGCTGTTAGACACACATCACAATCACACAGTGGGCTTCAGTGGAACTAAAAGAGGAGAGTCTGAACTAAGACTGAGACAAACTTTTCTTCCTCTCCAGGCTCACCTTATGAGACTCCACCGCCTCTCCCAGCTGCTGAAGATCTTTTTCTCTCTGCTGGATGCTCTGCTGGAACCTTCTCTGGGTCTCCTTCAACTTTTTCTTAAAAGGGGGAAAGGGGTGGGGGTCAAAAGAAATGCACAAAAATGTAATTATCAGAAAAGCCTTTAGGAATATCAAAACAATGTCGTACCTTATTGCACTGCATCAAAGCAGTCAATACAGCACAGTCAACGTTTACTAAACTGTGGACTAGATTTGACTCATGCTGCTGATTTAAGTGGTGATGCTTCCTGTTTTATGTGTCTGTTGATGACATTTATTTTTTAACCATAAATGAGCACACTACTTTTCTGATATTCATTAAATGTCTTTTTTCTGTGTCACTTCAAATATGTCTGTTTTAGACTCGTTGCCATCAAAAGGCAAAAATTCTAAGAAAACGCACAGCTCCCAAACTGCCATTCCAGCTTTTGTACAGCAAAATAAAAGATGACATTCTGATGAATATTTAAATTAAAAAAAAAATCTTATTTTACTCCACTACAGATATGTGGTAAAGCTCAAATATGATCCAATGCATGAGCCTGACCAGTCGACGTGTTTAGAGTACAGATACCCAGAACCACACTGCTGGAGTGCTTGCTGAACTGCCATGAAAAGGCAAAAGGCCTTAACTTTTGTTTTGGTTGAAAATGAGTTACTGTTATTTTGTGACATCTAAGACCTCCTTTATCATGTGGATAAGTATCTTGAGTCAATTTTGTTGTTGTTTTTTCTTAGAGAAAATAATGCGTTATCGTAACAGTAAATTCGAAAAGCCCAGGAGAAACCAAGGCAGAACACCGTATAACACCAGTTACCACTCTTTGACTTTGTTTTGGAATGCTCAAATTGAGTTATGGTGCTCTGCCTTTGTTTAGCTGTGCATCATTATGAAGCTACTGTGCCAGTTATACGTGTTCTGTCCTTGTTTTAATGTCCATTAAAGTCTGCCGCATTTAAATTACAGTGTAACGTGTTCTTTCATTCAGGTGTCTGCACTTCATTAGACAGACGAATTAGATAGATTGCGATCTACCAAATTGTTCCATTTAACAAAGCACTGTAAACAAGCAAAGACAATTTGAGATTTGGCATTTTAGATAATTTGGCAGCGATAATCATAAATAATCTTTAGTTTGTTTTCTTTCTCAATGCCAACCTGTCAATCTGGGGCTGCCCACTTTTAGTTTCATGAATGCCATGACAGCATAACATGTATCCCACAAAATCAGTAGTAACAGTTTGCAAATAAATCCATATTCTATATTTTCATGTAACCCCATAACATCCATGGCAATAAACGTATAATCCATAATCATTCTGAGCATTATTACTACTTGCTGGCAGAGCCGGCCCGGCCTAATAAGCAATATAAGAGGTTGCATAGGGCCCCATGAAGACCTGCTGCGCCAACATAAAAAAGTAATGAAAATGAACAGTATTGTTATATTGGGCCTTTCCAAATACGTGGATAATTCTAGAGATCTTATTATACGAATGGTTTTGTTTTTTTCCCTCGACCAGTTAAGTTTCACATCACTGCGCATTTGCGGCTTAAAAGTTTGGTCAGATTTTCTCATTGATCTGATCAAAAGCAGCAGACGTGCTGAATAAAAATGCAAGTTCACTCACTGACAGCAGGTGGCGCTTTAATACGGCTGTTACCATGGTTACCCCTGTATACAAAGCAGCGCTGCGCAAGTGCAACATCTGACACTTGCTTGTTTGTAACAGAGGTCAAACAGTATTTACATGTTTTCAAACAGCCATTCAGATGTTTTATTTACTTTGGGGTCATCAAATAACACCAAATATTTAAAAATGCCATCTTTATTCAAACATTTGTTTACACCTAAAAATTTTTGCATTTTAATCAGGAATAAAACATGCCAGCCCAGGAAATAGATTAGTCATTAATAATAATAATAATAATAATAATAAATTATTATTTTTAATTTTTATAACCCAGCAGTTCTTGCTTTATTAAAGCATTAATGTCACAAAATTTTCATTCATATTCTGAAGGCAGTAGTTTAACTGTTAAATAGCTAAAAATGGTTAAAAGAACTTAAGTAAATATATCTTCATATTTATTTAAATATAAATGCAGAGTAGACATTCTTCTTATTGAAAGTATAAATCATTTAGTTTAAACATGCTCATATGAAAAGACTTTGTATAGTGATTGTTTTGTTTGTTCTGATAATAAACATTACTTTCTTTTCCCTACCCAATTTCCTCCACAAATTGTAACATTCTAAATCAACATTCATAGGCAATAAATACTACATTAAGACTATGTCCACACTGTCAGTTTTTGGAATTGACAACCGCATTTAATAACAGGTGTCTCAAAATGTCACGTTCACACAACAACTAAGAGTAGCTTCTCGGATTCCTTCTGTTTGAACACCAACGGGAGTCAATCCCCTATTCCTTACCAGTTACCATAGTAACAGTGACCAGAATAATATCAAAGATGGCAACGTCTTATCACTGAAACTGAAAGTCTTATCACTTTCCGACACGACACAAGTCCAGTCGAGCCACAGGTTCATCCGTCAAATCTTCATTAACTGACAGCAGCTTTTATATTTGGGTGGAGAGTGGATCATACGAGTCTCACACAGAACACATACTGACGGGAGCAGCTCCAGTGGAGACTGGATCTAAATCTTTCAGATGACACAGTTAATTTCTCCGTCACTGTAAGTTACTGAAACCACACATGAAAACACACAACACACGGTAGACACGCGTTGGTGCAGCAGAGCGGCTCTCTTTTGCACAGTTTGACGTGACAGATAACCAGTTGTCAAGTCCTGTTCTGTTCACACAGCACCTGTTTCTGAGAATGCGGTTGTGAGTCCTGAAAATTTACAGGTGTGAGTTCAGTTACAGGATGCGGTTTTCACACCTGAAAATACCTGTACTCTGTGTAACTGTATTAAGGACTCAAATACAGGACAGACAACCATATTCTGCTGCTGTGTGAACGTGGCCTAAGGCAATTCTAAGATAACGTTCTATGTGTGTGCACTTAGAGCCTGTCAATCAACTTTACAGCACCAGGCTGAATTACACAAGGACCGAGAATCTGCCCCATCTAAACTTACAGTCAGGAGTCGTTACTGCATGGAATTATAAAATATTTTGTTTGTTTTGAGTCTGAATAATGACTTAAATTTCACATGGATTAAACCCTTGAGTTGTGTGGATTACTTTTTGCTACCTTTAGAATCTGAAAGTTTTGAACCCTACTGACTTCCATTTTATGTACAGATGAGACATTCTTCAAAATATTTTTTTTGTGTTCCTTGGGGGAAAAAAAGAGTCATACATAGATACAGTTTGGCAAAAAAAAAAATCATTATTGGGTGAACTTAAGTGCATACCTGTTTTTCTGTTCTCTGTTCTGCAGCCGTTTTGGTCTCGTGGTTTTTATGTTCGTCCATCATACACAGCAGACAAATACATTTCTGATCAGTGAGACAAAAAACCTCAAGGAGTTTCTCGTGTTTCTGGCAGATAATCTCTTGTAGTCGTCCAGTGGCTTCAGTCAAATTGTGTCTCTTTCCTTTGAAGAAACTCTCATGTTGTTTGAGGTGATTCTGACAGTAAGAGTTCAGACACACCAGACAGGACTTGACGGCTCTGTATTTTCTTCCAGTACAGACGTCACACTGCACATCTCCAGCTCCAGCGTAACAGTCAGCAGGAAGTTTAGTCTTCTTCAGTTTCTCCACCACTTCAGCCAGCATGGTGTTTTTAGCTAAAGCAGGTCTTGGAATGAAGGTCTGTCTGCACTGAGGACAGCTGTAGACTCTCTTCTGATCCTCTTGATTCCAGAAGTCTGTAATACAGTTCATACAGTAACTGTGTCCACAGGAAGTGGTCACTGGATTCTTCAGGAGATCCAGACACACTACACACATGAACTCATCCTGAGAAAATCTGGCTTCTGCCATTTTACTTAATGAATACAGAGAGACACAAAAGCACTACAATTCAACTACACGTTAGTTTCTTTTTCTCTATTTCCTGGTTCAGTTTTTGAGTGACGTGTTTGAAACAGGTTTGTCTGCAAGTCTAAAGGTACAGATAATAAAACGGCTACTAGGTGTTAGTCTCACACAGGCTTCCCTGTGAATATTTTCACTTTTTGAATCATTAAATATTTAGCCATTCCAATGATAATCAGGGATTATTTTTTGCCACATTTTATTACTAAAATGGATGCACTTACATGTTATCACATACTACAAAGTTTTGGAGACTGAATACTTATAACATGCTCAAGCAAATGTTTCTCATTTAGTTAGGGCATTGATATGTAGATACTTATTAACTTACCAATTTTGAAAACAGGAAATATTCAAGAGAAGCGTTGATAACTGACATAAGATTATATGAATGATAATTTACTGTTTTGACTATAGCAGGAACAGATAATATCTGTAACAACTGAATAGCTGTGATAATTGTGTGGTGAACAGCACATTCCAGGGCCCAGTTTATGGCAGGGCCCCTCTCTGACCACAATAGTGGACAAAGGTTTTGTTACGTTTTGATTGGATCTTGGTGGATTAAAATAAGCAAACTGCATTTGTGATCAGAGAAACGACAAATCAACAAGCACTACTCTACACTGCTCAAAACTCACGTTTGAATCATCAGTGGCAAATTATTTAAATATGCAAACGTACTTACAGGCTGTGAGTCAGAACCGCCAGACTGTCCTTGCAAAGTTGGAACTGCCCCACTTTATAGAAACAGCCTTTGTGTGTAGACAGCATTGTAGGCTACTTTACCAGGTTCAGGATACAGTCCTCCATAAAAGCGCTGCACACATCTGAATATTTGGGTTGGACTGTTCTGGAACAGTGTTGTAAATACAACTTAACCACTGATTTCTAGTTGTGTCCTCTTTTGGAAGACCAAACAGAGTAGTTTTGCTTTCACAACGAAACACACAGCATCACACACGGCAGGCTTGAGAAAGCCATGGCTGACGGATTCGACGAAGGAGCTTGCGGCAACCACATGTGACGACCCCAGGTTGGACTTGATGCATTTCCTCAGCGATCAGCTCTAGGCATGCCGAAGCGGATATTGTCCTTTTGGAAGGCCAAAGAAAGTAGTTTCACTTTCACAACGAAACTCACAGTGTCTCCACGACATGGAGGCGGCAACAATACTATGGCAAGAAAAAAAGTTACACCTTCTTTCTTTGCAAGGAACATTTGGGCGGTGTTATACAAATCTTCCAACACAGTGACATGGGCATGTTTAAACGAGGCATTTAGGAGGGCGTGGACAAGTCTTAACATTTATAAAGAATATCTCTTTGGGTTTGAGACTTTAGTCTTTGCAACTTTCTATCTATTCACTAACAGCTTGTAACACTCCAAAGAGGAAAGAAAATTTGAAATCGCATTATATGACCCCTTTAAGATACATGGTAACAGTTTTTTGTGTCAAACACAACTATACAAAAAAAAAAATTTTGCATTTATTTTTGGCCATATGACAGAGATCTGATATTCTATTTGTTGTATTTCTGTTTTGCATAAAACTGAAGAATAATCAGTACATCCTATAATTTAAGGATAGGCAACTCCGGTCCTGGAGGGCCACTGTCCTGCAGAGTTTAGCTCCAACCCTAGTTAAACACACCTGAACAAGGCAATCAGTGTTTTCGGGATTACTAGATAGATACAGGCAGGTGAGTTTTTATGAGGGCTGAAGCCTGATATTAACTTTTGCATTAGGGTTGCCAACTTCAGAAAATGAAAATAAGGGACAACTGTGATTCTTTATAGGAAAATAAGGGACCGAAAAAGGGACGCTCAAAATATTTGTTCTGTACCACATAGTGTGTAATTTTTGTGTTTACAGGTAAGTATGTGTATAAAAGGTGTATAAAAGGTTCTCAGAAATAATCACATTTGTTTTGCTTAACCTATGTAAAATAATTCTAAAAATAAAGTTTTATGTCATACAATAAATGGCACGCATGTTATACACAAAGCATCGGCCTGAGAAAATTTTACCTCTATAGAATTCTGACTGCACAAGTGGTGTAGTAATTTAGGAGGTGAATATACTGTGAAATTACATAGGCTACAGTATGGCATAAGATTTTGAAAGGATAACAATAGAATATCTATGAAACTTCAATCGATAAAGCATTTAAAAAAAAAACAAAAAAAACAATGACATTTAAAATGTTGAACTAAAATGTTATTGCAACCATATAGACTATGATTTCATGAAAATCAATATTTGTCAATTAAATAGAACTTGGAGTGTGTGGGCTGCTTTTGGTGCTTGAATTTGTTCTTCAGTATTAATGAGATCCAGGTTTAGGAATATGCTAGAAGTTACAATTTTAAAAATGTGTAATTTTGTTTCTCTATTTAACAACATTAAGTTAAAATGCTGAAAGACGTCTTTCCTCAGGTAGATTGCATTTTTCTTGCCTAGCTGGATGTTGTGCTTATGATCAATAATCACGTTCTTTGCATTCATCCAAATTGATTTGGCAAAACCAAAACACGGGTGGTGAAAGGGATTGCCGTTGCGAGCCCCACTCGCTGTGAAGTGGGAGCGACCAGGCATCAGAGGATTGTGCAAGGTCTTAAAGCCTTCCTTGAGAGGCTACATTCACAATTCAAACAATTTTTTTGTGCAAAAAAAAAAGATTAATTTGTTATTTGTATGGTCTAGATGGCCATACAGCGTATGCCTGGGAATACAGGACAAACTGCATTCCATATAGCTTTCATACAGAACACTTCTCTGAAGCCTTAAGTATGGGACAATACCGTATTAGGCTATACGGAATGGTTGGCAACCCTATTTTGCATAGATTTTATTGAAAAGTGGACCTGTATCTATGTATGTTTATTTTCAAAAACTTTCCAGGACCTTGAAATTTTTTTATTTTTCAGATTCACAAACTTTCAAAGATTTCAAGGTCGCGTGGGAACCCTGCCTTAGGACCTCTGGATGCTGCAGCAGTGGGTGAAACAAAGATCCATCCAAATCCATTCATAACTGTTTTCAAACCTTGAAACTGATGTAAACAGACAACAAATGTACACACCCATTTTATACTTATTTAGAGAAATAAGTATTCTCAGTGACAGCTGTTAAGGACAAATGAATGTATGCATTTATTTACATTTACATTTATTCATTTGGCAGACTCTTTTATCCATAGTGACTTACAGTTGATGAATACAAGCGATTCAACACAAGATGGCAATAAACACGAGAAGAGCCAGTTATACTGGGAGTTAAAGGAACAGTTTTACTGTTTTCGAAACCATTCAAGCGGTCTCTGGGGCTGGCGGTAGCATTTTAACTTAGCTTAGCATAGATCATTGAATCTGATTAGACCGTTAGCATCTCGCTCAAAATGACCAAAGAGTTTCTATATTTTTTTATTTAAACTTGACTCTTCTGTAGTCACATCGTGTACTAAGACTGACGGAAAATGTGTAAAAAGTGTAAAAAGCTAGTGGTGTAAAAAGCTAGTGGAATGCGCATTTTGAATTATTTGGACGATTGCCTGGTTTTGCCCCATTCAGAAGATGTGCTCAACAGCCACAAACATGCTCTGTTACTTAATTTGGAGAGCTTGGGTCTCTGTGTGAACACACAGAAGAGCGTGTTATGCCCCTGCCGATCGATTACATATATGGGGATATGGGGGTACAGCTGGACTTGCTGCTGCTCTCGATGAGAGTGTGTCTGTGTCAAGACTGTACACCCTGTGGCACTGAAAGAATATCAATGGCTTTTGGGATGGATGGCTGCGGCCGTGAGGGTGTGTTACCTCGGTGTTCTTTATATGCGCCCCCTCTAGATTTGGCTGAAGACTTGGGTAGCGAGAAGGGCTTGGGTAACGGGGCATTCTCGCGTGGTGGTCTCTCACAGGCGCCTGAGCCTGCTGAAACCATGGCGAGACCCCGACCTGTAACAATGCGGCGTCCAGATGAGACTGGTCACGATGGATGGGCTGATGACAGGCTGGGGAGCGCATTGCGATGACATACTGGCCTCGGGCTCCTGTATGGAGTCAGAGAGGACGTGGCACATAAATCGCCTGAAGCTGAGAGCAGCCTTTTTTACCCTCCAGAGTTTCCTCACACAGGTCCGGGGGCATCATACAATACATGGCTTGTATCGTAAATAAACTGCCAAGGCAGGATATGCTCGAAAGCCCTCTGCGAACAGGCGGTACGCTACTGATCACCATCTGCTCTCCATTCGTGCAGCGCATATCCCGGGTTGCCTGAACAGCAGCGAGGATATGCTATCGAGGAACGGAATTCCTAACGGGGAATGGAGGCAAAATTCCCTGGGTCAGTGAGACTAATCTGGGAGCAGTTCGGAAAGGAGGAAGAAGATTTGTTTGCGACAGAGAACATGCTTTGCCCACTATTCTTCTCTCTGTTGTGTTCTCGACAGGGCGGAGACGCACTCACAATGCCGTGGCCGAAAGACCTGTCCCGTGTACCCATCACATCAGATTCCTGACACAATGTCTCGTTCCCATCTCTCAAGGAACCAAGGTTACGACAGTAACCCGAAATGTTTATATTTACATTTAGTCATTTTTATCCAAAGCAACTTACAAATGAGGACAATGGAAACAATCAAAATCAAAAAAAGAGCAATGATATGCAAGTGCTATAACAAGTTTGCTTAACGCAGTGCACATAGCAAGTTTTTTTTTATTTTATAATAAATAAAAAGAAAACAGATAAAATAGAAAAAGAATAGAGCATGCTAGTGTTAGAGGCCTTTTTTTGCTTTTGTTAATTGTATAATAAAAAGAAAACATAGAATACAAAAAGATTAGAGAAGCTAGTGTTTTTTTTAAGAAAACAAGCAGTTAGTAAATGAATAGAGTGCAAGTCTGAAAGGGGAATTTTTTTATTTTTAAAAAGAATAGAATTTGAATAAAGAGCCTGAATGACTACTATAGCCACAGTGCTGTTCATGATGGTGAGTGGGGGTAGTGCAGAGGGGTTTCTCCTGAATTCCACGATCATCTCCACTGTTTTGAGTGTGATCAGCTCCACATTGTTGTAATTGCACCAGACAGCCAGCTCTTTAACCTCCTGTCAGCAAGCAGACTCGTCTCCATTGTGGATGAGGCCGATGATGGTAGTGTCATCTGCAAATTTCAGGAGCTTGACAGATGTGTCTTTTGCAGTGCATTTGTTTGTATACAGGGAGAAGAGCAGTGGGGAGAGCAGGATTTGATGAAAGTGTTTGCCAAACCAAAATCTTGTGGCCAGTTTTCCATTTTCTGCAAGAAAGAGCAGATCTTTGGGAGATGCTCGGCCTGCATACTCAAGCAGACATATTCAGAAATAGGTTGGAATGGACTGAGAAAGGAGTTTAGTTGGAAGATGTAAATAGTAAACAATGTTTCTAATTGGTCTGTTTTGCTTCTTCAAAGGGTGAAGATGAGAATATCTGAGGAGTGATAATGTCCAGCATGCAGGGATGAATGGAAGGATTGAATGTAGATGAAATCAGAGCGAATTATGAGCATCATAGGAAGCCGAAGAATGCGAGTGAGAACATGGACTCTTAAGGTTCAATCCGTCACAAGATTTAGATAGCCTGATCGTATAGACCATTTCAAGGAAGTAAACAATAACAAACGTGATGCAATGATACTGCGCATGTCTGGTCCTGAAGCATTTCCGGTGTTGCCATTTTTAAATGACAGACCTTTCGTGTACTTTTTATGTCTAGCTAAACTAGAACAGTTAAGATACTTAAAAAAAACTAAGAATGTACGATAACGTGGAATTACCAAACCCTTTAAATCAGACATTGAGGTGACAACTTTTCACTCAGAATGCTAAACTTTTACCTGAAATAAAATTATTTATCATCAGTGTATCATTATCTGGTTGAGACCGAGTTTGTCTACACGAGAGAAGTGGTAAAGGCATATCTGTCTGAATGCCTACAATCACTTCCTTAGCGGAAAAGTTGGAAGCATTTGTTCATACAATGTGGACAACATTTATCTTGTGTTTGGCGAGGTTGTGTCACGGTGTCTGGTTTGTGTCTCCCTGGGTGGCCACTAGAGGTCTCACTTCCCCTTATTGTCACCCCCTTCAGAACTACATTTCCCACTAGCCTTATCTGCTCATCACTGTTCATTGTATTCAGCTGTCACCACTTACATTGTTTGCACCTGTGTATAAATACCCTGGTTGTTCTGTCATTGTTACGGAGTCCTTGTTGCATGTCACCCTGCTTTTTCCTGGTTCCCTAGTGGATGTTCGTGGTTCGTGTTTTGGACTGTTTATGTTTGGTTTTGACCCCTGCCTGGACTGTTTATGATTTTGGATTACCCTTTAATAAACACTGCATTTGGATCTACCTGTCTGTGTGCGTTTCGTGACAGAAGGACTCCGTCATGCTTAGATCCAGCGGTACGTTTTTTGAGGGTTCTCCCCCAGCCAGCGAGCAGGAGAGAAGGATCGGTTTTGAGGGAACCCGCCTGGTCATTTTTCGTGGGACCCGGGGAGGTCGCATAGGAGTGAGTGGGCGAGAGGAGGTCCGGCATCGCTCTCCACCATGGCCCCCCTTCGACCCGGGGCTCGTGAGGGACGGATCGGAGCCGCCGTCTCTCCATCACGGACGGAGAGGGGGAAGGAAGCACACGTCTGCCGAGCCTGTGTCTTCGGACAACACGGCCGCGGAAACATTCTTGGATTATTTTTCTAGGCTGTCCAAGATCCTAGAGATTCCCAAAGGTGTTCACGTCACGGCTGCTGAGCCAGCACCACAGTCCAGGAGGGTCGCCAGCCCAGCGCCACAGCACAAGATGGCCGCCAGCCCAGCGCCACAGCACAAGGTGGCCGCCAGCCCAGCGCCACAGCACAAGGTGGCCGCCAGCCCAGCGCCACAGCACAAGATGGCCGCCAGCCCAGCGCCACAGCACAAGATGGCCGCCAGCCCAGCGCCACAGCACAAGATGGTTGACTCAACGCCTGAGTCTTCCGTCAAGGAGCCACCGGCACACCATCATAGAGGCCGCAGGAGGAGGAGACAGGCGTCAGCAGTTCCTCAAAGCCCGGAGGACGTTCCCGAGCAGGCCGCTGCCGTCCAGGAGGACGTTCCCGAGCAGGCCGCTGCTGTCCAGGAGGACGTTCCCGAGCAGGCCGCTGCCGTCCAGGAGGACGTTCCCGAGCAGGCCGCTGCCGTCCAGGAGGACGTTCCCGAGCAGGCCGCTGCCGTCCAGGTGGAGGTGCCCAAGGTTCCCGAGGCGGTGCCTGATGTCGAGGCGGTGCCCGATGCGGTTCTGGAGGTCGGGGCGGTGCCCGATGCGGTTCTGGAGGTCGGGGCGGTGCCCGATCCGGTTCCGGAGGTCGGGGCGGTGCCCGATGCTGTTCCGGAGGCCGAGGCGGTGCCCGATGCTGTTCCGGAGGCCGAGGCGGTGCCCGATGTTGTTCCGGAGGCCGAGGCGGTGCCCGATGTTGTTCCGGAGGCCGAGGCGGTGCCCGATGTTGTTCCGGAGGTCGAGGCGGTGACCGATGCGGTTCCGGAGGTCGAGGCGGTGCCCGATGCCGAGGCGGTGCCCGAGGCTGTTCCGGAGGTCGAGGCGGTGCCCGATGTTGTTCCCGATGCCGAGGCGGTGCCCGATGCCGTTCCGGAGGTCGAGGCGGTGCCCGATGCCGTTCCGGAGGTCGAGGCGGTGCCCGATGCCGTTCCGGAGGTCGAGGCGGTGCCCGATGCCGAGGCTGTGCCCGATGCCGTGCCCGATGCCGAGGCTGTGCCCGAGGCTGTTCCGGAGGCCGATGCGTTGCCCGAGATGGTTCCGGAGGTCGATGCGTTGCCCGAGATGGTTCCGGAGGTCGAGGCGGTGCCCGATGCCGTTCCCGATGCGGTGCCCGATGCCGAGGCGGTGCCCGATGCCGAGGCTGTGCCCGATGCTGTTCCGCAGGTCGAGGCGGTGCCCGAGGCTGTGCCCGATGCTGTTCCGCAGATCGAGGCGGTGCCCGAGGCTGTGCCCGATGCCGAGGCTGTGCCCGAGGCCGAGGCGGTGCCCGATGCTGTTCCGGAGGCTGATGCGGTGGCCGATGTTGTTCCGGAGGCCGAGGCGGGGCCCGATGCTGTTCCCGATGCGGTGCCCGATGCCGAGGCGGTGCCCGATGCCGAGGCTGTGCCCGATGCTGTTCCGCAGGTCGAGGCGGTGCCCGAGGCTGTGCCCGATGCTGTTCCGCAGATCGAGGCGGTGCCCGAGGCTGTGCCCGATGCCGAGGCTGTGCCCGAGGCCGAGGCGGTGCCCGATGCTGTTCCGGAGGCTGATGCGGTGGCCGATGTTGTTCCGGAGGCCGAGGCGGGGCCCGATGCTGTTCCGGAGGCCGAAGCGGTGCCCGATGCTGTTCCGGAGGCCGAGGCGGTGCCCGATGCTGTTCCGGAGGCCGATGCGGTGCCCGAGATGGTTCCGGAGGCCGAGGCGGGGGCTGATGTTGTTCCGGAGACCGAGGCGGGGCCCGATGCTGTTCCGGAGGCCGAGGCAGTGTCCGAGGCGGTGCCCGAGATGGTTCCGGAGGCCGAGGCGGTGTCCGAGGCGGTGCACGAGATGGTTCCGGAGGCCGAGGCGGTGTCCGAGGCGGTGCCCGAGATGGTTCCGGAGGCCGAGGCGGGGGCCGATGTTGTTCCGGAGACCGAGGCGGGGCCCGATGCTGTTCCGGAGGCCGAGGCGGTGTCCGAGGCGGTGCCCGAGATGGTTCCGGAGGCCGAGGCGGTGTCCGAGGCGGTGCCCGAGATGGTTCCGGAGGCCGAGGCGGTGCACGAGATGGTTCCGGAGGCCGAGGCGGTGCCCGATGCGCAGGCCGAGGCGGTGCCCGTGTCCAGGGCCGTTCCCGAGGCGGTGTCCTTGTCCCATGCCGTTCCGGAGGCCGCTCCCAGGGCGGTGCCCGAGGTCGTGCCCGAGGTCGTTCCCGAGGCGGTGTCCAATGCCGTGACCTGGCCATCGCCACAGTCTGCTCCTCACTGGCTCCCCGAATGGCAGGTTCCGTTCGGGCCACTCAAATGGCGAATTCCTCCCTGGCCATCTGCACAACGAGAATGGACTGATCCACCGTGGCCACCTGAACTGCCTGGCCCCTCGTGGTCCTCTGAACTTTCGGGTCCACCGTGGCCACCTGAACTGCCTGGTCCCTCGTGGTCCCCTGAACTTTCGGGTCCACCATGGCCCCCTGATCTGACCGAGCCACCTGGGCTGCCAGGGGAGCCATCACTGCCGGTCCCAGTTCCCTTACACGGGCCTGGCCCGCCATCCCTCCCCCTGTTCTGCCTCCACCAGTCCACCTCCCTCCTGGTCTCTTTGTTTTGTGTTTGGTTTGTTCTGAGGAGCATCTAGAAGCTGCTCCTTAGAGGGGGGGTAGTGTCACGGTGTCTGGTTTGTGTCTCCCTGGGTGGCCACTAGAGGTCTCACTTCCCCTTATTGTCACCCCCTTCAGAACTACATTTCCCACTAGCCTTATCTGCTCATCACTGTTCATTGTATTCAGCTGTCACCACTTACATTGTTTGCACCTGTGTATAAATACCCTGGTTGTTCTGTCATTGTTACGGAGTCCTTGTTGCATGTCACCCTGCTTTTTCCTGGTTCCCTAGTGGATGTTCGTGGTTCGTGTTTTGGACTGTTTATGTTTGGTTTTGACCCCTGCCTGGACTGTTTATGATTTTGGATTACCCTTTAATAAACACTGCATTTGGATCTACCTGTCTGTGTGCGTTTCGTGACAGGTTGGAGTAAGTCAAACGTATCAAAAACGTACTCTGCGGGGGGGCGCTGCTGAGCTCTAATGGAGTAAGACGTGAGTTTGGAAGCTCCTGCCGATTTTGATTAATATTGTAATTCTTTTGCGCTTTTTCGACACATATTTAGCATAGTCTTGCTCCGCTGATTTTTTTTTGTTAGGAAGTTTAACTCTGGACTGCGTAAGATGGCTGGAAAGAACTCTAAACTCGCAAAACTATTCAGACACAACTGCGGCCTAGTCCTCAAATTGCGACCACACCCTCGAGTGGGTCATCTGTTGCTTCAGAGGTTGAGGGCGCCTCGGCGCATGCTAACCTTGACATCGATGCACTTACTATTAGGCTTGACCTGCAAGCGGTAAAGTCACAGCTGGCGAATGATAAAGCTGCTACCGAGGCTACCATGTCCAAGCTTAAAGGTACGGTTGGAGAAATGGAGCACGCACTCACTGAGTGCTCCGATGACATCGCCGAGATGAAAACTACTATCGAGTGCCTCACAGCTAGCGTAGCCAAACTGGAAAATAAATGTGAAGACTTGGAGTCCAGATCACGGCGTAACAACGTTAGGATAGTGGGAGTACCGGAGGGCCCTGACACCTGTACCACTGCAGCTGTGGCCGCCTTGCTGAAGGAAGCGTTCAATCTGGAAAAGGAGCCGCTTTTGGACCGGTCCCACCGGACCCTCCAACCCAAACCCAAGCCTGGTGACCGTCCGCGAGCCATTGTGTGCAGGTTTCATTATCACAGTGACTGTATGGACATTCTGCGCCGCGCTAGAGAGCTCCGACAGATTAAAGTCAGAGGCGTGACCGTCTCAGTCTTCCCTTACCACACCGCCAAGATAGCTTGGGCTCGGGCTGCATTCAATGAGGTCAGACGCCAACTTCGTGGCATTGATGGTGCGCGTTATGGTCTGTTTCATCCAGCGCGACTTCGCATCACGTACAACAGTGTTGAGAAGGATTTCGTTTCTGCGGAGGAAGCCAGCAACTTTGTCAAAACTTTGGTTCCTGGGTGAGCTTCAATAGCTTTTCAGATCTGTTCTACTCCAGTCTTTTTGTTCAGTATTAGATGGTTTTCTGGCTTGCTACACTTACTAAATTAGTGTAATTATGGTCTGTTTGTAGCAGGTACATTTTTATTTTATTTATATTTATTTTCCTCAACCTTACTGGACATTGTTAACAAGACTATACCATATTTTGTATTTTCTCATTTTATGGCTTCTGTATCTATTTACGCAAGACTGAGAACCTACTGTTATTTGTTTATTTGTATTTTCACGTGCGTTACTGTATTCATGCGCATTTGTTAATGTTGAGATCGGCGGGAGTTTTTTCTTTTCTCTCTCGCTTTTGTTTGTTCGGCATGGTCTCCGGGTTGTTCAACATTATTGTGGACAACTTGTGGTTATTGTGGGAAACACTGCTGTCTCCTTTGTTCTGTGGTTACATGGGGACTTTGGGTGTATTTGTATTTAAGGGATTGTTGGGGTGGGGGGGTGGGGAGGGTGTTTCACCTCGGCTCTGTATGACCATTTTAATTTTTTTTTATTCAGATGGTTAATGACAATATATATCCCAGCATTGCTGGGTCAGGCACACCTCTCAGATTCATCAGTTGGAATATACGTGGTATGGGTAATCCTGTTAAGAGATCTAAGGTTTTTGCGCACTTGAAACGTTTAAACTCTGATTTAGTATTTTTGCAGGACACTCACCTTCGTGTTAAATTTTAATTAACAAAAAAGTTCAGTTCTCATCCACTGATGTTATTGCTGATAGGAATGGCAGATATCTTATAGTTGCTGGGACCCTGATGCAAAAAAAGGTTTTGTTGGTAAACGTATACGCCCCGAACTTCGATGATGTTGAATTCGCTAACAGATTTCTGAGTAACATCCCCTTCTTGAACACACACTTGCTGAGCCTTGGTGGGGATCTAAATTGTGTTTTTGACCCAATCTTGGATCGGTCTAATCATCGAAATCTGACTCGATCTGCTATGTCTAAAGCATTCTCTGATTTTATGGAACAAAATAGTCTTATTGATCCATGGAGATCCCGTAACCCATCTATTAAAAAATTCTCTTTCTTTTCCCAGGTGCACCATTCATACTCTAGAATTGATTACTTTTTTATTGATAGTACACTTAATTCATGTGTTAATTCTTCTGACTATTTAGGTATTGTAATATCTGACCATTCACCTTTATTATAAGATATTCAACTCTCTAATTATAAACCTAGCCCACCACTTTGGAGATTTAACTCTCTTCTTTTGGCAGACAAAGAATTCTGTGAACTCATTTCAAACTCTATTGATGAGTTCTTGTCTTTTAATCACAATGACTCCTCTTCGTATTCATTGCTGTGGGAAACACTTAAATGTTACCTGAGAGGTCAAATTATTTCTTACTCTGCTCTTTCTAATAAAAAGATTAATGGTAAGCTTAATGCACTTACATCTGTGATTAGTAACCTTGATCAGAAATATGCATTGAACCCTTCTCCAGAATTACTTAAGCAGCGTCTCGATTTGCAAGCAGAATTTGATCTTATTTCAACTAAAGAGGCAGAGCGCTTGCTACTATGTAGCCGTGGCTCATACTACGAACATGGTGATAAGGCAAGTCGTTTACTGGCACATCAGATACGACGACAGGCCACTTCCCGTTTGATACCTACTATTAAAAACACTTATGACACTATTACTGCAGACCCCTTAGAAATTAATGCTACCTTTAAATCATTTTACTCTTTATTATATAAATCTGAATTT
The DNA here is from genome assembly GCA_024542945.1 of allo-octoploid hybrid of Carassius auratus x Cyprinus carpio. Classification (NCBI taxonomy): domain Eukaryota; kingdom Metazoa; phylum Chordata; class Actinopteri; order Cypriniformes; species allo-octoploid hybrid of Carassius auratus x Cyprinus carpio. The sequence continues at coordinate 242,219 of JANHFF010001703.1, read as the reverse complement.
CCTACTGATAACACTAAAATGAATACATTTCTACAGAATCTTTCGAACCCTGTCATTGATTCTATTACTGCCATGCAAATGGACTCTCCACTCTCTCTTGAAGAAGTATTAAATGCAATTAATGTCATGCAATCTAATAAAGCCCCAGGCCCCGACGGGTTTCCGATTGAATTTTTTTAAAAATTTACTGGCAAATTGGCACCATTACTTTTATCCGTATTCACTGAATCCCTGGAAAGTGGTTCTTTACCACCAACCATGACACAAGCCACTATTGCTCTCCTTCTCAAAAAGGACAAAGATTCAACCTTCTTTGGGTCTTACAGACCATTGTCTTTGCTTAATGCTGATGTCAAGGTATTGGCTAAGGTAATTGCATCCCGCTTAGAGAATGTGCTTCCTCATATTATATCCGAAGAGCAAAATGGTTTTATAAAGGGATGTCAATTGTTTTTTAATACCCGTACACTTTTCAATATAATTTACTCTAAACACTCTGCTGAACTTCCTGAGCTTGTGATTTCTTTGGACGCCGAGAAGGCATTTGATAGGGTAGAGTGGGAGTACTTGTTTGCAGTTTTAAAAAAATTTGGATTTGGTGAAAATTTTATTTCTTGGATTCGCCTCCTCTATTCATCTCCTAAGGCCAGTGTTCATACTAATGATGTTTATTCTGATTATTTTACCCTTGAACGGGGAACTCGACAAGGGTGTCCCTTATCACCTTTGCTCTTTGCCATCGAGCCTCTGTCAATTACATTAAGATCTTCCCCTTTATTCAAAGGAATCATCCGTAATAGAACTGAATATAAACTATCATTGTATGCGGATGATTTGCTATTGTATATATCTGATCCCTCACTCTCTATCCCTGCTGTTTTAAGTATTCTGGAGAACTTCAGCTCTTTTTCAGGTTATAAATTAAATTTGGAGAAAAGTGAGTGTTTTCCCATTAATACTGCAGCATGTCATATGCAACAGTCAGATGTGCCTTTTCGATTTAGTCCATCAGGGTTCAAATACCTCGGTGTCAACGTGACTCGTTCTTTGTCTAGCCTTGCTTCTGCGAATTTCACTCCCCTTATCTCTAAGATTACAACCAATATTCAAAGATGGGGTAACCTCCCCCTTTCTTTAATCGGCAAGATCAATGTTGTTAAAATGAATATTTTACCAAAATTTATATTCTTATTCCAGTCAATTCCTCTTTTTCTGCCAAAGGATTTTTTTGACGCACTTGATAAGTTAATTTGTTCTTTTATTTGGGGTGGAAAACCACCTAGGATTCGTAAAACTCTACTGCAGAGATGCAGACTTAGTGGGGGACTAGCATTACCCAATTTTTTTAATTACTATTGGGCGGCTCACATTCATAAACTTTGCTTCTGGTTAAAATCCCCAGGATCCTCTTGGTGTAAATTGGAACTATCATCCTGTAAGGGATCTTCTCTACCTGCTTTACTTTATACCTCTTTACCCACAACACCTTCTCTATATACCGATAATCAAGTGGTTCTTAACACGCTCAAAATCTGGTATCAATTCAGACGACACTTTAAATTTGTAAATGGTTCTTCCTTGGGTCCTATCAATGATAACCACTTATTTCCTCCATCACTTTCGGATTCGACATTTTCACTGTGGTACGACAAGGGTATTACACAATTTAGAGATTTATATGTAGACGGTGTCTTCGACAGTTTTACCAATTTGTCAACTCGCTATGAACTCCCTGTTAGTCATCTGTTTCGCTATTTTCAAACTTGTAATTTTGTCGCTAAGTGTTTCCCTAATTTCCCCTCTTTACCTCCAGAGCATTGTTGGGAAACCATGCTTTCATTCGTCCCTCATAACAGAGGAATCATTTCTAGGCTGTATGACATTATTTTAGCTTTTAGCAATGATTCAAATGACAAACTTAAGGGTACATGGGAAAGGGAACTGGGAATACAAATTCAGGAAGAGTCCTGGGAACAGGCCATAGAGAGGATACGTTCTACCATGACTTGTGCTCGTCTTGGACTTATTCAGTTTAAGGTCTTACATAGGGTACATTTCTCTAAACTTAGACTATCTGAAATATATCCGGACGTGGAAGACAAATGCGATAAATGTCATGGCTCACCTTGTCATCTTAGCCACATGTTTTTTTTTTGTCCTGATTTGAAAGATTTCTGGCTGGGTTATTTTAATATTATGTCCTCTGTTCTTGGGGTAAATCTCCAACCTTGTCCTCTGATTGCTATATTTGGAATTCCTGACCCCTCACTTGCACTTAACCCTACACAAAAGGACATCATAGCTTTTACATCTTTACTAGCAAGGCGCTCTTTATTGTTACACTGGAAGTCAGCTAAATATCCTTCTGTCTCCCGTTGGCTCAGAGACGTCATGTATTTTTTAAAACTTGAGAAAATTAAATACACGTTGAGAGGATGTACAGTCAAATTTTTCCATAAATGGCAACCTTTTATTTCCTATTTCACTGATTTAGTGGTACTACCCAACTGAATGTGTGCCTTTTTTTTTTTTTTGATGTACTGTTTGCATTGCATAAATAACCAGTAATATGTGTGTTGGTCGTGGTGTGCCAAGAGGGTGGGGGGGTTGTTCATGGAGGGAGAAAAAAGGAAAAAAGGGGGGGGGGGATAAATTGTATCTGTGAATGGTAATATTGTATTGTTTTGCTTTTCCCAATAAAAAGAAAGTAAAAAAAAAAAAAAAAAAACACGTACTCTGCTTGGTTCGTTGCCAAGGTGACCAGGGAGGTTATTAGTGGGCACTGCACTTGCATGGCCAGGTAAGTCTGTACGCAGTGCTAATGATAAATCATATTGCTAACTGAATTCTATTAAATCAATTTATTGCATACATTATTATTTCATATGTTTTGATATGTTTGTGGTTAGATTAGGTGAAGTGTGTAGTCATGTTGCTGCGATGCTTGCTGCAGTGGAACAGTGCATTTGAATGCTTCATCTGTAACATCTGAGCCCTGTGTGTGGTCACAAATAAACAAGAAGGTGCATGTAATTCAGTGCTGGCTAACGTGTCTTTATTTATTTATTTAAAAAACAAAATCTAATTCATATTAAATTCTAATTAATCACACATGTTGTTGCTTGTAGATAAAAGTAAATACTTCCAGATTAGTCAGTGTACAATCCTACTTTGTTTTAGATTGATCCAAAACCAGTGGCAGACATTGAACTGCTCTTTGTCTGACAGGTTTGGAAAAGTCAAGAATAGGGATCCCATCCACTGTACTCACACCAGTCTCACCAAGCAAGCTTTTTAAGTCCTTGAAGGTAAGGAAAACATTTGCAGAAACCTGATAAATGACAATATATGCAAAAGACATGAAATATATTCCTATATGGTTTTCATGGATATAACCACAAACAATGATATGTGTAACCAGCAGAGTAACTGCCATAGCAAGTTTGTCCTCTTGTTCTCACCGTATCCCTCTTCCTCTCAGCCATGCCCCCTAGTTAGCTTGCAGGTGGCTAGTCATTCATTAGCGTTTATGGCACTTCGTATAAAACCGGGTGGAAGAAGTAATTCCTTGGCTTGTATGTCCTCCTGATATTGTGTTCGCTGTGTTGTCGCCTATGAAAGACACTTCCGGGTAGCATATTGTTGATCTACCGAAGGTCTTGGCCGGAATACGCTGTGTGCACATTCTGTCATCGTCTCTTGAAATATGAGTTGAGGTAACATTGACTGTATGGCTCACAGCAATAGAGTAGTGTTCGCCATGTAACGTGTTTGTATATGTATGTTTATAGTAAGTTGATTTACTATATGATTGTTTCACTGTAAATCCTTGGGATGTGACTAACCAATGACCTTGATGTATAATTGTATGTGAACTATGCTTGTGTGTGATTTTCATGTAGGTTCGTATGCGGGGGAAGTAACCAGGGAGTCCCATTTCCGTTTATGTTGAGTTGTATTCCTAGAGGTAAAAGGAAATCTTGGTTATTGTACCTGTATAACCTATCATTGATTGATAATGGTTAGGTTATATTTACTGTACATAATGGATTTTAATTGTTTGTTTCTCCTTTTAGAATGGTTGTCACTGCTGCTTTGCCTCCTGTAGATTTAATGTAACTGTATCTTTTGCCTCATTTAGTTTTCTTTATTTTGTTATTTTGTTTGCCCGTCTGAGCTGGCCTAAACATAAGCATGGTTGGTTCTCCCTTTTTTTTGTTTTTTTGTTTGTGTTTGTGGGCTGTAACTGGAGTAATATTGGCTGCCCCAGTAGGTTTAATAGTAACATCAATTTTCCTTCTCCTCTTTGGGGAAGTAGAGTGTTGAAGCTAGGTTGTGGAGCAGGTTGCCGGATTAGTCTTCTGTTTTTTTTTTTTTTTTTTTTTTTTTGCGTGTTGCACACAGTATTTGCAGTGGTAACGTGCACCTCACTATTTGCAGTGATCGCTCTTGTAGTGTCTGTGCCTATGAGTGTGGGTGTGTGTGAGTATGTCTGTGTGAATAGGCAACAGAATTAGTAGCATGGGTGGTGTGTCTGTCTCATTCTTCTAGGACAGGTAACCTCTCCCCAAACAGCTAAACATTGAAACATTATTTGTTTGTATTTTTGATATTTCAGGTGGCAGCCACTATCTCCCTCTGGCTGGTCCAGGGTGTCTAATCTGTATTGTCTCATTATTCTGAGAAACAAGCCCCAGACTGTTTTTGTATTGAATTATTTGTTAATAAATATTGTTGTATTTTTATTGAAATCATGTCTCTGTCATTACTTTAGTATCTGTGTGTGAGAGTCCTCGTCTAAATCAAGGTGTTGGAGGTTTACCTAAGGTACATCTTGGTGTGAAAGGCCCCAGGTGGCGTAGTCGAGCACCCTACAGACAATACCTTTTGTCACTTTACTCCCGTAGGTCACATATGCACATGGATATAGTGGCACGTGTGTGACTATATCCATGTATATTTCAATGTATGTGACTATATCCTTGAAAACCATATAGGAACATATTTCATGTGTTATGCATACATTGTAACACACACACACACACACACACACATATATATATATATATACAGTACTGGTCAAAGGTTTGGCAACATTTTAAAATTAGTCTCTTTTGCTCATCAAGCCTACATTTATTTTCTTAATGCAGAAAATAGTAATAATGTGCAATATAATTACAATTTGAAAAAAAATATATATTAACTTTATAAATATAAACATAATTTATTTCTGTGATCAAAGCTAAATTGCTTCCAATACTTAAATCACAGTGACATGTGGTTGGCTAACAGATTGCAGTTTCTGATCTATTGGTTTGGAACGGTTTAAGAACAAAATCTTTGTGTGCAGCTCAGTTAGGATTTGAGAATGAAATAATAATAAACACTAGATGTTGAGCCTAATGTACATTTTATAGAGGAATAATTTAGTCCAGTTTACACAAAAGGAGGATATGTGGGAGTTAAAAAAAAAAATTAAGGCAATACAAATGGAAGTACACATACAAAGACAATGGCAGAAAGTTATTCATAATGCATTTATTTAGGAAAAAACTTGTGTACAGAATCAGTAATACTTGCAAAACTGAACACCATTTAACACTAGAAATGAATGAGGAAAGAAAAGAAAAATCAATTAAAGTTGTACAAGCTCAATATCAGAGTTTATAATTTCTTCAGAAGTTTGGGGGTTTTGTTTCATTTTGTTTGCATGACTGTTTTGTTTTTGTTCCAGGTCTTATTGGGGGGCTGGAAACAACCGCAGTGACGTTCTTTTGGAAATTCAACTTCATCTTGAATTTGAAGAAGTTCCTTGTCACTTTTGTGGTTTGGTGATGTTCAATGAATTTGTATAATTTGATTGTTGTGCGTGTATGTTATTGTTAAAGTATTCAGGCTAAGGAACATCTCTTCAATGTCCTGGACATCAGTGTGGTTCAAGTCGAACAGTGGTGCAATAAAGGTCTTCAACACTGAATTCGATGCTGTTTAAGAAAGGTCTGTCTTGTTTTGTTTAAATTCATATATGCCACCGAGTTTTGTGACATAAGTTGATCCACTTCTTAATATTTTGCATTTTGTACAATGATGATATGAACATTTGGGAGGAAATTCTTGCTGAATAGCAGAACACTTCGCGCACTGTTTTTGCATGGTTATATGGACGCCTTGCAAGGCAGAGGGGATGCTGTTGTGGTGAGTTGATAAATCTTGTAGTCAAGTTTGTGAAGTTGTATGAACTTCCTTTATAGATATTGGTTAAACAGCTGTCCCACAAGGCAATTTGAATTTCTCCGGTGCCATCGATGATCCAGCAGTTTATTACTTCTCCTATAGTGTTGTTATAAACAACATTTTAACAGATTGTACTCGTGACACTATGGCATTTAGTGTGTTTATCTGCACACAAAGAGAGAGAGAGTGTCAGAGATAAACCAACATTCATGAGCTTTGTTTTCAATGGAGTTCATTTTAACTTCATTTTTAGTCTTAAGTTTGACATTTGAATTCATAAAAAAAATCCTTGACATACTTTCTATGATTGACAAAATCAGTTAAACTTTAACTTAAATTCAACATTTATATGGAAAAAAAAACATATAGTGTAACTTACATGATGTTGTGGATCTACAATTTTAATTTCGGCAATGGCTAAGGAGTGTATTTGCTTTGGAGGTTTATGGGGAATGGTACTGAGTCACTTCTAGAGTTGTAAATTTGAAACACTCAGTGTTGTATTCTGTGTCAGTGGAGTATGGAAAATTCAAGAAAAGTCATTAAAAACAAAAACAAAAATACAAGTAGTATATTAAGTGAATAGGTTAAGATATGCTAAAGAAAAAACAGAAATAGTTGACGAGGTTTAGTTGACCAAAATTCTTTTAGTTGGTATATGCAATAAAAAAGTCTTTTTTAATTTTATTATAATTTTTTTTATATATTAAGAATAACGCAAAAATTTTAAAATAAATGGTTTGGTTTAATTTCTGTAAGCTGTATTTCTGTAATACTTCTGTAATACTTAATGAAACATGTTGTGTCTTTCAGACGCTCAGTTTTGATTGTAATGACGCTGATTGTAAACAATGATGCTGATCTAACTAGATCCTTATCCTTATCCTAGGTACCTTATCTCAAGTTACCCTCAAGTATAAGCACATACTGCTGCCGTCAACCAATGACACCTTTTTGACAAAGGGAGGAATAATGAAAATTAGTGCATATACAACAAAAATGTAAATGCCTTCCCTGATGACAAGATGCTAAAATAAAATGATTTCCATGGTACCTGACACATTCATGTATAAGTTTTATTAGACTCAAATAAGCTACCATTCTATTTCTAATCTATGATATTCTAGTTGGACATGACATGAAAGGGTAAATATATACTAAATACATAAACATAAGTAATTATATATAGGCTCGCTGAGTGAGTGAGATATATCTATGTGCAGAACCACATGGCAGCAGACTAAAAAGAGCTTTGAGTTGTGACTGGTCTTCATTCCAGTTTATTCAAATGATATTAATGAGTATTTTTGTGAATATTTTGCTTACCCTTCAGAATGGCATCAACAAGATCTCCCCCCCCCCCCCCCATTAGATGGCTGATGACAATTAGTGCCCTAGCTGATGGACGAAAAGTGTACACGGCACCAGTGGAAGGAGAAATGGCAGCCTTGTCAGAAATGCCACCTCTTAGCCAGCATTTTTAATGATTTTCAACTAACTTTCATGGCCCCCAGAGTATTTTGTCATATGAACAATAGATCTCCTATAATAAACACACCCAATGCTGAATTAAACACTTTCCCCACCATAAGATTTTCTGCTTTTTTATGACAACGCTTCCCCATCAGAGGCTCTGTTCTTTATTTTGATATATTATAAGTTTGGATATTCTAGCAACCTGAGAGTTTTGTAAAAAAATATTTAAAAAATGCTGGCACTGTCTGTTGACTAAAAAACAAAACACTTGGGGGGGGGGGGGAGTGTAATTAATATAGCCTTTGCACTTATATTTAATTGTCTTCACATGTATTGCATTAGCAACAGTTTTATTTGACTGTACTTTTCTAGTTACAGAAGGTCCGAATGAATCTTGTAAAAGACTTAAATATCCTGATTCTTGACATGTCTTTAAAACATGGACAGAGGTTCACTAACATCTCTGTCTGGCAGGACGAAGCCTCAAATGAAGCCATTTTGACTTTTAATGAGTCCTAGGTAATACTTCTTTGATATGAAGAAGAATATTTTTTTCACTAGCTGAAATTAAATTCTTAATTCAATTTTCACTCTTTAAAATTAAGGTTGTTGAACAGCCATCGACGACTGAGGAGATCATCACTGAAGGATTCTCTTATGATGAAAATGGCGATGGAATGGTACTCTGATCAGAGACCTTTGAGGGATATGTTCCCTGCTGCTGGTGAAGATTTCTTCAGCAATCTGCCACTGAGAGCGAGAGAGGGACATACATAGCATTCAGCATTTAGATGACATGGAATAATAGAGCTGATTACTGCCTTATGACTGTTTGATACTGAAAACATTGGTAGAATGTGATCTATAATATGTTCCTATACTTTATATTAATACCTATCATTTTTGCTATATTAAAAAAAAGAAAATGGCTGAAAAAGTGTTGGAGTGTAATATGATTGAGAATGTCATAAAAATATTGTTGTATAAGATAATTATATATATATATATATATATATATATATATATATATATATATATATATATATATATATATATATAAAGATTTTAAAAAATTTGATTTTTCAAAATCAGATTCAGATCAGAATCAGAAAAAAGGTTGTTTCCAAATAACATACAAACAAAACATTTTGATGACTCCAAATAAATTGTAAAATAATGGCAACAAATTTACACACCTGTGATGCAGGGTGGATGGCTCATAAAAGAGCTGTTAAGAGATATAGACTAATCACCAGAAAACATCTAAATTATATTTTACATAGATGTGTGTCAATCTGGAAAGTGTGAATAAAAAAATATGTCTGTAGATAGCTTTGTTTAATAAGTTTTAATTATAATACTAACTCCCCATTTAGGCACTGATTTGGGCTATTGGTAAACTTGAAAGCCATCTAAACATCAACTGATAATGTTTCTCATGTTTGTAGACTGTTTATTTACATGACTTACTACTAACAAAGCATTATTTAAGGGAATTTGTGAACCTCATTGTAAAGTGTACACTAGTCCAACATTAGCTGATGTGTTACTAACACTTGTAGATTGTTTATTAACATGATTTAGGCATACCACTAACAAATAATAATAATAAAAAAAAAACCCCAGATATAACCATTTTGTTTATATAGTGTGACAGCCTTTTTTTCCTACAGTCTATGGTGACATTACACCACACACTAACAGATTCCGTTCACAAATCTACAGAGCCCGGGAGGTCACCTGTAGGAGAACAAAAACAAAACATTCCATGCCGACGGTTTTGCAATCCGTCCCCTCATGAATTCTTAAACTGTTCCCTCGGTTTAACAAATCGTGCCCTTGGATTAATAAACCGTACCCACGAATTTCCAATCCGTGCGCTCAGATTTTGTAAACCGTACTTTCGGTTTTTGAATCCGTACCCACAAATTCATAATCCGTGCCCACGCTTTCACAATCCTTTCCCTCAGATTTGTAAACTGTACTCACGGATTCATGCAGCAAGCTCCTAGGTAGCCTACGTGTTAACCGAGCGGCAACCTCCCGCTCTCTTTCATGAAGCCAACAAGGAAGTTACTCAAACTGCAATTCATCGACTGGCCGCAAAAGGGAATCAGTCCCATAGACTCCCCATGTTAAAATACCCAACTTTACAGCAGAAAAAAACATGTTTACAGCCTGGTTCAAAAAAAGATTTTTGTCTATATAGCTAATTTTGCCCTTCATGACAACTGTGAGGGGGTGAATTTTTTTTATAACTCATCCGTTTAAATTATATTAAGCCTTAAAGTTCTGCATAATTAAGGGCGTGGCCACTTGAGTGACAGGTGGATTGCCGCTGCTGACTATGCCGTCAAGCTAGGTAGGCGTGGCTTTAGCAACCAGCTCCCGCCTTTTTGCCCATTTTTGATTATCCGGGAGAGTCGTGTGGTGACGCGCTGCCAAGATAGCGACGGCCCGCTCTGCACACTTTGAGCTTCAAAACCGCTATTGAGGAGTCTATGGGTGACGTCACGGACACTACGTCCATGTTTTTATACAGTCTATGGTGTTAACATACAGTTTTATTGAATATTATTTTGTGGAATAGGCCTACAGCAAAGTGTCTTAAGTGATTCTCTTTCAATTGTAGTACGAGGTAAAATATAACGATTTAATAAGATGTGCGTCAAAATCTTGTATAATTTGTGATAATCTTTGCACTTAATTGTTATTGTATAATAAACTTGGCATTGTGACCGATTCTGGAGTAATTTGTTCCTCTTTTGTAAGTTGTTTTGGATAAAAGCTTCTTATGCATAACCTGTATAATAATATAGTGCACGGATTTGAAATTCGTGGGTACGGTTTATTAATCCGTGGGCACGATTTGTTAAACCGAGGGAACGGTTTAAGAATTTGTGAGTACGGTTTATAAACTGAGGGGACAGATTGCAAAACCGTCGCCATGGATTGTATTTTTTTCTCCTACAGGTGACGTGCCCATAGACAGTAAAAGAAATGGACACAGCAACCCCATTGGATTCAACGGAGACAAGTGAAGTCAATTAGAAGCACGCACTTCCTGGGGGTCGAGCGTACTGCCAGACTCAAACTGAGCTTGATGATGTTGAAGTGACGTGAGCAACCTGTCTGACAATTGTAAGTCTTATAATAGCTCTGCCAAGAGAAATCTGAATCACCCACCGAATCTTGCAGAGACAGCGAGCGTGAACAGGAGCAAAGTATTCTGATTAATTATTTTGTCATTTTGCATAATCAAAATCCTCCAATAGCCTCATAGACAGTAAAAGATTGCCTGCAAGCTTCTCCTCCTGTCCATACGGTAATTTCTCTACTGTGTGACAGAGAGTCGCAGGTTATGATGCAATTGTTAGCCAATTTTTACAAAAACTGCTTCTACGGGGCCATAACGTAAGATACAAGGTAATGGAGCCTTTTATACATTTTCGTGTTTCTTTAGAAATAATTAATGGACAAATGGAGTCTTTAATCGGCTCCGATGTAAAGTTATTTGCTGTCAAAGTGACGCCAAAATGAATGGGAGTTAATGGAATGCTAACAGCAGGTGGGGGTCCGCTAGCCAATGACGATCTCTGAGCGTGCGCACGTTTGTTCCGGGTTCGGCGGTTAAATCGCCTGTGGGAACAGGATGGACTGGACCTACAAAAACAACGTCTGATGGAGTGGATTTACTGACTTGGAATAGAAATGGTCCTCTTGGAAGACTTTTCAGTGACATTCATCGAAAATAGCAGCTTTAAAACGTAAAACTGTTTGTCCATCCTGGCCATGGTTGCTCACTTCCAGTTAACGTTAGGAAAAACACCTTCTTCTTCTCAAAGTTTGTTTCTTTATTTATTTAATGCATTGATTATATAATATAAATGTATATAATGTATACCATTATTATGTAATAATATAATATGTAATAAAGTTTCTGAAAATATAAGTGATGCATGAATGGCTTTCACTCATTTAAGGTCCAGTATCAATAATGACTGCTTTGTTAGTTAAACATTTGTTGATGTTGATCTAGTGCACAATTTACAACAAAGTTCACAAATCCCCTTAGTGATGTTTATGCCTCGGTGCTCCAGTGAGCGATTGAGAAGGACTTTTGTTCCTGCAGCGGTCAGATATTTTAATGAACACTGTTGATTGTCAAACTGTTGAACTGTCTGTTCTTTGCCTTGCATTTTTGAATTGTGTAACTGTATCTTGTTATAACCATGTCTTATTGGTCTCTTAATCATGTTTTTCATAGTTTTTAAATGTTGAATTATTTATTTATGTGTGTTAGCTGTGTGGTGTGCTTGTTGGCTGTATGTATGCTTGTTGCCATTTCAGATGTTTTGCATATTTATTAGTCAAACTTTTTAACTTTGATTATAACATTAATTATAACATATAACATTAATTTCCACTTACATGCAGAGTTTTGCTCCAACCTAGTCCAACACACCTGAACAAGCTAATCAAGGTCTTCAGTTTTACTAACTATAAAGTCACAAGTAGGCGAGTTTGTTCAGGTGTGGACCTAAACTCTGGGTGTGTATCACTCAGTAGTCAGTGGTTAAGGGCTGTCTCAAACACAACATTTTTACAGTGCACTGAAACGCTCGCTCCCTAAAAAGCTGTGAAAAACAGATATCCTTTATTCACAAAATATGTGTGTCGAACACATTCACAAGAGCATAGGGGTTGCCAACCATTCTGTATAATACTCAATTGTCCCGTATATAAGGCATCAGAGAAGTGTTACTTATGAAAGCTATATGGAATGCAGTTTGTCCTGTATTCGCTGGCATACGCCGTATGACCATCTAGACCATGCAAATAACAAATGAATCATTCTTTTTGCACAAATCATTGTTTGAATTGCGAGCGTAGCCACTCGAGGAAGGCTTTAATACCTTGCAGAATCCTCTGCCGCCTGGTCGCTCCCACTTCACAGCGAGTGGGGGCTCGCGCTAACGGCAATCCCCTTCACCACCCGCATTTTGATTTCGCCAAATCAGTTTTACCAGCTCCCAGCTAGGCATGAAAACATGCAATCTACCTGAGGGAAGACATTTTTCAGTTTTGTAAGTTAATGTTGTTAAATAGAGGAACAAAATTACAACTTTTTTAAAATTGTAACTTCTTGCATATTCCTAAACCCGGACCTTCTTAATACAAATTCAAGCACCAAAAGCAGCCCACACACTCCAAGTTCTCTTTAACTGAAAAATATAAATTTTCATGAATTCATAGGCTACATGGTTGCAATACATTTTTTGTTCAAAATGTTTAATGTCGTTGTTTAAAAATAAAAATGCTTTATTGATTGAAGTTTCATAGACGTTCAGCTGTTATATGTTCAAATTTTATGCCATATTGTAAGTAATTTCACAGTATATTCACCTCCTAAATTTCTACACCACTTGTGCAGTCACAATTCTATAGAGGTAAAATTTACTCAGGCCGACGCTTTGTGTATAACATGCGTGCATAGGCGCGGGAAGTGGGGGTGCTGCAGCACCCCGTTTTTTTTTGGTGGGCAACCGTTTAACTGTTGGGAAAAAAAGAAGAAAAAAAAATGGCCTCTATTTTACACCAAAAAAGTGCAAATAGCCGGTATTGTTGGCGGATTGTAATTGTGCTAGTCAACATTACAAAAGATGGCTACCAGTCATTAAATTCAGTGGTGTAGATAGTAAAGCATGTGTCATATTGTTCCTTTTGATGCGATCAACCTTTTTTTTTCTCCCTTTTCAAATTTCAAATCACATCAGAAAAGCATTTATTTTTAAGAAAATCATCAAAAAGTTGAAAGTAAAGTATCGGGTAGGGTTGGGGTAGGTGTAAGGAGGGCTTTTTTTCCCAATAAGGTGGCATCGATTTAATAATTTGAATTAAAATGTACACTCAACGAGTTATTGCATACTGGTTTACAATGTATTACAATGCTGAGGTGCATATAATTGCCACTATTTGCAATAAGTAATTAGCAAAATATCTTGCTATTTTAACATAGTATAATATGTTGTCTTGCCTGCCCTAACTACTGAAAGGTTTTACTAAATATTTGTTAATTAATAATGTTTTCAACTCAGAAGTAAATATGCACATAATGTAGTTATTTCAATGTATATTACTGTTATTTATTGTAAGTAAATTAATAAATAAAATCAAACTTACTAATAGGCTTTCCCATTCTTATTTGCGTAAGAAGTTGGCGCATGGCGAATCTGCATTTTGGCGGATAATAGCCTATGCTTGACTGTTGCATGCTGTTGCATGACATGAATGGATATTTAGTGGTTTTTTTTACAACATAAAACAACTGCAGAGGAATCTGTACCTAACCAAAATGAAGACTGATGAAGCTAGATACCCGACTAGCAGCTCAGTGTTACATTTATATCAAGAAAAGGACCATTTACATCCAAATGTAAGTTAATGCACACATAACACAACCTAGAAATATATTTCAGAATATAAACTGCTTAATCTGCAATTTCAGTAAGATTTAACGTTACTAAATGTGTTTGTGTGCCTGTGCGTTTAACTTGAATAAAGTCCAAAAGATATCTGTTTTAAATCAGTGGGTAATTCACTCGTTGATTTGCTTAAAATCTACTTTGCGATTCTGCTGGCAAACATGTTTATGGTGCATTCTTTCCAATGTGTTTGTTGCTAGTGCAGCAGAAATAGACAGTACAGCCTTTACAAGCAGTGTAAATAGCATATCACAAAAAAATACTGCTATTTTCACTTAGTGTAATTAGGCTGTATTGCGCGTACAACACCCCAAGCTAAAACGTCTTCCCGCACCCCTGCATGCGTGACATTTATTGTATGACATTAAACATTATTTTTTGAATAATTGTACATAGGTTAAGCAAAACAAATTTGATTATTTCTGAGGATCTTTTATGCACATATTTAACTGTAGACACGGAAATGACATACTCTGTGTGGTAGAGAACAAATATTTTGAGCATCCCTTATTCTGTCCCTTATTTTCCTATAAATCACAGTTTTCCTGATAATCACAGTTGTCCCTTATTTTAATTTTCTGAAGGTGGCAACCCTATGAGAGCACCATGATGCAGCAGTTTTGTGTTGCCGTGAGAGCTGGCCATCTCAGGGTGCTCTCGTGAAAATGCGTCAGAGAAACATAATTTGTGAATAAAGATGTAATATTTTTTTCATGTTAAAAATATCTTCATTTGTGTTCTGCATGGAGAGACATGAGATTAAGTAGTTAATGGCAGAGTTTACATTTTTGGGTGAAATATGTTGTAATGTGGTTGTAATTGGTGATTGTTCTATTTTATAAACATTTTCAATATTTAAAAAAAATTTGTTATCAAAAATTCTGTTCATACAGAAAAGATGGATTCATTTGATGAAAAGTTACAACAAAGACTTTTAAATTGTAGAAAAAAATACATAAAATACTGCTCTCTTGAAAGTTCTGTTCAAAGAAAACAAGAAACCAGAAACAAGGTTTCCACAAAAATACTGGCCAGCATAACAGTTTTCAACATTGATAATAATCAGAAATGTTTCATAAGCAGCAAATTAGCATCTTAGAATGATTTCTGAAGTGTCATGTGACACTGAAGACTGGAGTAATGATGCTGAAAATACAGCAATAACATACATTTTACAATTTATTCATTTAGCTATTCATGTTGTATTTATATATTTTACAATGTTACTGTTTTTACAGTATGTTTGATCAAATGCAGGCTGAAGATGTATTTACGTGAAAGATGTATTTGATGTGTCAATAAATGTGTTGGTACTCTTTTGGGAATTGAATCTGTGTCTTATTTTGACAGTAATTATGAAAATGAAGTATAAATTTAATCTGACGTCTTTTTAACTTTCATTTTTCAACCAAATTTTAACGTTGTTTGGCAGTGTCGTCTTTATGCTTTTTTAACGAGTTTTTGCTGGGTGGGTATTTATCAGTGATGTGCGGGTTGATCCAAAATGAGCGGGTGCCTGCGGTCACCTGCAGTTACGAGTCATCCAAAAATATTTTTAATGATATTCGGGTCGCGGTCGGTCGGGTCGTTTGAAAATAAAGATGTCAATTAAACCTTTGTAATTTATATAGTACTAGACACAATTTTGGAATACATAGGCCTACACTTTATTGGCTGAATAACTGGCGTGAAGATGACGCATGAGCTCAGTCTAGTGATGGGAAGTTTGGTTCTTTTCTGCGAACCGGTTCTTTCGGACAGCTCGATTCAATAAACCGGTTGGAAAAAAAACGGTTCACCGGTTCTTTTACGCTCGACATAATGACGTCAAGTTTATCAAACATTCAAATATATAAAGTCAGTAATCATAACTTTATTCAGTTAAAAACCTCATAATCATGAAAAGTTTACAATTAAGTTTTGCAACAACGCACCCAAATACAGTAACAGCAATAATGTGCATACGAGGATTTAAGTCTTGAAGATATAAAGTAAATAAATTAGGTGTCATCAGCGCAGAAACCATGATCCACTTACTATACATAATCCATTGCGATTTATTTGTTATTAAATAAACTTACGTTTCGCCAGATTGCCCTACATTCAAGCCTTCGGTTTACCCGCGCTCATAACATTAGCACAGAATCAGTTCAGAATCAATCACCAAAAGAACCAGTTCGGTTCAGACGTGTGTCAGTCTGCTTCACGCTGAATCATGCATGCCCAGTATCATCCTCCTCGGTTCTCAAATCGGACGCGTCCGACAGAAACGGTTCTCGGTTCAGTGTACTGGTGATCCGAAAACCGATGCAACTGGTTCTTGACTCGAGAACAAGAACCGCTCTAACCGGCACGCTGCAGTTCAGTATCATCGGCTGTTGCGCTTCTTGTCCGGTGAGTGACTACATTCCGCCCATTTAAAAATAATAAATGCGCATCCTTGAAAGCGCGCCATTTTCTAACGTAGCCTATTTACTTTAACTTCTTAGGTAATAATATCAATGGTTTGATGTTTCAGCTGCGTCATCAGATGCAAAATTACAAAACATATACATTTATTTAATGTTTTTTTCAAAATTATCGCTAGGGACAGTTTGGCAGTCGCTGGAAATTGGTAGGGACACGTCCCTGGCGTCCCCTTATAATTCTACGCCCCTGTGCTATGATGAGCATTTACTACAGGGGTCACCAAACTCGGTCCTGGAGGGCCGGTGTCCTGCAGAGTTTAGTTCCAACCCTAATTAAACACACCTGAACCAGCTAATCAAACTCTAACTAGGTATACTTGAAACCCCCAGGCAGGTGTGTTGAGGCAAGTTGGAGCTAAACTCTGCAGGACACCGGCCCTCCAGGACCGAGTTTGGTGACCCCTGATTTACTAGTTTTAGAAAATGCGGGTCAGGAAGCGGGTCGGGTACAACATTTTCTTTTTCTTTTTTTGCGGTCCGAGTTGCGGGCGGGTTAGTTGAAAACGTCGGTCGGGTGCGGGTTGTTTATACATTGACCCGCGCATCACTGGTATTTATGTATTACACTCTGTTTGTGAATAGTTTGTAATAAACAATAATAATTAGTTTCTCAGGTATAAAATGTCCTTTTTTTACCATAGTACAAAGCATGCGTGAGTCTAAATGACCTCCAGTCATTTGTAATAATTGCTGAGGTTGTCTGTGATCTTAATCCCGTGCGAATCAGCCATGTCTGTAATTTAAGTAAAAATTCCCCCGCAAATACCCCCCCTACCATATTTCGCCGAAAATCGAGGTCCTGTGATAATACAGTTACTGTCACAGTTCATGAATGCACTGTTTCCTGCTCGTCTCATGTTACGTCATGTTGATTGTTTCATGTGGGCATCTGCAGCTCATTCCAACAGCCTACTTAATGTCCTGTCTTTCGTCTCTTGTTTGTCAGATCGTTGCTTGAGGTCCTCCGTGCTTCATGTCTATGTCTCAGCCGCTCAAGCATTCCTCCTTGTGTCTTCGTTCCTGTTCGGTTTCTGTGGATTACACCCTCGTCGCTCGGATCCCTCATCATAATTTACCAACGCACTCAACTCACCTTCTTACCGGTCTGTGCTGTCATCGAGGTCCCTGCGCCACCCACCACCAACCCAGCCTGATGTTATGTTCTGAATCCACCAACCCAGCCTGACGTGACGTTCTGAATAAATCTATTACTTGCAACTTGCTTCCTGTCGTTTATGGCCTGACAGAACGATCTGACCCACATGGAAGCAGCGAGTACCCCATCCTCGGCGTTAGAAAAGTTCCTCAGCGCCAGTGCTCAAAGGATGGACTCCCAGGAACGGAATCTCAATGAGACTGGTCGCGCTGTCCAGGCATTGGTGGCGCAGGTGTCTGAGCTCACCCAGCAATTACAACTCCTGCGAGCTCCCACTGCGCTGCTCACGCCACCCGTTCCCCCCACACCACCGGAAACCCCCTCCCAGCCAGAACCACGCCTTGCGGTTCTGGAAACCTACTCTGGTGAGCCAAATTTCTGTAGAGCTTTCCTAACACGATGCTCAATGCCCTTCAACCCAGGACCTTCTCCAACGAACAAGCTAAGGTGGCGTTCGTCTTGATGCTGCTCACTGGGAGGACGGCATTATGGGGAACGGCGGTGTGGGAGAATCAAGATCCATGCTGCGCCTCGTTCCAGACACTCGCCACGGAGATGAGGCGGGTGTTCGATCGGGCCGTCGCCGGGAGAGCGGAGGCTAGGAAGCTAGCTGAACTACGGCAAGGAGAGGGATCAGTGTCGGATTTCTTGATCGAGTTCCGTACCTTGACGGTGGAGTGTCAATAGAACGAGGAGGCGCAGTGGGACATGTCCCTGCATGGGCTGGCTGACCGCATCCAGAAGGAGATCTACGCCCTGGACCTTCCGACCTCGCTCAACAGACTCATAGAGTTGGCACTAAGGGTAGATGCATGACTAACACGAGTAGAATGACGTAACCTACCCAATCTTACACCGAGACCTCCTACTGGTACCCGGGTCAGCGTTGGGGACGCGGCCAGCCCCCTCTACGATCACGAGCCCATGCAGGTAGGGCGAGTTCGGCTTTCCCGGGAGGAGAAGGAGAGGTGGAGATCCCTGGGCCTTTGCCTCTACTGCGGTGGAACCGGTCATCACACCTACATCTGTCCGGTAAAAGGCCAAGCCCAGTAGTAATTATTGAGGCTACTATCGGGTGGGATCTCCTCCGAGAAGACCTCATCATAATCTACGCTCCTCCCGGTAAGACTGAGATGGTCAGCACAATCTCACGACTGTCAAGCACTTCTGGACTCTGGGGCTGAAGGTAATTTCATGGACCATGCACTCGCACACAAGCTTCAAATTCCTCTCAGACCCCTCACTCACCAGATCGCGGTTCACGCCCTCAATGGACAAAGACTGCCTGTCATCTCACTCACCACTGGAGACATTACCCTCATCACATCAGGCAACCACTCTGAGATCACCTCCTTCTATATACTAGACTTTCCCCTTGCACCCATAGTTCTTGGTCACCCCTGGCTCCTCCGTCACAACCCTAAAGTGGACTGGCAACTTCGTTCCATCTTGGCCTGGAGTAATACATGTCAAAAGTCTTGTCTAGTGTCTGCTTGTCCGTCTGTTTCTATGTCTGTGTTTCAGGAGGAAGCAGTGGATTTGTCTAACGTGCCTGCGGAGTACCTCAACCTGAAGGAAGTGTTCAGTAAGTCTTGTGCTGCTTCTCTCCCTCCGCATCATCCCTATGACTGTGCCATAGATTTATTATCAGGTAAGTCTCCGCCTAAAGGCAAATAATATTCACTTTCTGTTCCAGAAAGGGAGGCTTTGGAGAAATATATTTCTGATTCTCTAGCTTCGGGGTTCATCCGCCCTTCCTCTTCTCCAGTGGGGGCGGGGTTCTTTTATGTGGGGAAGAAAGACGGGTCTCTGCGACCTTGTATTGATTACCGGGGACTGAACAGCATCACGATAAAGAATACTTATCCTTTGCCGTTGATGTCTTCAGCCTTCGAGAGGTTGCAGGGAGCGTCGATCTTCAGGAAATTAGACTTACGTAATGCTTATCATTTGGTCCGTATTAGGGAGGGGGATGAATGGAAGACCGCTTTTAACCCTCTGGAGTCTAAGGGTATGTTTGGGGCCTGGAGAAGTTTTGTCATGCCCTGACATTTGTGGTTTTTTCAGTTTCTTATAAATATCTAAATGGCTAAAGTCTAATCTCACTGTAATCAGCACAAACTGGGCTATAATAATATGTGAGCAGCATGTATGTACATGATTGTGTTTTTGAGAAAAAAAATGTTATGCGTGGTTAGTGAAAAACTAAAAATGTTAAATCACTTGAATAAGGCAATAAAACACATACAGAACATTGGTTCCCGGGACTTTTGAGAACTGGAGCTTGTAGCCTAGAATTTTTCTTTCTAAATTATGTGAAAATCATCTTGTTTACTCACTTACAGAAAACAATATATTGATTTAAATTTAAGACACTTTTTGTTGGTAAAAGTCATATGCGAGTAGGCGTCAACTATCATAAATTCACACCTGAGAAGACAAAGGCCTGCATAATGAGCTGCATAATGAGCCATTCAGTCAGCTGTGTCACTGAGAGGGATGAGTTACAAGAAAGAATGTGAGGACAAAATAAATGTATATAATTTTATGTTTGTAGTTTATTTAGAATATATTTAATTATCCCACAACATGATTTAATATTCACTTGTGAGTGCAGTTAAACAGTTTATTAGGAACAATCAAAGCTGACTTTCAAACTGAATTTTTTGCATCATTACTCCAGTCACACGATCCTTCAGAAATCCTTTTAACAATCTTATTTTCTACAACAAACATTTATTGTTGTTATTATTATCATTATTATTATTATTATTATTATTATTATTATTATTATTATTATTATTAATGTTGAAAAGAGCTGAGAATATTTTTTTCAGGTTTTTTAGGGGGGATAAATTGAAAGAACAGCATTGTTTGTTACATTTGTTACAGTTACATTTATTGGAATATTTATATTATTTACATCAAGCTTTTGAATGGTATAGTAGTGTATATTGTTATTGAAACTTCATAATATTTCACTTGATTATACATTTAGTCAGGAATTATAGTTTGGAAAAAGTCTTTGGAAAAAGTCTAACTAGTAAAATGTTTGCACGTTATGTGAAAACTAGTACAAGTATATAAATAAATAAAAAGAGACTTACTCATGTTTATGATCTCTGCTGAATAAAGTGCTTCATTCTTTTTTTCTGAGGAAATCCAAATCTCAAATCCTCAACCACATCACATCTTTTTGGGGTGAATTATGTCTTATTCCTCTCATCGCGAAGCAAACAGTAAAATTAAAAATACTTGAAGAACAATCTGTTGTGTGGGCATATTCAAGCCGCGTGCTTCAGTGAAACATTATCATCTCAAAAGCACGTTCAGCGCGGGGGCGTGGTCGCATTAGAAGATAATGAAGGGAGACGTTAAAAAACGGACATCGTGTTGTTTTCATATGGATTACTTTATCACAGAACATTTGTTTTCGGCAGCACTTGTTTAGTTTAAAAGTGGACATGTCAGGCTTTCTATAGATATCTCTCTCATGTCTCTGTGTTGAGTATTCACTGAGTTACAGTTCATTTTAATGACGCGTTTGTAAATGAAGATAAGCGCAGACAAAGGCTGCAGACAGCACTCCTTGTTTGTTATCTTTATTTTATAAGTGCACAAAGTTTTGTTGTTATTATGTCTGTATACAAAAAAAGTAGACCCTTTACAGATTTGATTGATGTATTGCTTTTATCTGTACGATCAAAACTGAAAGTGTAATTTAAGTTCTTTTCGGGGTTATCAGGAGAAAATACCCCAAAACGCGTATACGCGTTAATCGACTCCAGAGGGTTAACACCCCCAGGGGGCACTTTGAATACTTGGTCATGCCCTTCGGGCTGTCCAACTCCCCAGCGGTCTTCCAGGCATTCGTCAACGACATGCTGCGAGATATGGTCGATCAATTCATATATGTCTACCTGGATGACATATTTATTTTTTTTCCTCTTCTCTCAAGGAACACGTGCAGCACGTCCGACGAGTGCTTCAGAGGTTGCTTGAGAATGGACTTTTTGTCAAGGCGGAGAAATGCACTTTTCATGCACAGTCTGTTCCTTTTCTTGGATACATCGTGTCGACTGAGGGAATGCGTATGGATCCCGAGAAGGTTAAGGCTGTGGTAGAGTGGCCAAGTCCAGATTCCCGTAAGGCCCTACAGAGGTTTCTGGGGTTCGCCAACTTCTATCAGCATTTTATTCGCAACTTCAGCCAACTAGCCACACCTCTGACCGCCTTGACCTCCCCCAGAACTACGTTCAGGTGGTCAGACACAGCCGAGGCTGTGTTTGCCAAACTGAAGGGTTGCTTCGTTTCGGCCCCCATCTTAATTACCCCTGATCCATCACGTGAGTTTGTGGTGGAGGTTGACGCGTCAGAGGTGGGGGTAGGTGCGGTGTTATCCCAACGTTCTCCCTTAGACGACAAGATGCACCCTTGCGCGTTTTTTTTCCTACCGATTATCCCCTGCTGAACGTAATTATGATATTGGTAACCGAGAATTGTTGGCAGTCAAGATGGCATTGGAAGAATGGCGCCACTGGTTAGAAGACTCGGGGGTTCCTTTTATAGTATGGAATGACTATAAGAATTTAGAATATATTAGAACTGCCAAAAGGTTGAACTCCAGGCAGGCTCGGTGGGCACTTTTTTTCGGCCGTTTTGATTTTACTCTCTCGTACCGCCCGGGTTCTAAAAACATCAAACCCGATTAATTGTCACGTATTTTTGACCGTTCCAAACACCGGTCTACTCCCGAGTGTATTTTACCTGAGACATTAGTGGTCTCCACACCTCACATGTGAGGTCGAATCGAAGGTCAAGACGGCCTTAGAAGGGGTAACGCCTCCACCCGGGTGCCCACCGAATCGGTTATTTGTGCCGGAGGGATTACGGTCCAACGTTATTCAATGGGGGCTTTGTTTCAATGTGGTTTGTCATCCAGGAGGTAACCGTACTAAGTTTTTGGTCAAGCAACGATTCTGGTGCCCACTTATGGCTCGCAATGTTCACAGTTTTGTTTTGGCTTGCTCGGTTTGTGCCACTGGTAAGACTTCCAATCGATCCCCCTGATGGGTTACTTCAACCGCTGCCGGTCCCGTCGAGACCCTGGTCCCATATCGCACTAGATTTTATTACCGCCCTCCCAGGGCAACATGGTAGTTTTGACCGTGGTGGACCGGTTCTCGAAGTCGGCCCACTTTATTCCCTTGCCCAAATTACCCTTAGCCAAGGAGACCGCATTGACCATCGTAGATCACGTCTTCGGTTACATGGCCTCCCGACAGACGTGGTTTCCGAGAGGGGACCCCAGTTTGTGTCCAAATTTTGACGTGAGTTTTGTAGATGGTTGGGAGCAACTGTAAGTCTGTCCTCAGGGTTTCATTCCCAGAGCAATGGTTAAACCGAGAGAGCCAACCAAGATTTGGAGAGGGTATTGCGATGTCTGGTCTCCAAGAATCCTTCCTCCTGGAGCCAACAACTGTCGATGGTGGAGTATGCCCACAATACATTACCTGTATCAGCTACGAGCCTATCTCTGTTCGAGTGTAGTTTAGGATACCAGCCACCTATTTTTCCCAGTCTGGAATCCGAAGTCGCGGTCCCCTCCATTCACTCCTTTTGTCCAGAGGTGTCACCGCACTTGGACTAGAGCCCGCGAGACTCTACTCCAAGTGGGGGCGCACACCAAGGCTAAAGCCGATCGCCACCGGTCTAAGCCTCCCATATACATCGTGGGTCAAAAAGTGTGGTTTTCTACCAAGAACATTCCTCTCCGTTCCGTCTCTAATAAGCTTGCTCCCAAATTTATTGGCCCGTTCACTGTCACCAAGATCATTAGTCCGGTGCCAGTCCGCCTTAAACTTCCTCCAGCGTACAGGAGAATTCATAAATGATGATCCCTCATCATCATTTACCAACGCACTCAACTCACCTTCTCACCGGTCTGTGCTGTCATCGAGGTCCCTGCGCCACCCACCACTAACCCAGCCTGACGTTACGTTCTGAATAAATCTATTACTTGCAACTTGCTTCCTGTCGTTTATGGCCTGACCGTTACATCTCAAAAAATTTGAATATCATGGAAAAGTTATTTATTTTTTGTAATTTAATTCAAAAAGGCAAGCTTTCTTATATTCTAGATTCATTGCACACAAACTGAAATATTTCAAGAGTTTTTTTGTTTTAATTCAGATGGTTACGACTTACAGCTTAGGAAAATAAGTTCAGTATCTAAAAAAATTTTAATATTCCATTTTGAGCTTGATTAGTTTGATTAATTTTGATCATCTGTAAACTAGAGCCCTGCACGGGCCTCAAATTTAGGCCCGTATCCGACGGCTTATCAGAATTGAGCCCAATCCGAGCCCGCCCTTCTCCCAAAACAGTTTATACTTTCAGCTATTAAAAATAGTTTCGTTTTGTATGTAATGGCAAAGTGATTACATTTCATTTCGTTTTTATTAAATTAATTTTGAAAAATGTTTGGAGCATTTTTTGTTCGATAAATATAAGTTTTTGTTTTTTAAAGTAATGACCAGGCGGCCAGCAGCAGACAGTAAGCTGATCATATGTTTGATCAATTTAGCCTTCTCAAATCATCATGACTTGCCTAAAATAAAATCTATAGACATACTAAAACATTTCAAGCATATTACAATGTTTAAACGTTAAACCTAGATAAATGTGCGCTATATCCAATAGTTTGTGCGGAGAGTGGAACCTATGCGCGCTTTGCAGGACATAGAGACGCCAGCATGATCACTTGCATGTTTTCCGTGGATACGCCATCATTTTTGCTCATAAGGTAAAAGTAATTCATCATTCATAACTGTAAAGGGTCTACTTTTATTCACGTACACTGACAATAACAACAAAACATTGTGCTTTGGCAAAATAAACAAAAGAAACAGGCATAACAATTTCTGCTGTCTATGTCTACGTGAGCAACTTTCTACACGTCACAAACTCAGGGAATATTAGGCACAGAGACATGAGAAATATGTCTATAGTACGCTTGTCTAGTTTTAAATGAACAAATTCAAATCGAAAATGAATATTCTCTGATTATATAATCCATATGAAACTAAAGCGAGATACAGTCTTTCCTGTATCTGAGCTCATTATATGCAGTCACCTACATGCAAACACCCTCATCTAGATACAAAAAAATTGATAAAAAAAAAAAATCAAGATTCGTCTAATTTTCATCGTTTTTGAAAGAAGTCCTGCTTTGAGGAATTTACTTCAGAAG
Source organism: allo-octoploid hybrid of Carassius auratus x Cyprinus carpio (assembly GCA_024542945.1). NCBI lineage: Eukaryota > Metazoa > Chordata > Actinopteri > Cypriniformes > allo-octoploid hybrid of Carassius auratus x Cyprinus carpio. Next base: position 217,148 of record JANHFF010001703.1, on the reverse strand, counting down.
AACAACGCGATTCATCAGAGAAGATAATTTTTGTAATTTATACTTGCCTACATTAGTTAACGTGTTATTTTTACACAAACCTGTATGGATTTAGTTGGGCTTTTCCTGAACATCTTGCCAAACTGAAATGTTTTGTTTAACTTTTCTTTAGCTTTTTTGTTTTTCAGATATGTTATTATTCAGAGTATTTCTATTTGTTAACCAAAAAAGGTTAAACATTTTTTAAAAGTATTACAGTTGTTTTAAAGCTAAAAGGTTAAACTATTCTATGTTTGACTCAAATTGAAAGAATCAAGAGTTTAATTTCTATTAAGGTTTATAGGGATTTTAAGATTTAGCCTAATTAGCAATTTAAATAATTAAGTTACTTACTGAGTAACTAAGTTACTTTTCAGACAGAGTAATTTAAATACAATATTGATGATGTAATTAGTAATAGTACTTAATTACTTTTTTAAAGTAATTTACCCAACACTGCTCCTGGGCTAGTTTAGAACAGGCAACCACAATTTTGGGAAAGCAGCCGTCTACCAGGAGATTTTGGAGCATTTTATGCTTCCATCTGCTGACAAGCTTTATGGAGATGCTGATTTCATTTTGCAGCGGGACTTTAGCACCTACCCACAGTGCCAAAACCACTTCCAAGTGGTTTGATGACCATGATATTACTGTGCTTGACTGGCCAGCCAACTCACCTGACCTGAACCTCACAGAGAATCTATGGGGTATTGTGAAGAGGAAGCTACAGTAGGTAGACATCCAAAACGTCGTTTCTACCGCCGCTCGTACCGCCGCCGCGGCGTCTGCAAAGTGCATTTGCAGCTTTTGACCGCTGAGTGGCGCTTTAATCACAGGTTTTCAAACAAGCGCATCAAATTACATTTTCCCAAATAGACGTCAGCTTTGCCTCACCGAAGTGTTATATTTGATTGCAGTCGGGGAAAATGAAAGAAAAAATATTTAATATTCACAGATGAAAGTTTAGTCCTTATGAAGATATGTGCGTTTCTTAGAATGAATTCAAGCAGGATAAATGTCAAGCCTATGAGCCTTCGCTTATATTTTCTCTACACCATATTTTAGATTAGACACATTTAAATAGTGTGCAGTATTATTAATATAATATGAATTATGTGTTATATTATTAAAAAGAAAATGTGGTTTACTTTGCATCGGAGCATTAAAAGTGGTAGCCTATTGTGAGCTAGGCTTGCGTGTTTTATAAATTAGTTTCTTTATTTTAGTAAAAGGTAAGGCACTGTATAATTTCGCTCCCATTATTTAGGCCTAATTAAAACAAGAAACGAATAAATTAAACCTGCACGATTTAACTAAATCATTGCAACTCTAAAGAATGGATGGATTAATAAAACGTCCTCACTTATCAACAAAGTGCACACGATGTAAAAAAAAATAAATAAAAAGAGCTTCATTAATTGACAACTTCAGTGATTTTAAATGGAGTCTTCTTTGCTTGCTTTCATATAATTTAAGTAAAGTAAAAAATAAATAAATAAAATAAATAAATAAATTGCAGCCGCATTTAAATGCAGGTTTGTATAATATTCCGTAAAATATCAGTGCAAGATTTGCTCTGCATGATGCTGAGTGCACGCAGCATTTATTCTTATTTGTCTACATATTTTATCTTCATTACAAATCTTGTTTTGGTTTTATTTTGGATAATTGCATGTAAAAAAAATATTTACTTTGTAATGCATATGCAAAATGTGAATTATTATTTATATTCAAGTGTTTGTGCAAAAATTATTAATGCGCATGCATGACAGGGAGGCGCCCTCTCGATCACGTAATTTTTTTCCTAATAATGAAATAACTGAAAATTGTGGCGTCTCACATACATGAGAAATATATCTACAGAAAGCTTAAAATGTATTTTAAACGAATCAATTCAAAACGAAAGCATTATGTAATCTGTGAAGGTTGTATTTCTGTTTAAAGGCGCGTCCATGTGGAGAGAGTCAGCACTGTGAATTTCATCTTGCAGCCGACAAGAAAACATTTGTTTATTAATAAATAATTAAAATGTCTCCTTTTTCATAATTATTAGGCTACTTCTGCCTGTGCTTTGTGACGAACTTAATGCATGTTCTTGAGCGTGGAATATATTAAGGCTGGATTATAGTTGTAAATTTAATATAAACTTGCGATTAGTTGAATAATGACAAATGAACGACTAGTAACTAGAAAAATCTTACGTGGGAAGCAGACCTATTAAATACCATCTAGACATCTCTGTTAAAGTTTTTAAAGAATTTTATACGCATTTGCATAAATTCTTCCTTCAGAACGGTCTGTAATGGATAGATGCCTTACTGATTTTTCCTCTGAAACACAAAAACGAAAATTGAAATAAAATAAATATTTAATGTTTTGAGAATGATTGGGCTCAACCCTCCCCGCGGGTTTGAGACACGCTGCCGAGCAGAGTATGAGCAGTGCGGTGTTATTCTGACTGAAGAGGAGCGGATTTTTTAAAAGTCGGAGCGCCGTGGTTTTCACTCGCTCCAGCACCGCTCCATCACGAGTACAAGTCATGCCAACAGCCCGTAATATAACTGCATATTTAGCAAGAATTCACATGATAAACATATTTAGCTATAGCTTGATACTCATAATCTCTCCGATCAGAAGACTATAATGACGGCAATAGTCGAGCGGGATGTTACAGGCTAGTTCTCAAGGAATTTGTCTTCCTTTTACTGATTATTTTCGGGTTAAAGCATGATTTAAACAGATACAGCACATTCACACGTAATCGCTGTCGCAATAATGCATTCAAACAAATGTAATCTTACAGTAGGCTACTTCATCTGTATCTGATTTTGAATGAGCAGAAATCTGTAACAAATGCATCGATCTGTAGATAAAATAACTGATGTAAACTGTTATTTTCATCACAAACAAAATTTGCACAGCAGAAAGCAGCAATTATACCTTTTAATGCTGACAATTTTATTAGTTTGGCGTTTGGTAGGACAAAACGTTTGCACACAATAGCCTAATCCCCTTTGAAACTCTCCTGTAATTTTATTTATTTATTTATTTATTTATTTATTTATTTTTTATTTTTATAAGCTATTATGAACATAACATTTCAACTTTAGCCACGGAGTGAAGGCGGAGCAGTGTTTCTGGTATCAATGAACCGCGGAGCTTAGTGATTATTAAATGCTCGGAGCGCGGAGGGAAGTTGTTGCTGCTCCACTCCGCTCACATAGGACTACTGTACTGCCGAGTGAGAGATGTTTCGCCCTATATGAACAAGGCCGTCCGGTGTAGACACAGTTAGACAGTGTCTGCTATATTTACAAATAATTGATATAAGAAATAAAAATAAATACATAACCTAAACCAGCGGCATAACGAGAAGAAAATATAGACTAGAAAACTGATTTAGGCCTACACTTGGTCTGTCCTCCGTCCATGACACTGATTCACTGCGGAGCTGCCAGTTTTAATCTGAACAGCTCTTAACGCCGAGTGGATGGCAATGGCATGATGGGCTAGTATTAAAAAATAATATATTTTTATATTAAAACTTGTTTTGAACAATTTCTTTGTCATTTGAATATTGATTTTAAGTAGGGAGGCAAAAAAAAAAATCGATTTAAATTGTAAATCGGATTTTTTTGTGAAAAAAATCGGGGATTTTTTTAGGCCATAGGCCTATCGCCCCGCCCTAATGCAACAGTTTTTTTTTTTTTTTTTTTTTTTTTTTTTTAAGTTAAGGCAACTTCCTCTGAAATTAAGTTATAATAACTAATAAACTTTATTGCGCTGTACAGTAGTCAACATTTGAAGGGATCAAACCTTTCTTTAAAGTTGTCCTAAAACCTGTTCTGCAAGTTTGAAACCCTCATAAGACTGTCCATATGAAAGAGCAAGAGATTCACACTTTTATCTCGACCCCCACAAGTTATATAGAACTACCCCAGCCCCCTCCAGCTGAACTGAACTCGGTCTGTTTTTTAGCTGTGAGGAACGGTGTGTTGTCATGTTACTGGGTTGAAACATGCCTGCACTCACAGCAGCCCTTCTCTTTTTATTCATCATTTTCCCACAGCCCATATTATTATTTTCACTAGACCAAAATAATAACAAATTATCAATTGATAATTAATCATTATTTTTGCCAAAATCATTGTTATTTGTGAACGTAGGCGTTTGCGGAAGGCTTTAAGACCAAGAGGAATCCTCCGTCAGCTGCTCCCGCTTCACAGCGCGCGGGACTTGCGCAAACTGACCCAACATTTAGCAAGACAGGAAAACATTCAGTCTGCCTGAAGGAAGACGTATTTAACAGTTAATGCTGTTAAATAGAGAGTAAAAAAAAATAAAAAAAAAAATAAAAAAAAATACAACTAGTGTAGGCTATCCTTAAACTTGGAGCTCATTATATTGAAGTACAAATCCAAACACCAGAAGCCTACACTCTCAACTTTTTAACTGCAGGCAGATATAGGCCTATATTATTGTACATTACAAATATTTGGATTCCTTATTTTATTAAAGAATAAATACTTATTTTCTTCAAGAATAAACATTATAAATAAATAATTAAAGAAAGAACCTCGATTAATAGCCCTTATTTGTAGGTTGTAGGAGATATGCGAGCGATTCATAAATTTAAAAAAGAAAAAAGTGGGTGCTTGGTTTCAGAAAACGAATACAGCTCGTAAAAAATGCTATGATGCAAAAGTCATGCTAACTTATTAATTCATAGAAATAATTTAATTAAAAAATTTTTTTTTCGAGATTCAACTTGAATTTCAATACTATTAAACTGACTTTAAAATCTCAAGGAGTTTATAAGTTGAAACGGTAAAATGTCACAGTGCATGCTAGCCTAAATGAACTTGTATCTTGTATAGTATCCGAAGACTTGAGTGCATGTTAGCATAAAACTAACAATATAATTTGATTTGATTTGATTTTTTTTTTTTAATGAACAATTCCTGTATAAAATGTGACAGCAACCTTTATATCAAACATTTTGAAATCGTCCACAGCTGAGCATCGCAGGAGGCAGATCTGAAGTTGTATTTGTTTGTTCACGAAGTGAATGTGATGCACAAAGTCATTTTTAGATGCAATGGAAAAATAAAGCTGGATAAAAACATACACGAAAACACGCTAAAAAGTAAATTACATTTGTGAGAGTTGCATTTTATTACATTCAGAAATAATAACGGCAGGCCTAATAATGCTAGGCTAATGCACCAACAGGACATTTTTAGTTCCCTTCACTTTACAACAAATCCTTTAAATGTAAAAAATTATCAGAACAGAACAAGAATTACAAATATATAATTCTAATGGATAAATATAATTGCAGCAGGCTATTATATATAATAATATAGGCTTATAAACAACAACAAAAATAATAATAATTAAAAATAATTTAAAGCGATAGGCTACATTATGTTGGGCTTATCTCTCTCATTCGGGACAAATCCAAACATGTTGCCCATTTGAAGCTAAACTCTTATTCAAAATAGGCTTTGGATTTCACACGTGTTTCAGTATCGACGAAAAAAAAAAAAAAAATCATAATTAGCAAAATTATGCCAAAGTGGCCCGCTGCATGGCTCGGTGAACGACTGCTGTTTCCAATGAATATGTGTGCATGAGGCACCAGCGCGATCAAAGTCACAATTCACAATTATTGGTCACACAGTAAAGGCATAATTCAAAAATGCAAAGTGTTAGCAGTTTGAAAAATCAAGAATAATAACAAAGTTAATAAGAATTATTTGTAAATGATGGACCGTTCTCATTTCGCTCTGCAAATGGAACCTGAAGATTATTATTATTATTATTATTATTATTATTATTAAACCAAGAATGAACCGAAATGAAAACATTTTAATCCGTATATATATATATATATATATATATATATATATATATATAATGACTGTTTAAAAACAATAGCATGCATAAGAGCCTTTGTGTAAAGGTTTTTTTTTTTTTTTTTTGATGAGTAGACTGTAGCCTAAGACTATCCTATTTTTAGTGGCTTTTAAGGATGTTATAATGTATATTATAATGTTATTGTTGTTTTACGTCTTCCTTTCATTCTACAATTACATTCAGTTCGCAATCCGTCCCTTTGCGCCACCTGGCGGTAGTTTCGCGAATGATTTTAACACGCGACTGATTTGCAGTTAACGCCGCGGCCCTGCGGCGGCGGTACGCGCGGCGGCATTACTCATTTTGGTTGTCTACCATCTGTAAGTAACTTTGGACAAACAATACAGAGGAGCTAAAGGCCACTATCAAAGCAACCTGGGCTTCAATAACGATTTTGTGATTTGGCAGGTCGCATTTCATTTTTTAAAATTTTGTTTCCTGTGCACCTTTTTAATAATCTTTGCAGAGAATGGAGCTGTGTTGGAGTGTTTTGATAGTATTTTGGGTGCTGTCATATGGCTATACTACACCATACAACTATACAATTTGCAGAAAGAGAAAGCTGAAAAGGTTTTTTCGAGGTTAATGTGTTATAAATGGTCCGTGTATCTTTTGGTCATTTGATTTTTTGTTTAATATTGAAAGTAGAAAAATGAGAAACGGCTCCTTTTTCGTTTTTAAATTTTTTGCAATTTTTTCGATTTCTACACGTGGGTGGGAATTAAACGCCCCTTTCTGCTGATTGGTCAGACAAAAAAAAAAAAAAAAAAAAACAAAGATCAAACTGTCATCCGTTCTTCTGCAGTTCCTCGCGGCAGAATACTAGTCCTCTGCTGCTGCTGGGGGGGATTTCATAGCCTACCATATTTTCCAAACTGTAAAGTCACTTTTTATCATGATATATACTGTGATTTATTCTAAAATGACTTAAATAATGCATTTAACGTCAAATAACCTTAATGTAGACTTTTAAAAATAGGCGCATCAAGCAGCCTACTAGCTGTGTATTGGTTCATGTTTTGCGCTAAAGCAGTGCATTCTGTTGTTTTCTTTATTTTTCAACGGGAAGACATTTTGTAGTCATTTTGAATGTACACAAATAAAAATATGCATTTTACCAAATGACTATAAATGACAACTTATTAAATTATTTCCCCTCTTGAGGAACAAATCCAGGTGAACATCAACTAATTCTCAATATTAATTAAATAAACTGTTTAGATTGCTGCATATTTCCTGTGCACTTCAATACTGGTCTGTGCTTGACAGTAGTCGCGTTTTTCTGTTTTATTTAACTAGGGTAACTAGTCAGATGTTGTTCTAAAGGCTTATTAGGTCTACCTTCTTTTTTCCGAAACACACACACAAAAATGTCCTGCTCGCACTTACCCATTTAATGGCAGAGAACGGTGACTTTCACTTTTCATTCTTTAAGCGGATGCAAATCTGTCATAAAATAATATGCATCTCGTGGCGTATGCTATATTCCAAACGTTCTGAAGGTATACAGTAAGGTTTGGTGAGAAACAAACCAAATGGCAATTAATTACATTTATGTAAATCTTGTGTTACATTCCTGTGTGCGAGTGCACAAGTGTCAGACTAAATCAGACTACAGTTACTTTTTTATAGATTACACATTATTCACACAATAGAAATAAATGATTCATCGTTTATTGATTCTCTCTAATTCCTCTTGTTTTTTTTTTTTTTTAAATGTTCCTTTCTAAAATAGTCTACCGCTTATATACACTCAGAAAGTCTTCCAGTTTGTGGACATTCACACAGTTATCAGTCATTAATCCGGTGGCTATACAGCATTTGACCAGTGGGTTTACAAAAATAATTTCAGGTTTAAGAAGTGTTTCAACATTGCATCAACTACTGATGAACGCATTATTTTTTATTTAAATGATCACTCAGTAGGTTAACCATGTATTATTATGTATTATTGAAAGGCTTTTGTCTTTCAAACTCATTAAAATGCACAAATTCTCATTATTTCTTATTTGCAGACATTCTCAAACTCTTTGTCCTCTGAACCTCTTTCACCTAACATATTTACTTTAAAGGGGTGGTCAATCAGCAATTCTGTAAAAGACAATATCTCCCTTGCGTTAAACTTTGAGCATCGTAACTTTGCAGATGTTTTTTATGCTCAAACAGCAACATTACACACTAAAGTAAAAAAAAGTGAAATCATAATCAGTGATCCTTTAAGTACCCTCTGACATAGATGAATGGTCATATGGCACAAACAAATGAAGGTAAACATAAAATATTTCATCTTTTTTAGTAAGTGTATGATTTATTAAAATTTTACATTTTTATGATTTAATTACTGTTCAGCCTTTCATTAAACTCTACCCCCCCCCCCACCCTGCAGTTCCTTTACGAACCCCAATTTGGGAAACCCTGACGTAATATAATGTTTAATGCACTTCATGTTGTTAATTACAATGAAAGGAATATATTTTCTCACTATTTGTATTTTTACATCATGGTACAAGATTATCCTGTTTAAATCAGTGTGATAAACGAGTTAGGTCAAAAGTAATCAAAAAGTAATCTGACTATATTACCTAAAACGTGAAATGTAGTGGATTAGTTACTGACTACATTTTTTGTCATGTAATTTGGAATCAGTAACGGATTACAATTTGTAAGTAATCTACCCAGCTCTGAATATACCCAAGTCAAAGCATTATTCTTTCCTTTTTGTATTAGTGTTTAAAATATTTATTTTGAAATAATTAATAATATTTATAATAATAATAATAATTAATTACTTAATTAAACAAACAAACTTACTGGGGGACCAGGGTAGGATATACAGTAGCCTGCCCTGGCATGCCCAGCTGATGCAAAGCATAGAATTTATATCTTCACAGAAGAAAGCCCTAGGCTCTGCCACAGAACAGGTTGTGTCGAGCCATTCATTTGTCTGGTTGTTTGATGAGAAAAAGATTAAATGTAGTTGCAATAAAAAAGTTTAAGAATCTGTACAACTGCTGCTGCAGCAGAGGACTAGTATTCTGCTGCGCTGAACTGCAGAAGGACTGATGACAGCATGGTTTGATCTTTTTTTTTTGTCTGACCAATCAGCAGAAAGGGGAGTTTAATTCCCGCCCACGTGTAGAAATCGAATATTCAAGCTGTTTTTCATTTTTCGAACCCTGAACGAAAAACTAAAAATTAAGCCGAATTCTTGTTTTTCGTTTTTTGCAAAAAATTAAAAAACGAAAAAGGAGCTGTTTTTCATTTTTCTACTTACAAAATTAAACAAAAAATCAAATGACCAAAAGATACACGGACCATAAATAAATCAAGCATAAAGCTTGAGATATTTTTTTTAACATGGTCAAATGTAAATGACACAGGGCACAAAAGTATATTAAGTTTCTTTTTTTAAAATCCATCTAACCGAAATGGGACTCGTTACTCTTGACATCCTGGTAGCCGGGAGATAAGTCAGTAAATTCGAGTAAAATCATAAGTCAGTAAATTCAAGTAAAATTACAGGCTTCGCTTATCCCGTGTGAATGCACCACACGAAATTCAGATGTGGTGGGGTAATTTCAAAATCATACAAGGTCCCCAGATAATCCCCGTGCGAATAGGGCTTTATGACTACAAAATCTTACTATATATACAGTAGGTGGCCAACCAAAATTAGCTTTTTGCCACAGGATAAATGTCAAGCCTATGAGCTTGTGCTTATATTTTCTCTAAGCTACACAGTATTGCACCATATTTTAGATTTGAAACATTTAATAGGTGTGTAGTATTATTTATATAATATAATTTATTTGTTATATTATCCTAAAGAAATGGTGGTTTACTTTGCACCGGAGCATTAAAAGTGGTAGCCTATTTTAGTGAGCTAGGCTACATCCACGGATTTATATGCAAAATGTCAATATTCTCACCTATTATGCCTATATTTGTCACAAATACATTTTTAATTTATATTTTAAAATTCCTTTAATAAAACAGCATGCATTTTTGTCACGCACATACTTTGTTGTTTGTTACCTGTCCTTTATTTTGACAACTTCTTGGGAAAAATGTTATCTGTCTGTACACTGATTAAGAAATTGTTGCATGTTTTATAAATTATTTCCTTTATTTTAGTAAAACGTGATGCACTGTATAATTTCACTCCCATTATTTAGGCCTAATTAAAACAAGAAACTAATAAATTAAACCTGCATGTTTTGGCTACATCGCTGAAACTCTAAAGAATGGACAGATTAATAAAACGTCCTCACCTTTAATTTTAACTTGAACTTTAACCTTAACTCAACTTCTCTCATTATAATCAACAAAATGCGCATGATGTAAAAAAGAGCTTCATTCATTGACAACTTCAGTGATTTTAAATGGATTCTTCTTTACTTGCTTTCATACATTTTAAGTAAACTAAAAAAAAAAAAATTCCAGCCGCATTTAAATGCAGGTGTGTCTCATATTCCTTAAAATATCAGAGTGCAAGATTTGCACAGTGCCAATGAAGCTGAGTCAGCGTTCTGATTTTACAAAATCAGTTTGGGTGAATGCAACTTATTGATCATGAGCCCAAACATTTAGCAAGGCAGGAAAACATTCAGTCTACCTGAAGGAAGACGTATTTCATTGTAAGTTAATGCTGTTAAATAGAGACAGAAAAACGAACAAACAAAAAAAAACTAGTGTAGGCTATTCTTAAACTTGGACCTCATTATATTGAAGTACAAATCCAAACACCAGAAGCAACCTACACTCTCTAAGGCTATATTCACAGGCTGTATGGTTAAAATAATATTTTAGTTCAAAACTTTAAGTGCCATTGTTTAAAAAAATGCTTTATTGAATAACGTTTCATAGACATCCAGTTGTTATGCTTTATAATTCCATGCCATTTGTAATTTCACAGTATTTTCACCTCCTAAATTACTACCCTTGTAAAGTCACAATTCTATAATGGTAAAATTTACTCAGGCCGATGGCATTTTTTGTATGACATTATTATTATTTTTTTTTAATTGTACATAAATGGGTGAAGCAAAACAAATATGATTATTTCTGATAACTTTTGAACTGCAGGCAGTCATGGGCCTACATTATTTTACATTACAAATATTTGGATCGTTCCTTATTCTGTCCCTTCTTTTCTTAAAGAATAAAAGAGAAAGAATTACAATTAGCCCTTATTTTCCATTTCTTAAGTTAATTGGCAACCCTATGGTTATTGTTTCTTTAGTTCATTGCTGCCGCATACATATAATTTTTTTACACTCTGTCATAATGACAGAATGTTATATCGTTTAAATGACACATTTTTAATTTTATGTGGTTAAGCTTCATTAAAGGAATGGGTCTGATACACTCTCTATTATAGATCATTGGTGTGGTACAGTTTACATGATGTAAGCTGTTGTTCATTTTAGCTGCTATCTAACGTTACCTCTGTAGCACCATGTAGCACCAAGATGACCAACATGGCTCGTAGAATTCACTTTTAACGACAGTTATCATCTTATTTTTTCAACATTAAACTCGGACCTCGATATTGTGGAAGCCACAATTGTAAGGTAGGTTAATCACTGTTTTTCATTCACCGGGTAACACTTTATAATAACTTTAATTAATAAATCATTAACAAACATTATATAATGCTTAACAGATCATGAGTTAATATATATTCACATATCAAGAAACGTGAAATAATGTGAAAGTGAAAAGAAAGTGAAAGTCGTGACATTTGCCAAGTATGGTAGCCCATACTCGGAATTAGTGCTCTGTATTTAACCCATCCAAGTGCACACACACAGCAGTGAGAAGTGAACACACCCTCTCACCTACAACTCCTGCCAGCACTGAGACTCGAACCTGCGACCTTCGGGTTATAAGTCCAACTCTTTAACCATTAGGCCACAGCCACAGCTGCTTGTTTTTTTTTTTCTTCAGGTTTGAACATTATATTTATTGAATTTTTAACAAAACAAACAAGTGATACATTGACATAAGCTTCATATTTCACAACCTAATCCCCAAAGTAAATAGAAAAATAAATAAATAAATAAATAAAAAACAAACAAACAAAAAAAAAACATCACACATAACAGAGTAACAAAGACAATGATAATAAAAAAAAAAAAAAAACCCTCGGCAGTCAGCTTATTTTCTTAATTTCCTTCATAATGTCTCAGAAACTCAGTTAATGGTGACCATATTTCTTCAAAGTTTTCTCCCTTTCCTCTAACAATATAAGTGAGTCGTTCCAATACAATACATGATGCCATCTCCTTCACCCACATATGATTTGAGGGTACATCCATTTTCTTCCAGTACAGAGATATTAACCGTCTGGCCTGCAGGAGTCCAAAGTCAATCAGTTTTATTTGTCTGGAGCTAAAAACACAGTTCTCTGGATATATACCCAACACACATATTTTTGCCTTAACAGGTATGTTTACTCCAGCAATCTTTGACAGAGTCTGCATGACTGACTTCCAATACTGATGTAATTTTGGACAATCCCATACACAGTGAAAAAGAGTACCCTTTCCATCTAAACATTTACTACAGCTATCTGGGATATTAGGTGACCAACGGTTCAGTTTGACCGGAGTTATGTAGGTTCTCATCAACCATTTATATTGGAGGAGTTTCATGCTGGTACTAATTGACTGTTTTTGGGCTTTTAAACATGCAGCTTCCCAGTCTGCCACCTTTATCTCCTCTTGAATGTCAGATCTCCATGCATCCAGCTTATCAACGGTGGATTCCTCATCATGTGTTAGTAAAGCTGCATAAAATAAAGACATATGACCTCTCGTTTCAAGATTTTGCAATATAATATTCTCTAGGTTTGACAGTGTTGGTTCAGATTCAATCTGTTTATATTTCGACATAATGAAATGTTTAATTTGTAAGTGTTTATAGAAATGTTTCTTTGGAATGTTATATGTTTGGCATAACTGCTCAAATGTAAGAAGGTTGCCATCCTTATAAAGGTCTGCCAGCTTCTGTACACCTTTATCTGCCCAGATTTTGAAACCCCCATCAGCTCTTCCTGCCTTAAAACCTGTGTTGCCCCAAATAGGCGAAAAAGGAGAGATGGGAGGAATACCTCCCATATACTGATGAGCCCTATAAAAGGGGTTTTGTGTCATTTTTCCCAATTTTTTGGGGCATGCAGAATATAAATACAGATTCAAGTTAAGTTTTGTTTCTAATTGTTCAATTTTTATCCATGCTGGGGGTGTCTCAGTTGCAAAGTAGAATATGGCTGAACGCAGCTGTGCAGACCAGTAATATAATTTAAAATTAGGGAGTTGTAACCCCCCTCTCTCATATGGCAGGTACAGCAGGCGAAGCCTTAGTCTATTCCAAATGAATCTATTAAGGACAGTTTTTAATTCATAAAAAAATTGTTTTGAGAGAGGCAAAGGGAGTGCCTGAAACAGATATAAGAATTTTGGTAATATGCTCATTTTGATCATGTTTATTCTGCCAATCATTGACACGGGCATTACTGCCCATTTATCTAAAGACTCCTTTACTTCACTAATCAAAGGTTCATAATTCATTGGTACAATAGTTTTAATGTCTGGGGTAATTTTAACACCAAGATACACAAATCCCTCTTTTGCATTGATAAACAGGGTCTGTATGACTGGATTTAGCCTCTCGTCCCTATTCAAAAATAGAATAGAGGATTTAGAATCATTTATTTCATAACCAGAAAATCGACCAAATAGCTCTATTTGTTGCATCAAGTTTGGGACACTGATGGACAGCCTTGTCAAAAAGACTTTCAGATCATAAGCATATAGGGCCAATCTATGCTCTTGATCTCCTAACTGGATGCCAAATATATCAGTTCGTTTTCTTATCGTCATTGCCAAGGGTTCCATAGCCAAAATAAATAACATTGGCGATAACGGGCATCCCTGGCGAGTGGAACGTTCCAATGTGAAAGGTTTAGAGACTATGTTGTTTGTCGAGACACTGGCTTTAGGATTTGTATACAAAAGTTTAACCCATTTGAGAAAGTTAAATCCAAATCCATACCTCGGAAGAATGTTAAACAAATATGACCACTCTATTCTGTCAAAGGCCTGACGGGCATCAAGTGATAATAAAGCCGTATCTTTAGCATCAAATTTCTCATGAATTATATTCAAAACTCTTCTTATATTATGAAACCCTTGACGTTTTGGTACAAAGCCATTTTGATCGTTATGAACTAGATGTGAGATAAAGGGGTCTAATCTTTTTGCTAAAACTTTACAAAGTATTTTAGTGTCAACCCCCATCAGATTTATTGGTCTGAATGATGAGCATTCTGCAGGAGGTTTACCTGGTTTTAATATCAAAGTGATCATAGCCTGTCTTAGAGTGGGTGGGAGAACCTCATTTTTAAATGCTTCTTCATACATGTTAAAAAGTGGAACTATTATTTTTTCTTTGAAAGTTTTGTAGAATTCAATCGTAAATCCGTCTAACCCAGGAGCTTTACCACTGTTGATGCTTTGTATGGCCTGTGATATCTCCTCAATACTTAAATTTCTGTCCAGCTCTTGTTGTGTGTCTTCTGTGAGTGTCTGAAACTGAAGTTGGTCCAAGAATAGGTCTTGTTCTTCCGAGGTATGGCAGCAATCAGATTTATACAAATTTTCATAAAATTGTCTAAAACTATCGTTAATTTCAGATGTATCTACTGTTACCTTACCCGAGGGGGTCTTTATGTTATTAATTGCTCTTTCACTCTGTGTTTTCTTTATTCTCCATGCCAAGAGCTTTCCAGCTTTCTCACCTTGGTCATAGTAAGATTGCTTTAACCACATTAAACTTTTTGCTGCTGCATCGGAAGACAATTTATTATATTCAGTTCTCAAACGCAACAATTCACTTTGTTTTATTGGGTCATCACTAGCATTTAAGTCTAATTCCAAAGATTTAATTTGCTTATCCAAGATTTCCATTTGTTTTTGTTGTTGTTTATTCTTCGTACTCATATAGCTAAGAATTTCACCTCGAATATATGCTTTAAATCCTTCCCATCTCATTGCGGCACAAGTTTGATCTGTATTCAACTCAAAGTAATTATCTATTTTCTCCCCTATAACTTTAACAAAGTTTGAATTCTGTAGCCATCTTGCTTGAAACCGCCAACGGAACTGTTTGTGGGTAAAGTTGTCCATATAAACATTCAGTGAGATAGCTGCATGATCACTGATCACTATGCTATCATACTGACATTGTTTGATCCTTGATAAAAGTTCCCTTGAGACAAGAAAGTAATCTATACGTGAGCGGGATTTTTGTATACCTGAGTGACAGGAAAATTCTATTTTATCAGGATTTAGTTCCCTCCACACTTCCACCAAGTTCATATCCAATTTATATAGATTTATTAAATGTCTAGTTTGGGCTTTATAGATATCTGAGCCTGTTGAACGATCTATACTTGGATTCAAGGTACAGTTAAAGTCTCCTCCAATTATATAGAGTCCTTGCAGAGTGGATACGGTAAGAAATAGATCTTCAAAAAACTTTGGTTTATTTTCATTTGGGCCATACACACTCACTAAATTCAGAGTGATTGAGAGAATGTTACCCTGGACGATTACGTATCTACCAGCCGGGTCTTTTTTTATTTGTAGCATTTGGAATGGTATGCTCCTATGAATCAAAATAATTACGCCTCTTGCATAGTTATTGTATGATGAGTGTATCACCTGACAAGGCCATCTGTTTTTTACAAATTTTAATTCACAATCTGTAAGATGCGTTTCTTGAAGAAAAATTATTTTCGATTTGAGTTGCTTAATCCTGTTGATAACCTGTTTTAGTTTAATTCTTTTCCTGAGTCCTCTGACATTCCAACTTGTGATTTTTATATCAGACATTATGAGTATTCACTTGTTCCATACTTTGTTGGTTTTTCAGACATATTAATATAGCAATACGTTGTGCCGAGTTAGTATGAAATACAGATAACTTTTGAATTAAAAAAAGCAAATAACTAAATAAAAAAAGAAAATCCTGAAAATGACACATAACACTTAAAATCCCCCCGCCCCTTCGCTTACTCAGATTACTAAATGGGGGTTTGTGCTAATCCACTAATAAGGGGAGTAGCTAAGCTATAAAACCCAACTTCAAAAAGCAGCAGTGGTGTCCGTAAACCATGCATACACCAAACTAAGAAATAAACACAGCAAACCCATATGAACACGTTAACAGTCCCTCAATGAAATTATTCAACAGCAATGTCTTTTATCTGCTCATATTGTCTCCTTTTCAAGAATAAAAATTTAACCAAAGTATGTAGTATTAATGTGTTTAGAAAAAGAGAGAAAAAGAATATACACACATATACACATATATATACATATGCATACATACACATGCGCCTATAGTGGCGTTATGAAAGTATTGTAGAAAATACCTTAAAGTGCAGTTATTATGTGTCAGTATGAACAGCTGATTTCTAGTTCGGGAACCGAATCGCTCACCATCATAGTCAGTCCTGTCCAGCGTGTCTGCGGAGAAAATCCCCAGCCTCCTTTGGGGATGAAAACAGCTGTAGCTTCCCATTGTGGAGGATCCTCATCTTACATGGATTGTATTGGAATCCGCGGAAAATGCCTTTTTCAATGAACACTTTCTTGATGGTGCTGAACTCGGCTCGTTGTCGGACGGTCTCAGCTGAAAGATCCTGGGCGAAAAAAAGTTTGTTTCCTTCGTGTTCGATATTACGTTGTTTTGTGGAACGGAAAACAAACTCCCGATCTTGGAAATTCAGGAATCGGATAAGGACTGCTCTGTGCTGGTTTGGCTTTGGAGGTGCCAGGGTACGGTGAGCCCTCTCAATGACAAAGGATTTGTCGGTCTCCAGCCAGCGCGGCAGCGCCTCCCGAATGTACTCCAGTAGCGGCCGCTGACCCTCGGTGCCTTCCCGGAGGTCAAACAAGCGAAGGTTCTTCCTGCGGCCCCGGTTCTCCAGGTCGTCAGTCTTTGCCTCTAGGTAGGATATTCGCTTCATGGCGTTGCTAAGGTCGACCGTGCTCTTTTCTAGGAGCTCCTCCGCCGACATGATTCTGTTCTCAGCTTCCTCCAGTCGAGTAACATTAGTGGCTACATTTTGCTTCACCTCCATCATGTTTTTCTCCAAAGCAGCGATGGACTTACTCATTTCACCCATACGATTATCTATGCTGTCCAGCTTGGTTCCAAATCCACTGAACTCCGAGTGCAATGACCGAAGTTCAGCTAACACCGTGGCAAGATCACACATGCTATCAGTGCTAGCAGGCCCCACGTTGTCTTGACTTGCTGCCGAAATGTCAGTTTTAGCTGGTTTTTGGGAACCGCGTTTTCGTGTGAAAATATCACAATCCTTGAGAGTAGCATATTTTGACATCTTACGATTCAGTTTACGCTTCAAAGGCTGGGTTTTTTGGAATTTTTGATGCAGGTTACACGGAGCATTCACTTTAAGCTGCCATCTTGGTTCACGGCTCCATAGCGCCCCACCACAGCTGCTTGTTAATGTTTACTAATAACTGTATTAAACATTACCTAATAATTAACATTTCATGTAATTTAAAATGCTTACAAATGTCATTAAACTTCTAATTCATATGATCATGCACATCTCGAAAATCTACAAAGGATTTTAACAGCTTCCCATTGTGGAGGATCCTCATCTTACATGGATTGTATTGGAATCCGCGGAAAATGCCTTTTTCAATGAACACTTTCTTGATGGTGCTGAACTCGGCTCGTTGTCGGACGGTCTCAGCTGAAAGATCCTGGGCGAAAAAAAGTTTGTTTCCTTCGTGTTCGATATTACGTTGTTTTGTGGAACGGAAAACAAACTCCCGATCTTGGAAATTCAGGAATCGGATAAGGACTGCTCTGTGCTGGTTTGGCTTTGGAGGTGCCAGGGTACGGTGAGCCCTCTCAATGACAAAGGATTTGTCGGTCTCCAGCCAGCGCGGCAGCGCCTCCCGAATGTACTCCAGTAGCGGCCGCTGACCCTCGGTGCCTTCCCGGAGGTCAAACAAGCGAAGGTTCTTCCTGCGGCCCCGGTTCTCCAGGTCGTCAGTCTTTGCCTCTAGGTAGGATATTCGCTTCATGGCGTTGCTAAGGTCGACCGTGCTCTTTTCTAGGAGCTCCTCCGCCGACATGATTCTGTTCTCAGCTTCCTCCAGTCGAGTAACATTAGTGGCTACATTTTGCTTCACCTCCATCATGTTTTTCTCCAAAGCAGCGATGGACTTACTCATTTCACCCATACGATTATCTATGCTGTCCAGCTTGGTTCCAAATCCACTGAACTCCGAGTGCAATGACCGAAGTTCAGCTAACACCGTGGCAAGATCACACATGCTATCAGTGCTAGCAGGCCCCACGTTGTCTTGACTTGCTGCCGAAATGTCAGTTTTAGCTGGTTTTTGGGAACCGCGTTTTCGTGTGAAAATATCACAATCCTTGAGAGTAGCATATTTTGACATCTTACGATTCAGTTTACGCTTCAAAGGCTGGGTTTTTTGGAATTTTTGATGCAGGTTACACGGAGCATTCACTTTAAGCTGCCATCTTGGTTCACGGCTCCATAGCGCCCCACCACAGCTGCTTGTTAATGTTTACTAATAACTGTATTAAACATTACCTAATAATTAACATTTCATGTAATTTAAAATGCTTACAAATGTCATTAAACTTCTAATTCATATGATCATGCACATCTCGAAAATCTACAAAGGATTTTAACAGATGTTATTCAAAGATTAAAAGCTTTTGTTAGTGTGCAACACTTTTGCTGGGGTTTAAGTGTGTTACGGGTAAGGTTAGGGACAAGTTTCATGGTTTAAGGTTGGCTAAGACAGGGGTTCCCAAACTTTTTAGCCCGCGACCCCCATGATAAATGCGCTGCTGTCCCGCGACCCCGCACCCCCCCCCACCCCCACCCCCACCCCAACTCAACATCCCCTCCCGTCGCGGATCTTATGCCCAGTCTCAAAGCACACAAAGTTATATTTTATTGTTCTACATGCAAAATCAGTGTTACAATTCTGCATGAGCCGCTCGATATCCACCTATTCTCTCTCGGAAAGTAACTGTGCAGTTATGTTGGGTTGAACTCATTCATTATTCTGCCATCAGGAACCAGTCGAGTAGGTCTGAGCGGCTCACACACACACGCTCATGCTAATCCGACGGTCAACGTGTCAGAAACACTAATTACTCGGTAAAGCATTTCTGTGTAATGCTGAATAATTCTTCCTCATTTCTCTCAGCGTCACACATATAATGCAATATCAATGTCAGGTTTACACATTAAAACGATGCCCTTCATTTACAACAAACATTTCAATGTCATAATGTCACAATATCTTGAAGCTACTTGTGTTTGTGTTTGTGTGCATTTATAACACTACAATAAAATATAACATAATATAAATGTGCTTGCATTAGATATTAAGTGTGCATAAAGCTGAAAAATGCAATGCCAAAGAAAGCTTTGAAAATATGAATGGTTCATAAAATGCAAACATATCTGCAATGCACCCATCCAGATTCAGTATTTATGTATACAATAAATGCTAAACTGGAATACACAAATGTAATGTGTAAGACGATTTTAATAACTCAGCAGCTTGAGAAAATAAGTCAAGATCTCTGTTTAAAACAGACTTATTGAAACGTCTAATTCTACAAACACACATTAATATCTTGCCTTTGTTCTAAAGCAGAACTGAACGATAACTTGGTCAAACAGAGAAGAATATTTGCATTTTTTTAACGATGAAGAGGGCAGTAATTCAGAGGACAGTGTGTCACCCAGTTACATTTAATTTGTTCAACTGTTTTAAAAGACTAAATCAGAACTACTTTCATTAAACTATGACCGAATTTACCATAACAATATTTACCGACAAAAGAATACTTTCACTAGTCATAAGACTCTGATGTTTTGACCTCAGTTCATGTGTTTAGTTACTTTGATACAGCAGCTACGTACACACGCGCGCGCACACACACACACACACACACAGCTGACTGTGTGGCTAGAAAGTATGTTACATTCTTAATACATTAAGAATTGTGTTATATTTCCCAATATAAAAACGGAATTAACACACGACCCTGCAGGCAAAACTAGTCTACAGAGACAGCCTGTGTTAAGCCTTAAGGACCCCCCAACACTGCACGTTTTCTTTGTCTCCTTAATCAAACACACCTGATTCAACTCATCAGCTCATTAACCCATGAGCTGATGAGTTAAATCAGGTGTGTTTGATTAGGGAGACAAAGAAAACGTGCAGTGTTGGGGGGTCCTTCAGGACAGGTTTGGAAACCACTTTAACCCTCTGGAGTCTAAGGGTATTTTTGGGGCCTGGAGAAGTTTTGTCATCCCCTGACGACCCACATAATGAGCTGCATAATGAGCCATTCAGTCAGCTGTGTGACGGAGAGGGGAAGAGTTACAAGAAAGAATGTGAGGACAAAATAAATGTATATAATTTTATGTTTGTAGTTTATTTAGAATATATTTAATTATCCCACAAAATAATTTAATATTCACTTGTGAGTGCAGTTAAACAGTTTATTAGGAACAATCAAAGCTGACTTTCAAACTGAATTTTTTGCATCATTACTCCAGTCACACAATCCTTCAGAAATCCTTTTAACAATCTTATTTTCTACAAAAAAAAAACATTTATTGTTATTATCATCATCATTATTATTATTATTATTATTATTAATGTTGAAAAGAGCTGAGAAATTTTTTTTTTTTCAGGTTATTTAGGGGGGATAAATTGAAAGAACAGCAGTTTGTTACATTTGTTACACTTACATTTATATTATTTACATCAAGCTGTGCGCTGAGCAAAGCAGATCCAGTCTGGGTTTAGTTTTGGAGATGGCAACACGGAGATCATCTTCCACGTTAAGACGCAATCTATGTTTATTTTTTATGTAAGTCAGTGCGGAGAAAGTCTTCTCGCATAAATAAGTTGATCCAAATGGCATCAGTGTATCTAAAGCGGCTTTGGAAAGCTGCGGGTACTCATCCTTCACCGAAATCCAGAACTCATCCAGCATTTTTGAGTCAAAACGTGTCCTCAAGGTTCGATCAGATGAAAGTTCAATCAGCGCGTCCTCCGTGTCACACGTCAGATGGTTTGCGGTGGCAGTGAAAGGGGATCGAATTCAATTGTGTTTTTCTTGCGTACCTTCCTCTGGAAAGTACTTGTTAAAATGATCCAGAAGGGATTGGAGATGGTCAGTAATAGACTCCCTGACCATATTTACACTCAATGTATTTTCCTCGAGGAATTCGTCTAATTTGGTGAGCATGTCTATGCGCCCAGTTTCCACCTGACAAAATGTACCTGACAAAAACTAGGAGCTGGCCGGAATTGGAGACGTCGGTGGACTCGTCCAATTGTAAAGAATAATTCTCTCCTTTCACTGCGTCAATGAGTTGACGTTTGATGTCCAGTGCCATGTCACTGATGCGGCGGGCTACAGTCCCGTCTGAGAGCGGCACCCGTTGGAGCTCAGCGGCCTGCTTATCACCATGCATAATCCGACTCATGACTGTTGCCGCTGACTTGATTAAAGTTTCACCTATCGTGTGAGGCTTTTTAGTCTGTGCAATTAAATATGCCACTTCATAGGAAGCCCTCTGTGTGGGGATTGTTGTTTGTGTAGTTAGGAGTTTCTTTTGCCTTCGTAACTCTCCCTCTTTTCTGCGGAAAAACTCGATAGGTTTAACAGCGAGATTGGGATGTTTAGTGTTCAGATGTCTTTGCATTTTTACCGGCTTAAGACTCTCGTGAGCAAGGACTTCAGAGCACACTACACACTGGGGATGTTGTACTCCGTTTACGACCTGACACACAAAACCATACTTAATAAATTACTCTCTGTATTTTCTTGATTTGGAGTAAGCCGGGTCCGAGTGATGGGCTTGGCGGGCTCCACCCTTAGCAGAAGTGGAGGGGATTTCATGCGGCTCACCCTCACTGACCTCCGATGCCCTCTCGGATGTTCCCTCCGCAACTGCAGTCTTCGCACCATCAACCGGCCTCACATGTGGCACATGTGACTTTTCTCCCCCTCTTGGTTTTTCTGTTGTGGATATTAACCACGGTTTCATTTTAAAGCAGTATTATTTGTTTGTAGCCTCCAAACACCTTAAACTTTAGCAAACAGCGGGACACGTTGTGTTGCTGCGCGTTATGTAAGTACGTAACTTGATTGTGATTGACACTCGAGGTAATCTCGTAATGTCTGGGACAAAATTACAAATTGAATTAAAATATATATATATTATATATTTTTTATTTGTATCAGACTTTTCTGCAAACACCATTTAACAAGTATTGAATTAACCCTTTCACACGTAAGTTTAAAATATTCTGGCTGACCCCCCAGCGTGAGTTTTTCAAGGCGACCGTTATTTAGATGTGTCAATTTATGGTTTCCATGGTGACGCGTCATTGCTTGTCACGTGACATACCGCAGCAACAACAGAGCTGAATGAATGATGATCTGCTTTTATGTAATTTTTCCTATTTTATTCAAAATATTCACAAATTTGTTAGATATGGCATGAAATAGCTGATATTCCGATTGTCAAATATATGCAAGTGGAAGTGTTTTGTTGTTTAAACACCTTTATAATGATCGCGTTAGTTGAGCTGTATGCGCGATGGGCGCCGCCGTGTTAGTTTGTGCCGCAGACGCAGTTCAGAGAATCGGATCTGTTGGATTTACAACACGTGAATTCATCCACTTCTCCCGAAATACATAAAAGTAAGTGGCTGGTGAACTGGAAGAATAATAGAGTAAACTTTAAAGTTACTTACACAATGTGTATATCTGATATGAATAAAACATGTCTAATTATAATGGAAAGGATTATTGCCTCTTCCTTTGACATCAGTGTGTATTTCACAAACTCTAAATGTATTGTTTTTTTTAGTACTTGTATGTCTGAAACCTAAAATAAACATTATGTGGCTGAAAACACTGAAAAGTTGTGATGACAGCTCTGAGCGCGCCTGTCTCTGGCTCAGCGCCAGCCAACACGCGAGAGCATATTTGAATTTCACGTCATGCACTGACCGGTGTGATCGTACACTCCAGGGACCAGCCTAGACTGATCACACTGGTGTGATCGTACGTGCGAAAGGGTTAAATTAATTGCAACAAAAATATATAGGGCCTTTTTTTTATATAGAAATAATCTCGCGACCCCTGCGCCGGGGTCCAGTCGCAACCCCCACTTTGGGAACCACAGGGCCATAGGTGCGGGAAGTGGGGGTGCTGAGGGTGCTGCAGCACCCCCTGTTTTTTTTCTGTGGGCAACTGTTTAATTGTTGGAAAAAATAATAATAATAGTAAAAAAACAAAAAAAATCAGCGTCAATTTTACACTAAAAAAGTGCAAGTAGCTGGTATTGTTGGCGGATTTTGATTGTGCTAGTCAACATTACAATAGTCGGCTTCTGACTGTCAAATCCAGTGGTGTAGATGGTAACGCGGGTGTCATTCTATTACTTTTGACGTGATCGACCTGGGTTCGAATCTGCCTTTTGGCTAACTTTTTTCCTCCCTTTTCAAACTTCAAATCACATCAGAAAAGCATTTATTTTTATTAGAATTGAAGAACATCATCAAAAAGTTGAAAATAAAGTATTGGGTAGGTGTAGGGAGCGGTTTTTTCCCAGTAAAGGTGACATCCATTTAATAATTAGAATTAAAATTTACACTCAATTTGCACTCAACTCATACTGGTTTATAATGTATTACAATGCTGAGGTGCATATAATTGTAACTAAGTAATTAGCAAAATATCCTACTATTTTCAATTGTTGCCCCCCTAACGATTGAAAGATTTTACTAAATATTTGTTAATTAATAAAGTTTTCAACTCAAAAGTAAATATGCACATAAAGTTATTTTAATAAATTTTTATTGTTATTTATTGTAAGTAAATGAATAAATGAAATCAAACGAATAGGCTTTCCCAATCTTTGCGTAATTAGTTGGCGCGTGACGAATCTGCATTTTGGCGGATAATAGTGGATAATAGCCTATGCTTGCCTGCTGCATGCTATTGCATGACATGAATGGATAGTGTTTTTTTTTTTTTTTACAACAAAACAACTGCAGACGAATCTGAACCTAACCAAAATAAAGACAGGAGCTAGATGCACGACTCCAGACCCGGACAGCGTCATAAAGGTGATCCATTAGTCGCTCCCTTAGCAGCTCAGGGTTGAACATTTTTTCGGGAAAAGGACCATTTACATCCAAATGTAATATAATGCACACAGAACACAACCTAGAAATATATTTCAGAATATAAACTGCTTAATCAGCCATTTTCAGTAAGATTTAACGTTACTAATTGTGTTTGTATGCCCGTGCGTTTAACTTTAATAATGTCCGAAAGATATCTGTTTTAAAGCAGTGGGTAATTCACTGTTGATTTGCTTAAAATCTACTTTGCGATACTGTTGGCAAACATGTTTATGGTGCATTCTATTCAACCTGTTTATTGCTAGTTCAGTAGAAATAGACAGTGCAGCCTTTACAAGTAATTTGCGCACAATGTATCTGGTTGTACCTCTCGCGCTTGCTGCTGCGCTAATCGTTGTAAAACCGCTTTTAATGGTACATGGATTGTGACTTTGTACGTTTACTACAGAAATGCTAAAATGTATTTAAAAGTTTGACTGGCCAAATCAACCCCCCCCCCCCCCCACGCATACAGCACCCCCAACCTAAAACATCTTCCCGCACCCCTGCACAGGGCCCCAAGGGGTCAGCACTGTACAGGTCAATTTGATAAGGGAACACGATTCAATCTGTTTATATTTCATTGCTTTAATAAATGATAAATGTATGTGTTTTTCCCCTCCTGTTTGATATATTATTATATATATATTCTGTTTAATCATACACACTAATATAAGTGTTGAGGTAATAAAAACATGTTTTGCACCCAAATTACAATGTGTTATGTGAAATTACTGCTCATAAAGGTAGCTACTAACGACTAGTAAATGTTTATAAAACTTTACCATTGATGAATAGTTTCCACTGTAGATTGGGTACTGCAAAAACATTAACAAATAATTAATAAATTATTTAAGATGTGCAAATAGTATAAGACACAACAAACAAAGACCAAATATATTTTCTTTTACAGACTGTGATTATTAATATGAGTATATTAACATGAATAGCTTGTAGTGTGCTTATAATTACTAATTAAGCTATATTTTCATAGCATTTGTACATGTAAAAATGAGCGTTAGCTAATATGTGAACTGAAGTTTAATGACATTTGTTAGCATTCAGAAGTACATTATCAAATAAGCTTTTAATGATTGTGTAATTTCTGTTCAAAATAATTTGTAGATTTGAAAGTTTAATGACATTTATAAGCATTACTTAATGATCCATTAAGCATTATATGTTTGTTAATGATTTATTAATGAAACTCTTAATCATTATAAAAATCTATAAATGATTTTGACAGATGGTTTACAAAGTACACGATCATATGAATTAAAAGTTTAATGACAAAACAACCCTCTATGGACACCTTGGCAATTGAATCGCCATTGGCTAGTAAATTTTTTAGTTCACTCACCAGAGTGATATACACACACACACACACACAGATATATATATATATATATATATATATATATATATATATATATATATATATAGTAACATCAGTCAGTCAAGCTTTATAATAATAATCAAGTATTATTTATTAATAGAACTTATAAATAAACTTGATAACCATGTTTGAATGCATATTAGTCATTAAATGAACATTACTGGACTGGTGGTGGTACTTTTTTGGTCATTCAGTGTTTCTGAAAAAAAAAAAAAAGGGGAAAAAATGACAAAAATACTGATAAGATAATGATACGAATTCTACTAATGAGATCTATAAAACACACTAAGGATTACTAAGGATTAATGAGCTGCTGGATTCATGAATATTAATCAGCTTGTGTGCGTTCGCTCGAATTAATTTGCTGAAATCAAAACATGGATGATAATAGGTGAGCGCCAGCCAAAGAGATTGCCGTTTGTGCATTAGCTCCGCCCACTACCGGAAAACACAGCAGTTCTTAAAAGCTGAAGAATTCCAAGGGAACGATGTTATTTTGACAGGAAAATACAACAAAGAAAATCGTTTACATGTAGCGCGTCAATTCTCTGTGTGTGTGTGAAACAAAGTGATGACGAGTCGTGCGCTAGAGTTTACGGTACATCAAATACATGTGCGCTGTGCATCCATTTAGATGAATTGAAAATTATCACAAGATCGCTTGATGGAGAGTGAAACTCTGAAGCGCTCAGTCAGTGCTAAACTTATACTTAGCCTCAAACTCACACACTGGCGAGTAAATCTGAGAATTTATTAGCCATTGTCTAATATTAGACATCATTTAGTCTCCCAGAGTGAAGATTTAGTCGCAAATGTGAGTGATTTACTCGCAATGTTGAGGGTTGCATAATAACAAGTATGTTAGTAAACATTAAAAAGCATATATTTCTAGCTATGTGAATATACATTAACTAAAGATCTGTGCATTATATAAATGTTTGTTATTGATTTAATAAGAAAAGTTATTATAAAGTGTTACCAAACTTATTAATTAGTTGCTAATGTGTGTGTGAAATGAAAACAATTATCTCATTGTTACACACTGTAGGTTTGTGGATGGTCTGGGATGTTTAGGATTGCATGCTGCAATGAAGGCTAAACATATTCTAAACATATTCGGTATATGTTCCTGGCCAAAGAGGACCCGCTGACTGCCCAGGACCTTACTGATGTCTTCAGCCCACACTTTGCAGAGAAGGGAAGCAATCGCAGACACAGTGAAATTAGAACCTATGCCTGGTTTCCGTGACTTCTTGCTAGATGTGGCAGGTATGATGTCAGTAGTAAGCAAAGCTATATAGCCAAAACCTAGTTTCAGATATTTTTTTATTTATGAGGTTTATATTATTTTCCACAGGTGGAGAAATGCAGGTGGGCCAAAGTAAAAACCTTACTCTGCAAGAGGTCCTAGCCTTTGCTTCTGGGCTGGAGGAGTTGCCCCCACTGGGATTCAAGAACCAGCCAATCATTGACTTCATACACACAGACCACAAATTCCCACAAGCTAACACGTGACGTAGTCCTCCGCCTACCAATACAAAGGAGCTACGAGGAGTTCTGCAACCACATGTGCAGTGGGATATTGCAGGCCACAGAGTTTGGAATGGCATAAAATACTGTCACGTTCTTTGTGTTGTTTTTACAGTTTTGTTTGTTCTATCAGACTCTACTCCGACCTAAAGTTAAGGTGTAATGTTTAAAAATGTTTTTTTTTTTTTTTATGTTTTTCTCTCCAGCTGCTTCTTCAAGGTACCAGCTCAAATAAATTCCTGTTATTGTCATGAGTCTTATTTCAGACAGATTTTCAGTGTGGATATATTATATAGCAATTTCACCTCTTGAAAATAGGGTCTTGATGCTTTCAGATAGTTACTTTACTTTCTGATACAGCCATCAAGTGTTAAATCAAACTGAAGTCATTCAAATAAAGAAGTATTCCCAACCCAGCAACACAGTCTCACCCCCTCCTCATTACATATAGACGCTTGGTCATTGCCCCCTGGCGTCAACATCCGAGGCTGAAGGTACCCCCTTTGGGTCGCTTTTCAACGTAGAGGGCCTTCCTATACACTTCCATATAAATCCCTCATCTTCAGATTCTGACGCGGGGGGAGGGTCAACCAATGAATCTCTCGCATGGACTGGAGAGTTGAGGTTTCATGGTCATAATGACAAATAATTTGGCTAGATGTAGGCATTATCTTGCAATAAAAAATACATCAGGTTTAAGTCTGCAGAGGATCAGAGAGGATAGACTTTTTAAATGGCTCACACCCTAAAAGTCGGATTTTGACACATGCAGAGGGTCAAAATCGATTTGCGCTCTTTATAATGAAGCGATTTGTGCGTTATACTTGTTATATTGATTTTATACAACAGTTCCATTACCAATGAACAAAGTTTTAAGACATCTATTTGTATTTTCTTCCGTTTAGATTTAATTTCTGTTCATTCATCCTCCGCCCCCAAAATAGATCCAAACTTTGCTTGCCATTGCCAAGCAACGCAGCAGTTAATCTACGACTTGGAAGTTCAGAAAGAGCGGCTATAATGTGCATATTATAGTTCAACCGGAGCAGTTGTACATAATAACAATAATAATAATAATAAATGTTCTTGCATATGAACCCTACTTCAAGTTGGCCAATCAACTACTTCAGCAGTGTTACATCAATGCATGCGACGATCCCATGCACCAGTGCATTTCTCGATTTCCAAACACGTGTAAGTATTGCACTCAGTCTAGAATTAGACATATTATATCTTTGCTTATCAAAATACAATTAGCTCATGCCATAAAGTTGTTGCCAGTTGTTGTGTTTGGTAATATTTTTGCGCACTGTAGTGATGTCATGGTATTAAGGATGGGCATAATATAAGCTTGTTGCACCAAATGAAATGTGTGCATGGTACTAAACATTATTAGCTAACGTTAAAAGTTACCCAAGGAAAATAGGTGTGATTGGCATATCCGATTTCAAATATGATATTCTTTGTTGCAACTATGCAGCCTAGATACTAACGAGTTGTGCCACAGTCTACAGCCATATTTCTAATCACAATTTTGATTAAAATGTCAGCAAATATCCTATAGACATAAACATGTAAACTTAATCCATACTCTATCTTCAGATGTAATATGTGTGTGTGTTAGAATACTGTAATATGTAGTTTACCGTATTTTCCGGACTATAAGTCGCACTTTTTTTCATAGTTTGGCTGGTCCTGCGACTTATAGTCAGGTGCGACTTATTTATCAAAATTAATTTGACATGAAACAAGAGAAATGAACCAAGAGAACACATTACCGTCTACAGCCGCGAGAGGGCGCTCTATGCTGCTCAGTGCTCCTGTAGCATACCTCTGAAAAACATTAACTGAAAACAACTGAAAACTGTTAACTGAAATATTAACTTAAAGACAACTGAGAAAGACTGAATGCAAACAAAATGCCCCCCAAAAGAAAATCCTATTCTGCAGATTACAAACTGTAAAATATGGTAAAATATGCAGCCGATCTGATATACAGGAGCACTGAGCAGCATAGAGCGCCCTCTCGCGGCTGTAGACGGTAATGTTTTCTCTTGGTTCTTGGTTCTAAATAAATGCGACTTATAGTCGAGTGCGACTTATATATGTTTTTTTCCTCGTCATGACGTATTTTTGGACTGATGCGACTTATACTTAGGTGCGACTTATAGTCCGAAAAATACGGTAGTTATAAATTCTATACTGATTTATTTTTCTCTTTATCAACAGGTTCTCAAATACAGTTTATTATTTACAAGAAAATCAGCAGCTAACTACAAAAGGCATTTTTAAAAGCCACGTTTGTATTGTCTTTCTCTCTGTTCTCATTTTTGTATTGTTCTCTCTCACTCTCTCTCCTCTCCTCTCTTAGTAGTGTGTTTGTCCTTGTGCACTTTTGTTTGTTGTCCATCATGTCAGATCCTAACCAGCTCTCTTCAGCCAGGCAGAAGACATGGATGCACTCCAAAGGCTGCATGAGATCGTCAACAAGCAACAGGAGGCAGCATCAGCCATCCAGCCATCCACCAGCCAGCCATTTGTGAAGTGGATTAAGAGGGATAGCGAAGGGAACATTATTTATGGGAGGCCAAGATTCTCCAGAAAACAAGCAGGTCAGACTTTCTTTTCATTTATGTTAATTAAGATCTAGATTTTATCTCTAGATCTATTTTTACCTTTTAGAATGAGATATAAACATGTCACAAGTCATGGGTTTGAATTAGAAAATATATGATTATTATTATTATATTATGTACATACTATACTGTATATACTTTAAGGAAAAGCAATGCTAAAACTTTACCATTAATGCCTTTTAAACATAATGACAATGTATGTGTTTGTAATTGTAAATTTATGTTTTATTCTACAGCAGGCATTGGCCACAGACAAACTGGAAAGACTGGTGGTTCCCTTCTCAGGGCTCCGGAAACCAGTGTGGAAATGACCTGTGACTTTTCTCACGTAAACGCTGGTATGTCCTATATTGTCTCTGCACTGTGAAACTGCATGTTAATTAATAATATGACTGTAATACACATTCCATATTTTTGTGTAAGTACGATAAGTAACACAGTTATTACACACTTCAGAATGGCTGTTGTTCGGTGATATACTTTTTTGTTTAATAACCTGCTGTTTTTGAATACTGTTTAACAGAGTCTTTCCTTCAAGAGCTCAGTAGCTCACTGGGTGAAGACTTAGATGACAACGAAACACCACCACAAGCCTCCAGTGATTGGTCATTAAGAAAAAGTCTTGTTTCCGAGTGGTGGCCGAAAGTGAGGCCCCGGTTGGTGGACAACATGGTGGCTAAGCAGCATGTGGCCAGTCCAGTCTGCCAGAAATATGACTCCAGTCCTTCTATGATCCACTGTTGTGACTGTGTTGTTTCTCTGTGCCCGTTGTGACATCAACATCCACAAGGCTCAAGTCTTCCACAACAGGGACTCAATTAGAGAAGGCTTCTTTCAGCCGTTGCCACAGACATCATGTTCTGTGGAGAAGGTTCTTACCCGGTGTGGTAAGCTGTAGTTTTTGAGTCACTTTTTCTCACTTGTTAATTCCAGTTATCTAAAAACTAAATACTAAAACCTAAATCATTTCTGATCAGACGATTAAGCCATGAAGAGTATCTGGTCTTAAAAAGCTGACATAGACTGCCCTCCAAAAGTTTGGAAATGCCCTAGAAAAGTGGGGTTTTGGACATTACATTAATGTACTGTATTTGTTACATAAAGTTACATTAATGTACTGTATTTGCACCCAAAACATAAGGATTTATGCTGATATCATCCAAAACCACACTTTGCCAGGGGTGTTTCCAAACTTTTGAAGGGCAGTGTATGTTAGTCTTTATCTTCTATCCTCTAACTATTCTCATGAATGTTTATTTTTTTCAAGTGCGTCTTGTACCCTTGGAGATGCCAGGGACAATATGTAGCTGTTCTCAGAGATTAAGTGTCATCACTGGAAAACCTATTGCTGTGGTTACAATGAATGGTAAGGAGAACTTTGGGGATGGGTGTCACTTCCGCTTAAGTGACAATTTCTAAAATACACCAAATCTGACATGAATCACTTTCTTCCCATTCTGGCTGTCATGTCATCTACTGTCTTGTCCTGGTCCCCTATCCATCATGTCTGCTCCTTGTGTTACTTTCTGTGTTCCCCTTGTTTACTTACTGGTTTTGTGCTCCTTTGTTTATCCCTGCCATATGTTCCTGTTCCTGTCTCTGCCCCTCACCTGTATGTAGTTATCAGTCCCTGCCTTAGTTCACCTGTTCTTTGCTGCCTTGTTTAGCCCTTTGTATTTAAGTCCTTAAAAATATTTAAGACTGAGTTTCCATCCAACTTGTTAATTCAAATTTCAGTTATGTGCATACGAAATGCTTAATTGAAAACACCTGCAAATGCAGATAAGTCCCTTAATGCAAATATAATAAATTTAAATATAAATGTATGCATTTAGCAGACTTTTATCCAAAGCGACTTACAGTGCATTCAGGCTATCAATTTTTACCTATCATGTGTTCCCGGGGAATCCAACCCCCAACCTTGCGCTTGTTAACGCAATGCTCTACCGCTTGAACTACAGGAGCACTTAATATAAATATAACAAATATAAATCAGATTTGCTTGATGGGATGGATTAACTCTTGATGTGAATAAGGCGTAGTGCAATTAAAGTTTATGGAAACAGTTTAATAAGCATATATGCACATTTACCATGTTTCAATGTTGTCCTAGAGACATTTTGATCCCACAGCTGGTCAGAACACATCCCCTGATTAGTCTAATGTCCATTTTTAATTCACATTAAACAGCTGATGGAAGCTTACACAGATGCGCATATTCTTGAGCTGAATTTTCATTACTGCAAATATCAAATGCAAATAAGTTTAATGGAAACCTCGCTAGTGTCCTCCTGATAGTCAAAGGTTCCCATTTCAGTGTCAGAATTAAATGTGCATATGTAATTCTTTCCTTTTCCCAGGCCGATATGATCTCAACATACCAGAGTTGAAATGTGAGGTATGCAAAGCCACATGGCACGCTGGAGTGGATGAGCTGGTCCATAATGACTACTGGCCTGCTACTTCGCAATTTTCTACAGTATATGCTACAGACATGCTTTTTTCCTTTAAAAAATGTGAAGATGGCAGCACCTGGGATGTCCAGCCTAGCATTTCTTAGAATGCTAGATAAACGACCTGTCCGCTTTGGCCGTGTAAGTATTTGTAGTGATAATCTTAGAGTAACTCACAATTACAGTATAAGGTCAAGTACACATGAACATTTACACTGTTTAGGGATGTGTTAAATTCAGACCTTTTGTCACTTAGTTTGCACTGAGTGTTTTGTGAAGAAGGGGACACACCTGTGTTCTCCCTAATATCATTTGCTGATCACATAAATGTTCATTTAGAAACATTCTGGCCAAACGTTGCACTGGCTAACTCTTAAACTGGAACAAACTGTAGCTTTTTTTGGCTAGAGATGTACTGTTTCTGGTTTACTGTCCTCTTTTGAAACAGACTGGAAGGATCATAGCAGACAGCTTCAGAAAAAGCTTTTTGGAGTGGGAGGCAGTCCGATTTGAAGTGGACAAACTCATCCAGGAAGACCACTTTAACTGCCCAGCATGCACCCCACACATGCTTGCAGTCTCTGTTGATGGAAACCGTAAGCACTATAGATTCAAGAGTGCAGCAAGGTACTTAAAAAATCCAGTGTTTAGATTGACAGTTCATCATTTTGAAAGTAACTTTGCTGTAAAATGAATAATAAAAGGCAATATGTGTTTCTTTATTTAGATCAGAGGAACAAGTCATCTTTGATGGTGTATTCATAGCCAAGGACGATGATGTAGCAAGATTCGTAGACGCCATTCCATAGATGTCCAATCCTCAACCAGACATGTAAACTTGCAAAACATCACTATATTTACTTGTAAAACCATGTCCTACATAGGAGTTTGTTGAACTGTTAGCCATCTTTCATATTTTAGGCCTCTGGCAGAGGTGTCTGTGGGGGACAGTGGTCAGCAGCACGAGAAACATCACAGAAGTCCTCCAGCAAAATAGATGAGGAGGGCCTAGAACTTGCAGTTTGTCAGCATGGTGTTCTTCTTTGTGCCCTTAATATGTTCAGGGGGGAGATTTTTGCTTACCCCCTGTACCTCCAGAAAAAAATGGCTTGTAAGCTGGTGAAAGAGATGCCCTGAGCTTCAGGATCTGCTCTCAATTAAGAAATTTCTATCAGTGTTTCATGCCAAAGCCCACAACTTCAAATGTGAGGTAAGAAAATGCAACTTTTCATGTGATGTTCTTTCCCTAAACATAAGATTGTTGCCACTTAGATTTATTATTTTTTTCTTTTTTATTTGAAGGTAAAATGGAGTGGGGCATACCAGGAGGGGGCTGGTTTGACTCTTGGGGAGGAGGTGGAGCAATGCAATGCCTTCCTCTCGAGGATTGCTGTTACGACAAAGCACATGTCAAAAGCAGGTAAGGTAAACACACACAGTGTGTGACTAGTTTAAAAAAAGTGACTTTTCTCACACTTCTATGAGAAGTGTTCAAACTACAGCAAAATTTGATCCTGATGACAAGGATGAGGAACATGCTGACTCTGACCATATCAAGCAAAGCAGATTTACAATGTAGAATCTTGAAGACAGTTGGGGGGATCGATACCATCATCATCATTTTATATGAGGTGAAAATCATAATGATAGTCAGTTGGAGCAAATACTGCACTGTTGTAGGTTGTGCATACCTTATCATACTCACCTACTGTCCTGCTACAGTGCTCAATGCCATTTACGTGTTGTCCTGTGTCACTGTTGCATGCTACTTCCCCACTGTCCTGTGCCACTAACCGACTAACCCTTTCCTTGGACTGTAATCAAATAGCAAAAGACAGCAGGCTGACACCACGGTACTAGACTAAGTTATTGTTTCTGAAAAGTATTTGGTACCCAACAAGTCTGCACTGTTTTTCTCCTACCTCTACTGTGAAGAAGAGTGAAAAAATACTTTTTGTTCTGTTTGCAGGATGCACAGACATGCTCACAGTCATGGCCATGTGCTGGAATCAGCAAAAGTTTAACAACTTGGCTTCAACACTTGCCTGCCGACATCAAAAGGTAAAGACACCAGTAATCACTTATGCAACATATATAGCAACATGTGTATTGTAAAATATAGTTACATCACACTTAATATTTATATGTAGTGTTTTTTTTCTCTCTCACACACACACACACACACTATATATCTATATGTACATGTGTGTTTGTGTATATATATATATATATATATATATATATATATATATATATTTATACAACAGTTCTTTCTGGTTCTGGAATCTGATTGGTTGAGAGCCGTGATATATTCTACTGGTATCACTTCAGGAATGCCCTTTCACATTTTGTATTACTCCACTTGTTCTAGCCGGGTCTATGTTTTGTTAATGTAGTGTCATGGCAGACGCTTAAATCCACTTTAATTTTATAAATAATACTGTTTTGTGTCACGGAATGCAGTTTTAAGAGTTTTTTAAGTGAGAATGTGCTTGCTTGGACTTCAAATATGCGGTTTGTTAATAAAGATTGTCTTTCAAAATTTGCTTTGATGTTTTCGGAGAAGGAGATCCATCAGGCCCGTGGCTGTTCAGCTTTCATTAGACCCATGAAGAGTGCCTCACAGCGACCAGATATTCTGGAATTAACACTGGCTGTAATGTCTCTATACTCTTTGTCTGTAGTGCTTAAACATAAGATATAATATCATGCTGGGTAAATCTAAAGGCCAGTCTTTGGTCTCAATAAACTATTATATGTTCCAGAGCATATAGCTTTAAAGACATTTTATCAGGTTTATTTAAATTCAGTGCTGCATATCTCACTGCCTTTGTACAGTTGACAGAATTGCATAGCAACTTTTATTATGGTTTTTCTTTTGACAGCACTACTTCATGCATACATACACTCTCTATATTGATATATATACATATACATACAGTAGGTAGACATCCAAAATGGGTAATACCGTTGCCGCAGGGCCGCGGCGTTAACTGCAAGTCAGTCGCGTGTTAAAATCATTCGCGAAACTACCGCCAGGTGGCGCAAAGGGACGGATTGCGAAATGAATGTAATTGTAAAATGAAAGGAAGACGTAAAACAACAATTACATTATAATATACATTATAACATCCTTAAAAGCCATTAAAAAATAGGATAGTCTTAGGCTACAGTCTACTCATCAAAAATTTAAAGAAAGACCTTATATACGGATTAAAAGTTTTATATTAGTAAATGTTTTGTATTTTGTATTAGTAAATGTTACATTTACGTTATAATTAGTAAATGTTGTAATTTCGGTTCATTCTTGGTTAAAAAAAAATAATAATCTTCAGGTTCCATTTGCAGAGCGAAATGAGAACGGTCCAGCATTTACAAATAATTCTTATTCACTCTGTTATTATTCTTGATTATTCAAACTGCTAACACTTTGCATTTTTGAATTATGCCTTTACTGTGTGACCAAAAATTGTGAATTGGGACTTTGATCGCGCTGGTGCCTCATGCGCACATATCTGGAAACAGCAGTCATTCACCCAGCCATGCGGCGCGAGCAGCGGTCCACTTTGGCATATTTTTACTCATTATGATTTTTTTTTCGATACTGAAACACGTGTGAAATCCAAAGCCTATTTTACCTAATGAATAAGAGTTTAGCTTCAAATGGGCAACATGTTTGGATTTGTCCCGAATGAGACAGATAAGCTCAACCTTATTCAATTCAATTCAATTCAATTCAAGTTTATTTGTATAGCGCTTTTTACGATACAAATCATTGCAAAGCAACTTTACAGAAAATTAAGTTTCTACAATATTTAGTAGTAGCTTATCAGTGGTGACTGTCAGTTTATGTGTATACGGCAGAAATGTTCAGAAAAATCAATAAAAGACGTAAACAAACAGACGATTAACACTATTAACAGCAATTATGCAATCAAACTTAGAGCAAAATGTGGTAGTTCTGTATGTTGTCTCTGGGTTAGCATCATCTGAGGTCCTCTGAGGGTTTGGCATCATCTCTTCTCAGGTGTTCTGGATCCAGACAGGTGCTTGTGTAAATCCTAGTTACCACGGGATGTAAATCCCGTGGCAAAACAGAGAAACAAATAGAGACATAATTAGCGTAGCTGCTGTTCCAGCTAAGTAAAATTAATTAGTTTAACCCAAGTTAAAGAATAATAATAAGCATTTGATCAGATATAACTGCAGTCCAAAATTATGAGATGCATTATTTGAATGCTTGGCCAAAGAGGTGTGTTTTTAATCTAGATTTAAACAGAGGAAGTGTGTCTGAACCCCGAAAATTATCAGGAAGGCTATTCCAGAGTTTGGGAGCCAAATGTGAAAAAGCTCTACCTCCTTTAGTGGACTTTGCTATCCTAGGTAATAACAAAAGTCCAGCGTTTTGTGACCTTAGGGAGCGTGATGGATTGTAGCGTGGTAGAAGACTAGTTAGGTACGCAGGAGCTAAGCCATTAAGGGCCTTATAAGTAAGTAATAATATTTTGTAACTGATACGGAAATTAATAGGTAGCCAGTGCAGAGACTGTAAAATTGGGGTAATATGATCATATTTTCTTGACCTGGTAAGGACTCTAGCCGCTGCATTTTGGACTACCTGTAGCTTGTTTATTGAGGATGCAGGACAACCACCTAGAAGTGCATTACAATAGTCCAGTCTAGAGGTCATGAACACATGAACTAGCTTTTCTGCATCAGAAACAGGTAACATGTTTCGTAGCTTGGCAATGTTTCTAAGATGGAAGAATGCTGTTTTTGTAACATGGGAAATATGATTTTCAAAAGACAAGTTACTGTCTAATATAACACCCAGATTTTTGACAGTAGAGGAAGTAACAGTACATCCGTCTAGTTGCAAATTGTAATCTACGAGATTCTGTGTAATGTTTTCTGGTCCAATAAGTAATATCTCTGTCTTATCTGAATTTAATAGGAGAAAATTATTAGTCATCCAATCTTTTACATTTTTAACACACTCTGTTAGCTTAGATAGTTTTGAAGTTTCACCTGGTCTTATTGAGATATATAGTTGAGTATAATCAGCATAACAGTGGAAACTAATCCCGTATTTTCTAATGATATTACCAAGGGGCAACATGTATATTGAAAATAGCAGAGGACCTAGGACAGATCCTTGTGGCACTCCATATTTTACTGGTGATAAATGAGATGACTCCCCATTTAGATAAACAAAGTGGTAGCGATCGGACAGGTAGGATCTAAACCATCTTAAAGCCGGCCCTTGGATACCTGTATAGTTTTGTAATCGATCTAGGAGTATGTCGTGATCTATGGTGTCGAACGCAGCACTAAGATCAAGTAAAACTAGCAATGAGATGCAGCCTTGGTCTGATGCAAGAAGCAAGTCATTTGTAATTTTAACAAGTGCAGTTTCTGTGCTATGATGGGGCCTGAAACCCGACTGAAATTCTTCATAGAGATCATTTTTTTGCAGGTAGGAGCACAATTGAGCAGACACAACTTTTTCTAAAATTTTTGACATAAATGGAAGATTTGAAATGGGTCTGTAATTTGCCAGTTCACTAGGATCTAGTTGTGGTTTCTTAATAAGAGGCTTAATAACCGCCAGCTTGAATGGTTTTGGGACGTGACCTAAAGATAACGACGAGTTAATAATATTGAGAAGTGGTTTTTCTGCTACAGGTAACGACTCTTTCAGTAATTTAGTGGGTACAGGATCTAATAAACATGTTGTTGGTTTAGATGCAGTGATAAGTTTATTTAGCTCTTCCTGTCCTATAGGTGTAAAGCACTGCAGGTTATCTTTGAGTGCGATGGATAAAACCAAAGTATTAGATGCTGTGGAATCTACATTTGTTATTGTATTTCTGATGTTATCTATTTTATCAGTGAAGAAATTCATAAAGTCATTACTATTTAACTGTGAGGGAATATTTAGATCGGGTGGCATCTGGTTATTTGTTAATCTAGCCACTGTACTAAATAAAAACCTTGGATTGTGTTGGTTGTTTTCTATGAGTTTGTGGATATGCTCGGCCCTGGCAGTTTTTAGAGCCTGTCTATAGCTGGACATACTGTTTTCCCACGCAATTCTAAAAACTTCCAAGTTCGTTTTTCTCCATTTGCGCTCAAGACTACGAGTTTCTTTCTTGAGAGCGTGGGTATTACTGTTGTACCATGGCACAGTACGTTTTTCTCTAACCTTTTTCAATTTGATGGGGGCAACAGCTTCTATTGTATTAGAGAAGATAGTGCCCATGTTGCCAGTCATTTTGTCTAGTTCATGTGTATTTATGGGTACACAGAGCAGTTGAGATAAATCAGGCAGGTTATTTGCGAATCTGTCTTTGGTGGCTGGAACAATAGTTCTGCCCGGACGATAACGCAAAGCTATATAGTTATTGTCATCAATACGCAAAATGCACGATACAAGGAAATGGTCAGTAACATCATCACTTTGAGGTACGATATCTATGTCAGTAAGATCGATTCCATGCGATATAATTAAGTCTAGCGTATGATTAAAACGATGAGTGGGCCCGGTGACATTTTGCTTTACTCCAAAACAGTTTAATAAGTTAGTAAACGCAAGTCCTAATGCATCATTTGTATTATCAATATGAATGTTAAAATCTCCGAAAATTAGCGCTTTATCAGCGGTAACCAACAGGTCTGAGAGGAAATCTCCAAATTCTTTTAGGAATTCTGTATATGGCCCTGGTGGTCTATACACAGTAGCCAGAGAAAGAGATACAATAGATTTCTTTTGCGTATCTGACAGTGTAACATTAAGCATAAGTATTTCAAATGATTTAAACCTGTATCCTGTTTTCTGGGTAACATTGAGAATATTACTATATATTGTTGCAACACCTCCCCCACGACCAGTCTGACGGGGCTCATGTTTATAACAGTAGTTTGATGGAGTAGACTCATTTAGACCAATATAATCATTTGGTTTTAGCCAGGTTTCAGTCAAGCAGAGTACATCAAAACTATTATCTGTGATCATTTCATTTACAATAACTGCTTTGGGTGTGAGTGATCTAATGTTTATGAGCCCAAACTTTAAAAATTGTTTTTGTTCATTTATTTTACGTTTTTCTGGTTTAATCACGATAAGATTTTTTCTAGATCCTACATTAAATTTATATTTTGACCTCACTATTCAGGGAACAGACACAGTCTTAATAGATTGGACAGCGCAAGTACTTCTAACATTTAAGTGGGTAGAACAAAAGCCATCATAGCAGTTATTTGAGAATTGGCTTACTAGTCAAATGGAGCGTAGAGTCCTGGAGATGTTGTCCGAGAGCAGCTCCGCTCCGACTCTGCTGGGGTGCAGGCCATCAGCGCGAAAAAGCCTAGGTCGCTCCCAGAAAAGATTCCAATTATTAACAAACAGCAGTTTCTGTTCTTTACACCATGACAATAACTATTCATTTAAAGCAAAAACTCTACTGAACCTTTCGTGTCCTCGTCGATACGTGGGCAGTGGTCCTGACACGATGATCGTCGCCGCCGGCGTCGTGCTGCGAACCGTCTCGATCAGGCTCCTGAAGTCCCTCTTCAGCGTCTCCGTCTGCCGCTGCGTGGTGTTGTTAACCCCGGCGTGAAGCACGACCGCTCTGGGGCTCTCGTCGGCCTTCAGGATTGCGGGTATCTGCGCAGAAATATCGAGAACACGAGCACCAGGGAAACAGTGAGTGTGCACTTTACCTTCAGCTAACATAGCACGGACGTGTCGGACGATGGAGTCACAGCGTCGCGTTCCGTCTCGCGGAGGGGAGAGAAGCGGTTCCGTGTGGAGATCTCGAAGACTGGAGGGGGAGAAGTCGTCGCCCGGGGCCTGGCTCGCGTCCTCCGCTGCGGATGCACCCAGGGTCCGTGGTGTCCCGGCGCCGGCGTGAAGGACATCTGGGCAGATCGCGTACTGGGTGCACCGGGCCTGTGCAGAGAAACACACGGGGTGGAGGTGGTGGGACTGTTAGCAGCGCGCTGTATACTTACCCTGGACTTGTGAGCGTCAGCCCGGGAGGTTTCCAGCGCAGCTCTCCGCTCTCTCAGCTGGGCCTGCCTCTGCTCCAGGACCCGAATCTGCTTTTCCACGGCCTCCAGCTCGACCTGCACCGAATGCAGCTCGAACGTGTCGTCACCTGCACTCAAAGGTAGACAAACATCCGCCATTAAAGCAAGTAACAGTGAGTAAAGCAATTGTAATGTGTGTGAATAGAGTATTAGCGATGCACGCGGGTTTAGCGACAACCACGCTGGTGATGCTAATGGGCTATAAGCTACTAGCGGACTCGGGAAATCAAAATAAAACTAGTGATAACAAGGCGCTCTGATTGTTTTTGTTGTAGAATACGATAGAGGATATATTCACACGTTATAGAAACGAAAATGATGGTGTATAAAATAGATTTCAACAATAAAAAAATAGACGATACAGAAATAACGTGACGGAGCTCAAACTAGAGGCATACGACAGCAACAAACAAAAATATTTATCCATTAGAATTATATATTTGCAATTCTTGTTCTGTTCTGATAAATTTGCTAAATTTAAAAGATTTGTTGTAAAGTGAAGGGAACTAAAAATATCCTGTTGGTACATTAGCCTATAGCATTATTAGGCCTGCCGTTATTATTTCTGAATGTAATAAAATGCAACTCTCACAAAAAAAATGCAGCAAACGAAAATAGGCGATTAATCGGTTAAAATGTGTTATTGTGGGTTAACAAATTTACATTATATACTTAGGAACAGAGTATGGGCCTAGTCTAAGCTATGTTGTTAACTATTTACAAGTTTCGTGTAGCTATAATTTTATCCAGCTTTATTTTTCCATTGCATCTGTAAATGACTTTGTGCATCACATTCATTCCGTGCGCTCAAGCTGCCTTCCGCGATGCTCAGCTGTGGACTATTTCAAAATGTTTGATATAAAGGTTGCTGTCACATATTATATACAGGAATTGCTCATTAAAAAAAAGTCAAAATATATTGTTAGTTTTATGCTAAGATGCAATCAAGGTCTTCAGATACTATAAAAGATACAAGTTAATTTAGACTATTTAACATGCACTGTGACATTTTACCGTTTCAACTTATAAACTCCTTGAGATTTTAAAGTCAGTTTAATAGTATTGAAATTCAAGTTGAATATGGTATTTTTAAAAAAAAGGTTTTAATTGCTTAAATTATTTCTATGAATTAATATATCATGACTTTTTCATCATATCATTTTTTACGAGCTGTATTCGTTTTCCATTTCGGAAACCAAGCACACACTTTTTTTTTATTTTTTAAAACAATTAATCGCTCACATAGCTCTAACAAGGTTTTATTTTATTTTTATTTTATTTTTTTGAGGAACGTGTCACTGTCAGGGGAGTCACATCATCATTAGAGTTGCAAATTAACTTCAGAAATGGAAAATAAGGGCTAATAGAGGTTCTTTCTTTTATTCTTTATTTATAATGTTTATTCTTGAAGAAAATAAGTATTTACTCTTTAAGAAAATAAGGGACGATCCAAATATTTGTAATGTACAATAATATAGGCCTATGTCTGTCCATTGGATTTTAAAGCATAACAACTGAAGGTCTATGAAACATTTCTATGATGCATTTTTTTAAACAATGGCACTTAAAGTTTTCAACTAAAATATTATTTCAACCACATAGCCTGTGAATAAATAAAATGCATACTTTTCAATGAAAGAACACAGCGTGTAGGTTGCTTCTGGTGTTTGGATTTGTACTTCAATACAATGAGCTCCAAGTTTAAGAATAGCTTACAGTGTTTTTTATTTATTTATTTATTTATTTATTATTATTATTATTATTACTCTATTTAACAGTATTAGCTCAATGAAATACATCTTCCTTCAGGTAGACTGATTGTTTTCCCGCCTTGCTAAATGTTGGGCTCATGATCAGTAAGTTGTATTCGCCTTAAACTGATTTTATAAAATCCAAACGTGGACAGTGAAGCTGGGACAGTGAGCGCAAGTCGCACGCTGTGAAGCGGGAGCAGTTGGCAGAGGACTCCGCTTGGTCTTAAAGCCTTCCTCAAACGTTTACGTTCACAAACTTCTATGATTTTCTCAAAAATAATAATTAAATATCAATTGATAATTTGTTATTATTATGGTCTAGTGATAATAATAATATGGGCTGCGAGAAAATAATGAATAAAAAGATAACGGCTGCTGTGAGTGCAGGCATGTTTCAACCATAGACTGTATAAAAACAGGTTTCAACCCAGTAAAATGACAACACACCGTTCCTCACAGCCAAAAAACAGACCGAATTCAGTTTATCTGGAGGGGGTTGGGGGTTTTGGGGTAGTTCTGTATAGCTTGTGGGGGTCGAGATAAAGGTGTGAATCTCTTGGTCTTTCATATGCACAGTGTCTTATGAGGGTTTCATACTTGCAGAACAGGTTTTTAGGAAATATTGGTTTTAAAACAACTTTAAAGAAAGGTTTGATCCACTTCAAATGTTGACTACTGTATAGTGCAATAAAGTTTATTAGTTATTATAACTTAATTTCAGAGGAAGTTGCCTTAACTAAAAAAAAAAAAAAAAAAAAACTGTTGCATTAGGGCTGAGCGATGGCCTAAAAAAAATCCCCGATTTTTTTTCACAAACAAAAATCCAATTTACGATTTAAATCATTTTTTTTTGCCTCCCTACTTAAAATCAATATTCAAATGGCAAATAAATTGTTCAAAACAAGTTTCAATATAATTCTTTATCATTTACCAGTCAAATTTATAACTTAGTCAAGATGATTTAAAAAAGCAGTAATGTTATTGCCTTAATGCTGGAAAGACCTTTATTTTATTTATTAATAAAAAAATTTAATAGTAGCCCATCATGCATCTAACCATCCACTCTGCGTTAAG
The DNA here is from genome assembly GCA_024542945.1 of allo-octoploid hybrid of Carassius auratus x Cyprinus carpio. NCBI lineage: Eukaryota > Metazoa > Chordata > Actinopteri > Cypriniformes > allo-octoploid hybrid of Carassius auratus x Cyprinus carpio. The sequence continues at coordinate 173,960 of JANHFF010001703.1, read as the reverse complement.
AGCTGTTCAGATTAAAACTGGCAGCTCCGCAGTGAGTCAGTGTCATGGACGGAGGACAGAGCAAGTGTAACTATATTTTCTAGTCTATATTTTCATCTCGTTATGCCTCTGGTTTAGGTTATGTATTTATTTATTTCTTATATCAGTTATTTGTAAATATAGCAGACACTGTCTAACCGTGTCTACAGCGGACCGTCTTGTTCATTTCTAGGGCGAAACATCTCTCTCACTCGGCAGCAGAGTCTGTGAGAGTGGAGTGGCAACAATTTCCCTCCGCGCTCAGAGCATTTAATAATCACTCCACTCCGCGCTCACTATTCACTGCTCCGCACTCGCTCCGTGGATAAAGGTGAAATGTTATGTTCATAACGTAGCCTATAAAAAGAAAATAATAAATAAATAAAATTACAGGAGAGTTTCAAAGGGGATTAGGCTATTGTGTGCAAACTTTTTTTCCTACCAAACGCCAAACTAATAACTTTGTCAGCATTAAAAGGTATAATTGCTGCATTCTGCTGTGCAAATTTTGTTTGTGATGAAAATAACAGTACATTTTCGTCAGTTATTTTATGATCGATGCATTTCTTACAGATTTCAAAATCACTTACAGACGAAGCAGCACTGTAAAATTACATTTGTTTGAATGCATTATTGCGACAGTGATTACGTGTGAATGTGCCGTATCTGTTTAAATCATGCTTTAACCCGAAAATAATCAGTTAAAGGAAGATAAACTCCTTGAGAACTAGCTTGTAATGCTCGACTATTGCCGTCATTATAGTCTTCTGGTCGGAGAGATTATGTGTATCAAGCTATAGCTAAATATGTTTATCATGTGAATTCTTGCTAAATATGCAGTTATATTACGGGCCGTTGGCATGAATTGTACTCGTGATGGAGCGGTGCTGGAGCGAGTGAAAACCACGACGCTCCGACTTTTAAAAAATCCGCTCCTCGCTCCAGTCAGAATAACACGCACTGCTCATACTCTGCTCGGCAGCGTGTCTCAAACGCGCGGGGGAGGGTTGAGCCCAGTCAGAACTACAAGCCCTGAGTGGAGTGTCGGCCGTTTTATTTTGCGTCCATACAATATTTTTTAGAGTGTGAAATATAAATTTTCACAGAATGTAGCCTATTGATGAACAGAGTCCAGACATCAGTAAAGTATTCGTTTATGAACATGTTTTATATACATGTTTTACAAAAAACACAAGAGTTTTTATATATTTTGTAGACCTTATGTGATTTAAAATGCACAAACCAGAAGCGCAATATCTGCAGAGAAGGGCTGGTCATTCTCAAAACATAAAATATCAATTTTATTTCAATTTTCTTTTTGTGTTTCAGAGGAAAAATCAATGTTAAGACATCTCTCCATTACAGACCGTTCTGAAAAAAGAATTTATGTTTCTGAAAGTCTGTAATATTTTTTCACTGTATATAAGGTGAGATGCGAGGCCTGAGTAAAGAGGGAATCCAAGGTCTGCAGAGCTTAATGATGAAGAACACACAAGCCATCAACAAAATACTGAAGTGCAACATCCAATTTCCATACATGTGTTTACATAACATTCTTTTGTTCAGTCCAGTATCAATGATTTCTAGAAAAATACATTTTGACATGAGTTTCTTCATGGTCGAACTCACATGGCCTTTAGCACAGATAAGTCTTCTCAATAAAATTCTTCTAAGCCCAGTATACAGTACCTCTAACCTGCATCTTTGATTGGTATGTCTTGCTGTGTTGATAGATATTTGTTGCCATTGGTCCAGGAGCTGTATAACCACATCATGGAGGTTGGAGGTCTCATAAACTCAGCAGTTAAAGGGGATGTGTGTTGCGCAGAAAAAACTAATGACAATCTGGAAGCTGTGCTAAATTGAACATTTACCCTTATTGTTATAACCATCAATTCAATGATTCAATGATAAAATGATTTAGTTTTTATACTTAACTATACTTGACTTATTTTTCTTATTTTCTGTCACAGATTGTCCTTATTTGTGTTAATTGTAATCTGTTTTTTTTTTCTCTATGTTTATGAACTGGGACTGAATACTCTGTAACCCAACTAAGTGATTACCAATAGTTATGACAATCATGTAAACTGTAACTGGATTCTTATTGCTTACTATTTTCAGGCATTTTACATATTTCATGGTGTTATTGTGGTCATTTTTTTCTGATTTTGTGTCATTTCTACATTTTCATTCATTGTTTTATGGAATGATAATAAAACATCTTTGATCCTTAAGTAACCATTGTAATCTTTCTGTGTTGTCGACACACTAGAGGTCTTTGTTTTATCTACCATGTCAATATATGTGTCACATGCTGATATTTGTTTATAATAATGACAGTAACTCTACCATGGCCTTTGTGACAGTTAGGCCTACAGTTAACATTATTAACTTACATACATCATAAATGGTAAAATTTGGCATGTAAAATCTATGTATCACCCAACATATGTGAGCAAAGTGAAATTACAGCTTATACGTTCACAGACTCTGTAGCATCCTCTGGAAATGACAATGTGCCAGGAATGATCAACGTGGTTCTTGTACTGCATTAAAACCAAGAGCATGCACATTACTGATGTCCAGCACATGAGGAGAAGGATAAGGGGGTGAGGTGGACATTTTTACATTTTACATTTGCTAATTAGATTTATTTTTAATGTATTGTGATTCTTAGTACTGCATGAATTTGTAATAGTAATAGTGAAGTGTGTACAGTAGGTAGACAACCAAAATGGGTAATGCCGTGGCGTTAACTGCAAGTCAGTTGCGTGTTAAATTAATTCGCGAAACTACCGCCAGATGGTGCAAAGGGATGGATTGCGAACTGAATGTAATTGTAAAATGAGATAAAAGGAGGAAGTAAAACAACAATAACATTATGATATAACATTGTAACATCTTTAAAAAAACATAAAAAATGTACAGTGAGTTCATTTCAAAATGTAGGATAGTCTTAGGCTACAGTCTACTCATCAAAAATTAAAAGAAGACCTTTACACAAAGGATCTTATGCATGCTATTGTTATTAAACAGTCATTAAATATAAGGCCTATATATACGGATAAAAAGCTAAATGTTTTCATTTCGGTTCATGCTTGGTTTAAAAAAAATCCTTCAGGTTCCATTTGCAGATCGAAATGAGAACGGTCCAGCATTTAGCAATAATTATTATTAATTCTGTTATTATTCTTGATTTTTCAAACTGCTAACACTTTGCATTTTTGAATTATACCTTTACTGTGTGACCAAAAATTTTGTATTTTCTGTTTCAGCTGTTTGATCGCACTGGTGCATCGTGCACATTCATTGGAAACAGTAGCCGTTCACCGTGCCATTCGGCGCAAGCAGCGGTCCACTGGCATATTTTTGCTAATTATGATTTTTATTTTATTTCAATCGATACTGAAACACGCGTGAACTACAAAGCCTATTTTACCTAATGAATAATAGTTAAGCTTGAAATAGGCAACATCATGAATATGGAAACGTTTGGATTTCTCCTGAATGAGAGCCCAACCTTATCTTATGGTTCGCTTTAAATTATTATTCATTTATTTTTTTGTTTGTTTATAGCTAAGCCTATATTATTATATACTGCAATTTTATTTATCCATTAGAATTATATATTTTAATTCTTGTTCTGTTCTGATAAATTTGTTAAATTTAAAGGATTTGTTGTAAAGTGAAGAGAACTAAAAATATCCTGTTGGCACATTATAACATTATTAGGCCAGCCGTTATTATTTCTGAATGTAATAAAATGCAACTTATACATGACTTATATATTTTTTTCCTCTCACAAACTAGCCTGTTTAAAAAAAAAAAATTTTTTAGCCTGTTTTAAAATAAAAAAACATGCAGCAAACGAAAATAGGCGATTAATCGGTTAAAATTTGTTACTGAGTTATGAGTTAACAGTAATTATAATTATTATATACTTAGGAACAGAGTGTGGGCCTAATCTAGGCTATCCAGTTTTTTTTTTTTTTTCATTGCATCTGAAAATTTGCACTTTGTGCAGCACATTCAATCCGCGTGCTCAACCTGCCTCGCACGTTGCTCAGCTGTGGACGATTCCAACATGTTTGATATAAAGGTTAATGTCCCATTTTATACAGGAATTGTTCATTTAAAAAAAAATCGAATTATATTGTTAGTTCTAATTATATTGTTAACACAAGCTAATTTAGGCTATTTAACATGCACTGTGACATTTTACCCTTTTTAACTTATAAACTCCTTGAGATTTTAAAGTCAGTTTAATAGTATTGAAGTTCAAGTTTAAAAAAAAAAGGTTTTAATTGCTTAAATTATTTCTATGAATTAATAATATGTTATCAGGTTTTAATTGCTTAAATTATTTATATGAATTAATAATATGTTATCATGTTTATTCTTGTAGAAAAAAAAAGTGTTTATTCTTTAAGAAAATAAGGGAAAAAATAAGGGACGATCCAAATATTATTCATATTTGTTTTGCTTCACCTATTTATGTAGGCTACAATTATTCAAAAAAAAAAAAAAAAAAAAAAAATTTGGTCATTAAAAGTGCCATCGACCTGAGTAAATTTTACCATTATAGAACTGTGACTTTAAAGGTTAGTGATTTAGGAGGTGAAAATACTGTGAAATTACAAATGTTATGGGATTTTAAAGCATAACAACTGAAGGTCTATGAAACGTTAGCCAATAAAGCTTTTTTTTTTTTTTAAACAATGGCACTTAAAGTTTTAAACTAAAATATTATTTCCACCATATAGCCTGTGAATAAACAAAATGCATAATTTTCAATGAAAGAACACTGAGAGTGTAGGTTGCTTCTGGTGTTTGGATTTGTACTTCAATATAATGAGCTCCAAGTTTAGGAATAGCCAACACGGGTTTTTTTTATTTCTCTCTCTCTCTCTCGCTCTCTCTCTCTCTATTTAACAGCATTAACTTACAATGAAATACATCTTCCTTCAGGTAGACTGAATGTTTTTCTGTCTTGCTAAATGTTGGGCTCATGATCAGTAAGTTGTTTTCGCTCAAATTGATTTAATTAAATCAAAACTTGCAGACGGTGAAGCTGGGTGCAGTTTGCGCGAGTCACGCGTGGTATGAAGCGGGAGCAGCTGATGGAGGACTACCGCTTGGTCTTAAAGCCTTCCGCAAACGCTACGTTCACAAATAACAATGATTTTTATAAAATAATGATTAATTATCAATTGATAATTTGTTATTATTATGGTCTTGTGAAAAAAATAATACTGGCTGTAATAAAAAGAGTAAGGCTGCTGTGAGTGAAGGCATGTTTCAACCCAGTAACATGACAACACACCGTTCCTCACAGCCAACAAACAGACCGAGTTCAGTTCAGCTGGAGGGGGCTGGGGGGTAGTTCTGTATAGCTTGTGGGGGTTGCTATAAATGTGTGAATCTCTTGTTCTTTCGTATGCACAGTGTCTTATGAGGGTTTCAACTTGCAGAACAGGTTTAGATAGGACGATTGCCTCATTTTGGTTTTAGGGCAACTTTGAAGAAAGGTTTTGATCCACTTCAAATGTTGACTAATGTATAGCGCAATATACTTTATTGGTTATTATAACTTAATTTCAGAGGTAGTTGCCTTAACTCAAATAAATAAATAAATAAATAAATAAATAAAATAAATAAATTTGCAAACTATTGCATTAATTTTATTTTGTTTATTTTTTAGACTATGAAATATAAATTCTCACAGAATGTAGCCTTTTCATAACCAATATATTGAACCATCTCTTTATGTTTTTCTAAATCCGAAACAGAGTCCAGACATCAGTATGATCCGTCTATGATGTTTTATAGGCTTTTTTAGATTTGGGAATACACATGCGTTACAGACATGACAAAAAAACATTTTGGAGTTTTTGGAGACATTATTATTATTATTATTATTATTATTATTATTATTATTATTATTATTTATTTATTTGTAGCCAATTTACATTGCACAAACCAGAAGCAACAATATCTGCAGAGAAGGGTTGGCCATTCTCAAAAAATCTATAAATTTTATTTAAATTTTCGTTTTTGTGTTTCAGAGGAAAAATCAGTGTTAAGGCATCTCTCCATTACAGACCGTTCTGAAAGAAGAATTTATGCTTTAACAGAGATGTCTAGAGGGTATTTAATAGATCTGCCTCCCATGTAAGATTTTTCTAGTTACTAGTAGGTCATTTGTCATTATTCAACTAATCGAAGGTTTATATTAAATTTACATCTATAAATCATAATGAGCCTTAATATATTCCACGATCAAGCACATGCATTAAGTTTGCCCCAAAGCACAGGCAGAAGTAGCCTAATAATTGTAAAAAAAAAAAAAAAAGAGACATTTTATTTATTTATTAATAAACAAATGTTTTCTTGTCAGCTGCAAGATGAAATTCACAGTGCTGACTCTCTCCACATGGACGAGCCTTTAGAGAGAAATACAACCTTCACAGATTACATAATGCTTTCGATCTGAATTGATTAGTTTAAAAGACATTTCAAGCTTTCTGTAGATATATTTCTCATGTATGTGAGACACCACAATTTTAAGTAAATTTATTATCAGGAAAAAATGTAAGTGATCTAGAGGGCGCCTCCCTGTCCCTGCATGCGCATTAATAATTTTCACACAAACACTTGAATATGAATAATAATTCACATTTTGCATATGCATTATAACGTAAATTATTTTTTACATGCAATTATCCAAAATAAAACCAAACAAGATTTTTAAAGAAGATAAAACAAATAAGAATAAATGCTGCACGTGCACTCAGCATCACTCGCGCCGCGCAAATCTTGCACGCAGACATTTTACACACCTGCATTTAAATGCGGCTGCAATTTTATTTTTTTACTTAAATTCTATGTAAGCAAGTAAAGGCGGCTCCCTTTAAATTCCCTGAAGTTGTCTATTAATGAAGCTCTTTTTTTACATCATTTGCACTTTGGTGATTATAATGAGAGAACATGAGTTTAATCGTGAGGACGTTTTATTAATCCGTCCATTCTTTAGAATTTCAATGATTTAGCTAAATCGTGCAGGTTTAATTTATTCGTTTCTTGTTTTAATTAGGCCTAAATAATGGGAACGAAATTATACAGTGCCTCACGTTTTACTTAAATAAAGAAAATGTCTCGTAAAGACAGCACATACAGTATTGTGGAACATAAAAACTGTGTTTGCTAAATACGTTTATTATTAATATAATTTAATTAGTCTATTTAAGAAACTTAGCATCATTCAAATTAACTGAAATTCAATGGACACAATTACCATTTTAATATGTGAAAATTATGTCTCTGACTTTTCATGTTTAATGTAGTCTAGAGGAATGCAACAAATGTTATTTCAAAATATATATTTTCAACACTTTGAAAACATGTCTCCAACTGCCCTATGTCAGTATGTTGTGCACGTATCTCTCAATGCTGCATTCATTGTATAAAAGAAGCAGTTCAAATGAGACATTTTGTTTCAAAAACATCATGTAACACATTTTGCTAGCTAGGATGTTGATAAATTCAGTACCATATGCATAAGTCAGTGAAATTTAAAGCTGCTTGTTTTTGCTGATGTCTCATGATTTGAAGTTCACTGTTTCTATTGTTATTATGATTCTACCCTAACATTTCATTAAATCTTTTAAAATAGAAAAAAGAAAATCAATAGACAGGTCCATAATCTTAAAGTCTTTCACATGTGAATGCAAAACATGTTGGGTGATACAGACTGACAAACTCGGGTAAAAATATCTGCAGATACCTGTCAGCTACTGTACTTCTAGTCCAGAGGTGCCGAAACTAGGGCACGCAGGCCAAAGTTGGTCTTTTATAATATATCCGTGTCACATTTGACCCTGGGCCACAAAACATAAGTAAACTCATAAGTAGCACATGTAGGTTATATTTGTAGCATTAGCAATAGCCAACAATACATTAAATGGATCAAAATAATTGATTTTTCTGTTGTTAAAAAATATTAGGATATTAAAAAAGTTCCATAAAAATAATAGTAAATATATTTATTGGTGTTTGTGTGAAGATCACTACATTTATCAAAAATATATTTATCATTAGTAGCCTAATATTTGTTGCTAAGGACTTCATTTGGACAACTGGGGATTTTCTCAAAAAAAAATTTTTTTGCCGTTTTTTATTGTTGTATCTCTGCCAAATATTTATAAAGTAAAAAAAAAAAAAAAAAAAAAAAAATGTACCCGTATGACTGGTTATGTGGTCCAGGGACACATATTATAAATTTTATGTAAGTTTAATTGCTATATCAAAATAACTTATGGTATATCATATCAAGCGACACAGCCAAGCGACTTTCCGCAACACACCTTATCCCCTAAACACGCTTGTTAGTAATATAATTTAATTTGTTATTTTGACTGTTGCAAAAATGTTCTCAAATAAACAAAGTCAATAGACATGATTACCTTTTTAATGTGTAAAAATTACTTTATATGTCTGACTCTTCATGGGTTACATTAGTCAAGAGGAATACAACAAACATTGTTTTAGTATATCAAGAAAAAGGTTTATTGTAAAGGTTGACATTTACAGATAATGACAAAAATGAAAATAGACTAACAATGACAAAACAAATTTCTAAATCTCTACCACAGTGCATAGTGGAATTACAACCGAGACCTTCTCTTTAGTGTGACTTAACTGCACGCTGATGTACTAAGTACACATCTGCCTTCAATACGCTCCACAGGGAGAAATGCTGCAGCAGTATCAGTCTGTTCCGGCCATTATGTCGGTGACGTAAGGGAATGCAACCAATGACATTACAGTATCATTCGCGCGAACACAATTTAAATTGTTGGCATTGTGTATGGAAGTCATTTTTTGCGAATTGCGACTTGGTGAAACTGACTATTGTTTGTGATGCCGTGTAAAAGAAACCTGAGTTTTACTACTCCCGTGAGTAATAGGGCTTTGCAACCAGCAGCAAGCCCACTGAGCATAAATGATATAATGAAACAGCTGATCTCCGGTCAGAACGCTTTGTCTCGTCAGCTTGAGGGTTTGATGGAGAAGCAAGCTGCAAACACTGTTCTTCTCGAAGATGCTATCCAGCGTCTTTGTGCTCTTGAGCGAAAGTTTGAAGAGCAAAGACCGCAAGAGGAACAAAAACCGCGGGAAGAGCCATTACATAAAAGGATAAAGAGGGCGCACAACGTGGGCATTGCGGTAAGTTGAGTTTTATTTTAGCGGACAATATAGTAGTAAAGATATGTATAATAAAGGCTAGATGTTTGGCCCGCACCGCATTTGGCGGACATCTTACCACGGGGAGCTCGCTCGCTCACTCGTAGTATTGTATTTCAATGGTGCATGCACTTTTAAATAACAATAACTTGCTCCATTTTCTACCGATTTTCAAACGGTTTGGTTTGTTATAAACGTTAGAGATGAACCTGTGACACTTAGGGTGGCCATTCGTGCCAGTCCCGCCAGACACACCCGAACATGTTTTCAGGTGCGTTCTCCGGAAGTCGCGTTGGTCGACCGCATACGTCATCGAGGTTCTCACATTTCAGTTAAAATACATTAGAAAATTAAGATTTATTTCTTTTAAGACATACAATCATTGTAGTTTCATTTTTACCTTGAAATGTAACGGTTGCTTTTCTGAAATTGAACCCGAAATATTAAACCTTGATGATGTATGAGGGTCAATTATTTTTGACCCTTTCGTTGTTGTAGTTGTCCGGCCTTTTAACAGTTTGTCACGTCTGTAAGTTACACAACATCGTTTGAAAACTTTTGTTTCCAGCCAATGTAACGTTATGTGTGCATGTATTAAAGCGTTTTTCATTCAATGTTACAGGAAGCTGTAAGGCGCCTTCACAATTCGGAAAACAACCCACATAAATATGATCCACAAACTGGGTAAGACTGCTGTTTTTCTGCTATGTTTATTTGGCCTTTGTGGGCCATGCTGTTTATGGGGTTTTTATTCCTTTTAAATGTATTTAATGACACACTTCTCTCTTTCCACACAGAATAAGTTTGCCTCGTAACCAAGCAGTCATGACTTATCAGCTAGAGGAATTGAAATCAACTTTTGCAGATGCAGACCCTGAGTGTATACAAGGTAATTTTAAAATGTTTGTTTAACAATTTTAATGTCCATAATTTTAGTCTCTTATATTTTGTCCATCTTATGATTTCAATAGTGTAGTTTCTGTCACTTATCTGAATTTTCTTTTATTCAGCGTGTTGCAAGACATACTTTGAAACACTTCGGAGAAAGTACAATTTGTCTCAGCCAGAAAAGTCCCAGCTAAGAGATGCCATTAAAACAGGAGCTAAAAACCGACAAAGGAAAAGACGGGTAAGTGTAGAAATTCATCAACTTGTCTTTAAAGGGATAGTTCACCCCAAATTGAAAATTCTGTTATTTTCTTCTGATAACCACAAAAGAAAATATTTTTAGGAATGTTTGAAATCAAACTGATCATGAGCTCCAATCACTTCCATAGTATTTTTTTTTCTACTTTAAAGTCAATGGGGCTCATGATTGGTTGGATTATAAACATTCCATCTTTTGTGGTCATCAGAACAAAGACATTTACAGGTTTGTAACAACATGAGAGTGAGTACATTGACAGAATTTTCATTTTCGAGTGAACTTTTCCTTTAAGTTTGATACATTTCTGGGTGTTTTTAGTGGTTAACACATTGTGTGTTTTGCAGTTGCTGGATTCCAGGTCCAAGGTTGTTCAAACCGATGCAGAGAGAGAGCTTTGGCAGACTGCAACAGTGGAGCTGATGTCTGACGAGGAGGATGCCATTGTTGATGGAAGGCCAGTGTGGATTGTGAGGTCTCCATCTCACAGGAACCCACAATTGTCAGAACTTTGTGAGGAGCTTCAGCGCAGATTGGAGGCAGACATGCGCTACACTATTTTGCATCATCAGCGTGTTAAGGCTGATGGAAATGGACATGATGGACCTTCCTTTATTCAACTTTAACTAAACTGCACTGGTTTTGCAATTTTAATAATTGCACCACAAACTGCACATTTTCACTTATTCTCTTCTATTTTATCTTATTCTTTGTATACTTATTAGGTTAGATTTATTTAGTTTCATATTCTGCAACTTATTTTCTTTTAATATTGTTTGTGTTTGCTGTGTTTGGTTACATTTTAAATACTTTGTGCTGTGTGTACATATTAAGTAGTTTATTTAGTTTTATATTCTGTAACAGTATAATATTGCTTGTGTTTGGTTAAATTTTATAAAAGTACTTTGCTTTGTGTACATATTATTTAGTTTTATATTCTCTAACTGTTATAATATTGCTTGTGTTTGGTTAAATTTTATAAAAGTACTTTTTCCCCTGTACAGTTCCTATAGTTTTATTTATATATTTAATGCTTTATTTATATATTTAATGCTTTAAGTGTTTTGGTTTAATTTTAATAAAAAGAAATTCTGAATCCATTCTGTTTTCCATTTTTGAGGGGGTTGGGTTGTATAGTGGGTGGGGTGGTTATGGTTTATTAACATAGCTGGCCAAAACCAATCAAGTCACTATGCTATGAGGGCTTGGGTTGGGCTAAATGAAAACCGTGACCAATCAAATACTAGTATCAGGAAATTGACAGGTCACTGTCCCAATAGTTGTCAGGGTTTGGGGTGTGTTTTTTTAAAAACAACCAATCAATGTTGAGAAAAAAACACCAATAAGGACAGCAGAGGTGTGTCAAGGTGTGAAGTGAAAGGGCTCTTGAGGTGTGAAAATGTCTCCTGACAACATTCTTCAGGGGATTACTTGCCATGGCAACAAATGGCTGCATATACCACGGGGATATCCCTTCAGCAAGATACATCCGAATTGGTATCATTACGGGAGTTTCCTAACTTGGTGGAATTAGAAGTTTACCCTCAGTGGAACTAGTAGATACTTCCGAAAATCAGTGGAGTATACAGGAGTTTCCTAGTACGGATACACCTCTTTTCATGCAGTGTAAAATATAGGCCTAATATATGAGAATATTGACATTTTGCATATAAATCCATGTAGCCTAGCTCACTAAAATAGGCTACCACTTTTAATGCTCTGATGCAAAATAAACCACAATTTATTTTGAATAATATAACACATAATCAATATTATATAAATAATACTGCACACCTATTAAATGTGTCAAATCTAAAATATGGTGTAATACTGTGTAGCTTAGAGAAAATATAAGCACAGGCTTGACATTTATCCTGCTTGAATTCGTTCTAAGAAATGCACGTAACTTCATAATTACCAAACTTTCATCTGTGAATATTAAATATTTTAACTATAGTGTTTTTCTTTCATTTTCCCTGACTGCAGCCGTCAAATGTAACACATCAGCGAGGCAAAACTGACGTATATTTGCGAAAATGTGCTTTGATGCGCTTGTTTGAAAACTTGTGATTAAAGCACCACTCAGCGGTCAAAAGCTGCAAATGCACTTTGCAGACGCCGCGGCGGCGGTACGAGCGGCGGTAGAAGCAACGTTTTGGATGTCCACCTACTGTAGTCCTGAGCCCATGTGGTGATATCGCTTATAGATGAATGACGATTCTTGATGCAGTGCCGCCTGAGGGATCGGAGATCACGGTTGTTCAGCTTAGGCTTGCGCCCTTGTCCTTTACACACTGAAATTCCTCCAGATTCCTTGAATCTTTTAATTATGTTATGCACTGTTGAATGTGAAATATCCAAATCTCTTCCTATCTTTCTTTGAGGAACATTGTTTTTAAACATTTCAATAATTTTCTCATGTATTTGTTGGCAAACTGGCGATCCTCGGCCCATCTTTGCTCCTAAAGGATTAGACCTTTCTTGGATGCTCCTTTTGTACCAAATCATAATTACAATCACCTGTTGACATCACCTGTTTCAAATCACATCATTATTTAACCATTTTACCTCCTTACTAGCCCTAAATTGCTCCTGTCCCAACTTTTTTTTAAATGTGTTGCAGGTCTGAATGACAGGAAAGGATGCATATTTACAAATGACATGAAGTTGACCAGACAAAACATGAAATATTTTGTGTTCATATTGTCTGCAATGAAATACAAGTCAAAGTAAATTTAGAAATCACTACTTTTTTTTTATTTGCGTTTTCCATACTGTCCCAACTTTTTCTGATTTGGGGTTGTACATAGACACACTTTTTTTGTATTATTTATTTTCTTTTTTGCAATAGCCTGTTAAGCAAGCTATTGTGAATGTGAGATTTTTTAAAAGCATTCTATTTTATTTCATTTTGTATTTATTTTGTTAAAATTATATCTAGCATATTTTCAAAGTTCTCTGTTTATTTATTTTATGGTAAAGTTATTTAGTTAATCGTTTGGTGCATGTATGCAGTAGTCCTAGCCAGCGTTTAAAAATTGAGGTGCCGCTAGTTGTGGTTTTGTTTTAACGGTTAATGTTTTTTATAAAAAAATCCCCAATGTTTTTGTCATGTGTGGTGCTTTGGTTAAGCATCGGTTACTTCTTATTATTTAAATGCAATCATGTTTAAAATCTGTTATTCTGGGTGTTAACTTGAACGAATATTTAGTCTGAGTACCTATTTGTGTACATTTTTCACAAGCTCTGAGATAAAGTCCACGGGAGCGGGCAGGAATGGACACAAACATTGCGGGTGCGGGCGGGAGTGGAACACATAGGTTACGGGAGTGGGCAGGCCTGGTCATAGGCCTACATTCAGCGGGAGCGGGTGGGTACGGGCCGGAGTGGAACACATAGGTTGCGGGAGCCAGCGGGCCTGGTCATACATTCAGTGGGAGCGGGCGGGTGCGGGTTTAAGAAAACAGTCCCGTGCAGGGCTCTAACGGGGAGCATGTGCGGAGAAAAACACACACAGACAGTCCATAAGCATGACATATCGTCCCCCTCCCTCCCCCTCTCGCGCCTTAGAAACATAGGAGCCTGTCCTCCAACAAAAAACGACCATATAGGTCGTTTGTGCAAGCACCTTATTACGACCTTTATTTACGTTTTAAAGTTAAGCGGCCTCTAGCGGGCGTAAAAATAATGACAGTATCGCGTTGCATCTGTCGTCATGAAATGACGCATAACGTCACTACCAATCAAAATGCACGTTTATTTAAATACAATGTGTGGACTTTTTACACCGATCTCACAGTAACTTGTACATATTTTACTAGGCGGCTTATTCATTCGAATGACCACACCTAACCCCACCCCCTAGACCTAACCCTCACAGAAATCATGCTAAATTATGATTTATTGAGCATATACATTTTACGTGCACGTCCGTTCTCTGGGATCGAACCCATGATAGCATATCAAGGTATAACGCAATAATCTACCAACTGAGCTACACGAAATGCAAATCACAGTGCAAATAAAAGAGTACAAAACATTAATATGAAAACGACCTTTTGCCGATAGGGGCGCAATTGTAGTATACGCTCTGATGGGTCGTATTTCAGGGATTTGGACAAACGACCTATACGAGCGTATTAGTTGGAGGACAGGTTGAAACATAGTAAGGTACGGCTGGGAACTTGGGAGGAGACTCAGGTGGAGGACAGGCACCCGGGAGGGGGCCGGCAGACAGAGTCCATGGTGGAGCCGACAGAAGGAGGAGCCAGGGAAGAGTGGTCAGGGGCTAAAGCCAACAGTCTTTTCCTCCTCATTCTCCTGTTTTGGGCTGAGGTTAAGGAGATTGCTGCTGTCATCATAGGGCTTGGGAGTGAATCGGCTGGCGGGCTGGACCTGGGAACAGAACTGACAGAGGGCTCTAACGAAGGAGCAAGGACAGATGGCAGGTCGGCTCGTACATCCAATTCAGGATCCCCCTTAGCGTACTACAGTCCCAGATCCACAATTAGCTCACCCTCAGCCACAGCGCTACTCTCTGTTCTCTCGCTGTCCACAGCTCTTTGCCTCATGGTGGGTGTTGTAGCCGGCTCTCGCAACAGGTCTGATGTTACTTGCAGCTCCGGCTCTGCAGCAATCCTCAGCACAGTCGCTCCTTTTGGCGATGGTTTGTCGGTTGCGGCGGTCTCAGGCTTGAGCGCCGCACAGTGGGGTGATGATGGGTTGGGCTCTGGGTCTGGCTTTGCTCTGGATCAGGGATAGATGCTCTCCAGTGGTGTCTGGGAGGTTGACGATGTGATGGTAGTTTGATCCAGAACAGTGAGTTAGGCGCAACATCATCGAACACCGTTAGAACGGCAAACTGGCTGAACTCAATCACATACTCCACAAGGGGCAGGTCCTTACGGGCTAGGGAGATGAACAAAGCAACGAGAGGATCCATAGGAAAAACAAAAAACACTGAACAAAACACGGAAACAAAACGGGGGAAAACACGCCAATAAACTTTTTGTAGGTCCAGTGTTCTGTCATTTCTTTAAGGAGGAGCCAGAAACACGGAGATGAGGGATACTCATAAACAACAGTCTTTAATAATCCAAACACAGGGCAGGCTGGAGACAAACGTAGCACATCAAGACGTTTAACACCGGACAAGGGAACGTAGGGCAGACAACACTTTAAATACAGGACTTAACTAGGTAATTAACGAGACACATCTGAACCAAATGAGACAATCACACATGTGAGAAACTGCGTCAAGGGGAGCACATGGAGAGAAAAACACACACAAACAGTCCATGGGCATGACAAGAATAGAAAAAGAATAGAGCAAATTAGTGTAAGAGAACTTTTTTTGCTTTTGTAAATTGTTTAATAAATAAAAAAAGATTAGAGAAGCTAGTGTTTTTTTTAAGAAAACAAGCAGTTAGTAAATGAATAGAGTGTATGTCTAAAAGGGGCAATTTCTTTTTAAAGAATAAATTTAGAATAGAGTGCTAGAGTTAGAGGGTCAAATAAAGTTGGAAGAGATGTGTTTTTAGCCAATTCTTGAAGATGGCTAAAAACCCATCTGCTAGGATTGAATTGGGCAGGTCATTCCACCAGGAGGAAACATTTAATTTAAAAGTCCGTAAAAGTGACTTTGTGCTTCTTTGAGATGGCACAATCAAGCAACGTTCACTTGCAGAACTCAAGCTTCTTGAGGGCACATAAGTCTGAAGTAATGAATTTAGGTAAAGGGGTGCAGTGCCAGTGGTGATTTTGTAGGCAAACATCAATGCCTTGAATTTTATGCGAGCAGCTATTGGTAGCCAGTGCAAATTGATAAACAGGTGTGACATGCATTCTTTTCGGCTCATTAAGCAGAGATGGACTGCAGGACATCATCAAGGCTGAGGAAGAAATAAATGTTAGGCAGTATGATTCTGGAAAGCGTATATTGTCTGTTTAATTCCTTTAGGTAAGAGGTTGTCAAACTGTGGTGCATGTACATGACTTATTCTTTCTCTATTGTGTGTTAGTATTTGTATATTTGTGCCATTTATTTTTTTGTTGCTTCTGTAGGGTCATAGCTTACAGGTGATCCCTGGATTCTTTGACATGATATGAGGTACTTGGCCCCAAAAGTTTGAGAGCCTTAGGTTATTCACTTTTGAAGGAGACTATAGAAGCGTACAAACCTAGAAATGCTCATCTTTTGTTCTGAAGTTGAAGGAATGAAGTCAGCTTTGCTGAAATGACAAAACACAAGTATTAAGTTGAGAGTGAAACCCATATACTCTGACCTTAAATGTAAAAATGTGTACAATAAACTCAGTACAGAAGCCACATATAAAAGTTTAAGTTAAAAGGTGGACTTTTTGAGAGAAAGTAATTTTGTTATGGCCAGGACTAACTGATCAATAAAATCATATGGCAACAGTAACAACCAAACCCCCCCCCCCAAAAAAAAATTATATTACACACAGCACAGTCAGCCTTTATGGGAACAGCTCAGTCAATTTAAAAGTATTAAATCCAACTGGTCAATACAATAATCCATTGGTGGGAAGACAGATGCTTGGAGGGATCTCTCTAACTAAAATGCTACAGTATCTTGACATATTTTTATATTGACTAAGATTCGGTTACCTCTCTCCACACTCGCTTGCATGTGCCTCTAGGTCATTGGGAGGAAAATTATGGCCACAGATTGGGCACACGGTCTGCAACTGGAATCACTTAAATGTTTAACATAAAAAGGTGGAGACAATAATACCTAAAAAATAAACACATCACAACATACCTCTGTCTTTGAAGACACAAAAAAACATCTTCTTTGAGGGTTGAACATACCTTCAAGAGTAATATAAATCATACCATCATATTGACAAAAGAACATTGGTTTTGATAGTGGACTATATTAACCCTTAAACAGGCAAGAGTGGAAAATGATAAGCAAAAAATATTTTCATGTTATTTTTTATATCATCTGAACTTAAGTAAAACATATCCAAAAGAATTTTTGAAATATTTGATATATTTTGGATTTTATGAGTTGTGACTCCCAGTTCACATTGCCTGATTAGGGTATAAAAAAGGACCAAGTCATTAATCTGTTAACTGTTACTGACCTACTTGCCACTGCATGCTTAAAACAATTATATCCTATACTTTACCTGATGTACTGTTGACAAATATATATATCATTCAGAAGCTTACGAACTCAAGATTCAGCTTGTGGAAACCATTTTGAAATCGGACCTTGCTTTACCATAAAAATGGTACTTTAATTTCTTTTAGCATTTCAAAAAACATCTAAAGACTCATCTTTTTCGCCTGCACTTAACCAACTAATACTAGTACTTGCCTTTTCTTTTTCTTGTCTATCATATTCAAAAAAAAAAAATGCCCCAAAAAAGACAATAAAAACTGATTTAGGGTTAAAATATTATATGACAAAAAAATGTTGCCTCACCTCATCATGGGTGTAGTTCCATGGTATCAGCATGGACCTGCGTCCCAAACCAGCTTGCAGATGGAAAACTTCTTGTCTGCCTTTGGGAGTGCGGTCAACAATCTTGGGTAACAGATAAAATGTAAATTCTGTCTCTTTGACTGGTGTGAAGTGGTTGGAAGGCCATTGAACGCGCCAGCGCTTTCCCCTGGCTCCAAAAAGGGCAGGAAAAGACCTGTGATGATAATTTTTAAATTTGACATTACACAATACAAGTACACATCTCACTAGCTATAGTTTGAGAATTTAAATTGATTAATGTAAGGGATG
The DNA here is from genome assembly GCA_024542945.1 of allo-octoploid hybrid of Carassius auratus x Cyprinus carpio. NCBI lineage: Eukaryota > Metazoa > Chordata > Actinopteri > Cypriniformes > allo-octoploid hybrid of Carassius auratus x Cyprinus carpio. The sequence goes on along the minus strand of JANHFF010001703.1, from coordinate 155,787 downwards.
AGTCAGTCTGACAAAGAAACCAAATACAGTGAAGGACCTTGTCATTTCTGTGTGGACACTGGGTCGGCCATCTCTCCCTCTTTCCTGACTGTTTCCCTGTCTGCTAGAATGACATGCATTAAAAAATAGGATAGTCTTAGGCTACAGTCTACTCATCCAAAATTTAAAGAAAGACCTTTACACAAAGGCTCTTACTCATGCTATTGTTATTAAACAGTCATTACACATACATATATATATATATATATATATATATATATATATATATATATATATAAAAAAAAATATATATATATATATATATATATATATATATATATATATATATATATATATATATATACGGATTAAAAGCTGAATGTTTTTATTTTGGTTCATTCTTGGTTAAAATAATAATAATAATAATAATAATAATAATCTTCAGGTTCCATTTGCAGAGTGAAATGAGAATGGTGCAGCATTTACAAATAATTCTTATTCACTGTTATTATTCTTGATTTTTCGAACTGCTAACACTTTACATTTTTGAATTTTGCCTTCACTGTGTGACCAAAAATTGTGAATTGTGACTTTACTTGCTCGCTGGTGCCTCACGCGCACATATTCATTGGAAACAGCAGTCGTTCACCAAACCATGCAGCGCGAGCAGCAGTCCACTGACATATTTTTGCTCATTATGATTTTTTTTTTTGCGTAGATACTGAAGCATGTGTGAAATGCAAAGCCTATTTTACCTAATGAATAAGAGTTTAGCTTCAAATGGGCAACATGTTTGGATTTGTCCTGAATGAGAGAGATAAGCCCAACCTTATGTATGCTTTAAATTATTTGTATTATTTTTGTTTTGTTTATAAGCCTATATTATTATATACTGCAATTATATTTATCCATTAGAATTATATATTTGTAATTCTTGTTCTGTTCTCATAAATTTGTTGAATTTAAAGGATTTGTTGTAAAGTGAAGGGAACTAAAAATATCCTGTTGGTACATTAGCCTATAGCATTATTAGGCCTACCGTTATTATTTCTGAATGTAATAAAATGCAACTCGCACAAATTGAATTTATTTTTTTTGCGTGTTTTAAAAAAAAAGCAGCAAACGAAAATAGGCAATTAATCGGTTAAAATGTGTTATTGTGGGTTAACAAATTTACATTATATACTTAGGATCAGAGTATGGGCCTAATCTAGGCTATGTTGTTAACTATTTACAAGTTTCATGAGTTCACACTTACATATAATTAGCTGAAGTATATAATGCATATTTGGCATGCTGTCCGGGGAAGGGCTCCGAGCTCAGGAATGGCCCGAACCTAGAGTACCCCCCAAAAAGGCAATAGCATAAGGACAGCCGCCAGACTAAGGACCCCCCCCCCCCCCCCCACAATAGCATTGAGATCTGGCGGGGGCTGATATTTGGAAAGTCAGCTGGTTGGCAGGCCAGAAGAGCCTACGTACTCCGGTGGGAGTGACTTATACATTTGGAAAGGTAGGCCCTACCGGCTGCTGGTATCGAACTACGTGATTTGTGGTGCCCGGTCGGGAGGGCTCGAGCCGTTGCTCAACCGGAGCACCTCGCTGCATTGGAACGGATGAGTCCTACCAGCCGATGAAGGAGGAGCAGCGTGATTGAATAGCCCGACCAGGAGGGCCCGAGTTGCCTCGGCTGGAATAGGTCACAGTGTTGGCGTACGGGCCCTACTGGCTGATGAGCCCCTGCTAATCAGTGGGCAACCAGGGCAGATAACTGACCGAGAGGGCCCATGAAGCCTCCGACTGGAGATCGAGACTCAGGACGACGGACGTGTAGGTCCTCTCAGTTGAGCAGATAAACAGGCTTTGGGCCACCGGCAAAGAGGACTCTAGCGACATCCGACGGGAGATCAATACTCACGGCATCAGATGGATAAGACCTGTTTGTGGGCAGCAAGTAAAGAAACCCAACTGGGAGCACTCTCGCCGACATCTGACACGAGCACAATACTCAACGACATCAGGCGGGTAAGCCTCGCCGGCCAGGGAGCGGGAAAAGGAAAACCCAACTGCGCGGGCTCTCGCGGCATCCGATGGGAGATCAGGACTCAGGGCCTCGAACGGGTAAGCCTCACCAGGCGGGGGGAAAAGATTTGGACAGCGTTTGGCAGGAGGTCGAGACTATTAACGTCGTACGGCTGAGCATCGCCACCCGTCAAACAGGAACGAAAAGTTAGGTGGCCATGAGACTCTCGCCGACGTCCGATGGGAGCTCAATACTCAAGGCATCGAACGGGTAAGCCTCGCCGACCGTAGAAAGGAAAAGGTAAGGTTGTCTAGCCGGGAGGCTCTCGCCGACGTCCGATGGGAGCTCAATACTCACAGCATCGGACAGGTAAGCCTTTGTTGACCATAGGATGAAAAAAGTTGTCTAGCCGGGAGACTCTCGCCGACATCCGAAAGGAGCTCAATACTCGCAGCGCCGAACAGGTAAGCCTCGCCGACCGTAGAAAGGAAAAGTAATGTTGTCTAGACAGGAGACTCTCGCCAACGTCTGATGGGAGGTAAATACTCGCGACATCAAATGGGTAAGCCTCTCCGAACATAAGACAGAAAGGTAAAGTTGACTGGCCAGTATTTGGCCAGACAGTGAAGCTTTTATTATTTATTTATTTATTTTTTTTCGGGAGTGTAGCCGGGAGGCTCTTGACGGCATCTAGTGGGAGCTCAATACTCACGACACGGACTGGTCAGGTTCGCCGGTAGTCGGATGGAAAGGCCAAGATCGCTTGACTGGGAGGGCTCTTGCAGCATTCGACGGGAGTTCAATACTCAATACTTTTCGGCTAAGCAACACCCATAGTTGAAAGAAAAACATTCACTCGACCGGGAAAGCTCTTGCAGCACCTGCCGGGGAGTTCAATACTAAGAACAATTTGGGTTGTCTAAATGGGTAGATGCTATGAGGATTACTTTGTGTAACTGTTTAAAAATCCGATGAGCTGCTTCCAATAACGTGTCAGAAAATCTTGGTGTGGTCTTTGCATTCGAAAGTTAAGCGTACAAAAAATTTAATAAATAGAATTTCCTGTGCCAGTGTACCCAAAATAAGTGCTATGAATCTGGATGCATAGGCATAACTCTGAAATCTGAGGTGATGTCGACTTTTGCCAGCCAAGTGACATATATAAGACCCATGACATATATAAGGTTTTTTTTTTTTTTTTCAGAATTTCTGAAATCATCAAGAGTAATCGAGGTGATTATGTTTCCAACAGCAGTTATACGGAGCTGATGGATCGATTAGGAGTTTCTTACCCCAGAATTTTCCAAGTAGCCACACCAGTGGCTAATGCAAAACTGAGAAGGCGGGGCATCGAAAGGGCTGATCGTTAATGGGTATGGACCGGTATGATAGCCTTAAGCCAAAAATATCGCTGTTTTACAGTATGGGTTGTTTTTTTATAATATATATAAATGACTGGGTAAGTCATTTGGTTTGTTTCTTTGATTTATTTCCTAAAAAGGAGAAGGAAAAATAAATAAATGAATCTTTATTTAACCTAAATATGTAATTACAGTTAATTTTACTTATATAATTAATGTACATATCATTTCATATCATTTAGTTATATAACAATAATCATACACCTAATCTGATTTAATAACCCAATTTAAAGCAGAACCCGAATGTTCTCACAAGCTTTGTGAAATTATACCACGTAAACTTTTTATTAGACAGTCAGCTCCCTCAAAACACGTTCATATAAACACCCAAATCAGTATTGGGGATTTTCCTCCAATAGTTCGTGCATCATGAACAGTGAGTGTTCTGCCTGCTACAGTAAGTCAAATTATTATTTTTATTTTTTATTTATTTATTTATTTTTTACATCAAGAGGGCTCAGATGAAAAATGGCAACTTTTGATGTCCACATTCAAGGATTTATGATTGCCGTAGCACCTCTGTTGTAAAGAATTGTTTAAAAATTCAAGATTAAGTGTACATTTGAATTAAATGTTTAGCCAAACGAGGATTAAATTGCACAGTGACATGGAGAAACAATCATCGGGAAGTTGGGCCCTTTGAAAGCTTTTGACAATGCATGTACATTATATTGATTAAAGTACGTTAAGTTTGTTCAATAGAACGGTATCATTAATTGCTTTTCATACCTCATTTAACCCGATCACCAAGGCCTCATTGCTATTATATATGTATTTCAGGTAATTTTAAAGGCTATTGTTTGATAAGGGCCAGGTTTTTTTTTTTTTTTTCTTCTTTCTCCTTTCCTTGGATTCTGTGAAAGCATTCGCTGCTGCAGCAGTGGAGAAATATAGATAGAGGCTCTTGCGGGAGCGGAGACTGCAGCGGCAGTGGAGAAATATAGATAGAGGCTCCTGCGGGAGCGGACACTGCAGCGGCAGTGGAGAAATATAGATAGAGGCTCCTGTGGGAGCAGAGAGATATAGATAGAGGCTCCTGCGGGAGCGGACACTGCAGCGGCAGTGGAGAAATATACATAGAGGCTCCTGCGGGAGCGAGAACTGCAGCGGCAGTGGAGAAATATAGATAGAGGCTCCTTTGGGAGCCGACACTGCAGCGGCAGTGGAGAAATATAGATAGAGGCTCCTGCGGGAGCGGACACTGCAGCGGCAGTGGAGTAAAAAGGGGAAAACCTCCTGAGGGAGCGAGAACTGCAGCAGGGTTTTTTTTTTTTTAAGAACGTGCAACTTTAAGGTTATTAGGTTTAAAAACACATGCATTTCCTCTTAATCACGCGAAGAAAATAAAGTATTGATAAACTAGCCGATGCGCACGTTGGCTAGACTTGGAGAGAGGTGCCTAGTAATACTCACGTCACATGTGAATTAGGTTGCGCTTGTTGATTGTTTCTTGGTGGTAAACCTTATTTTTAGCTGTACAAAACAGTTGGTTTAGCTGCTTGATATTGACAATTGATGTGTCCTATCATATTATTTTAATCTGTTATCTTAATTAAGAACGCTCTAGTTTGTACTGCAAACAGTTTTACTGTTTACTGCACGTTGTTATTCTCCTCGTTATTTACCTATAGCGGCTAATGAAATGGAAGTTTCACCCCTAGGCTCACTTCGGTGTTGAGGAAAAAGGTGGATAATCGATAGTCGTTTAGGTACATAGCTGAAATCATTTTCTCGCAAATCAATCTTTTTCATCCATTTATCTGAGTGAAGTGTAATTAAAAATACAGGAAAAAATACTCGCGAAATTAAGAAAATCTTAGAAATGTATTTGTATTCTGCGCCGTTTGCGACGTGGCAGAAAATAATATCAAGATCCTTGTGTCACAACGTCTTTAACAACTTTCAGCAACCAATGACACCTTTTAGCGACTTGCCTAAAAATGTATTTGCAACACTTACTGTGCCGCTAGCGCGAGAGCTTTAAGCGGGAAGCCAGTGGGGCTTTGCTGCGGTGAGATCGGGGGCGCTGCCCAGGCTCGTTGGCAGCCTGCCGCTGCGAGCCCATGCTTAAGGACACCCGTTTTTATGTGCCGCGGGGCAATGGAGGCGTTGAGCGAGGCGAGTTCGGGCCCTTGCGAGTTTTGCCCGATATATTGGCCGCCCTGTTGTTGTGGATTTAGGAGTGAGGTTTGGCGGATTGCTGGGAGACTAATAACTTAGATCATACAGATCCGCTTTGTTTACCTTCGCGAGGACGGAGCGTCGGAATTAATCGCCGTTTGCCTCGGGATTACATGCGGTCCACTTCCGATTGGAGGAATTGTAGGCACAGCCTAAAGATAAAAGGACACCGGGGGAAAAAATGGACGTGAGGCCGGTAGATGCGAGGTTAAGCCTCGGCGTCGTGGGGAGCGTGTGGCTGGTCGAGCAGAGTGGCGGCCGCAATGGAGCTCGGAGGTCGCGGCGGTGTCTGGCGAAGAAGGAGCGATCCTTTGCCCGGCAGATTGGCCAGAGAACTGAAAAATCCCCAATATAGACCTCGTCTTCTAAATGAGAAACGCTGAGTCTGCCATATAATGGCAAAAGGTGCAAACCGAATGCTGGTAAACCGTCAATGGATAGGGGTAAGTCAGCTGTATTTATACCCTAGTGTTGATTATCTTAAGTGAGCTCCACCTGTGCTAATTAGGCTAAGTATCTGACGTGCTCCTCCCGAACCTTGTTAATAAAACATCTTTTCGTGTAGCTATAATTTTATCGAGCTTTATTTTTCCATTGTATCCGAAAATGACTTTGTGCATGCGCATTCACTCCGCGCTCTCAAACTGCCTCCCGCGATGCTCAGCTGTGGACGATTTCAAAATGTTTGATATAAAGGTTGCTGTCACATATTATATACAGGAATTGTTCATTAAAAAAAAAAGTAAAAATATATTGTTAGTTTTATGCTAACATGCAATCAAGGTCTTCGGATACTATACAAGATACAAGTTCATTTAGACTATTTAACATGCACTGTAACAATTTACCGTTAAAACTTATAAACTTCTTAAGATTTTAAAGTCAGTTTTATAGTATTGAAATTTAAGTTGAATATGGTATTCAAAAAAAAGGTTTTAATTGCTTAAATTATTTCTATAAATTAATAATATGTTATCATGACTTTTTCATCATATCATTTTTTACGAGCTGTATTTGTTTTCCATTTTGGAAACCAAGCACACACTTTTTTAAAATCTATTAATCGCTCACATAGCTCTTACAAGGTATCTTTTTTTTTTTTTTTTTTGAGGAAGTGCCACTGTCAGGGGAGTCACATCATCATTAGAGCTGCAAATTAACTTCAGAAATGGAAAATAATGGCTAATAGAGGTTCTTTCTTTTATTCTTTATTTATAATGTTTATTCTTGAAGAAAATAAGTATTTACTCTTTAAGAAAATAAGGGACGATCCAAATATTTGTAATGTACAATAATATAGGCCTATTTCTGTCCATTGGATTTTAAAGCATGAAAGTCTATGAAACATTTTTATGATGCCTTTTTTTTAAACAATGGTGCTTAAATTTTTCAACTAAAATATTATTTCAACCATATAGCCTGTGAATAAATAAAATACATACTTTTCAATGAAAGAACACTTAGAGAGTGTAGGTTGCTTCAGGTGTTTGGATTTGTACTTGAAATGAGCTCCAAGTTTAAGAATAGCCTACAGTGTTTTTTTTTTTTAATCTCTATTTAACATCATTAGCTCAATGAAATACGTCTTTCTTCAGGCAGACTGAATGTTTTCCCGCCTTGCTAAATGTTGGGCTCATGATCAATGAGTTGTATTTGCCTCAAACTGATTTTATAAAATCCAAACGTGGACGGTGAATTTGAGAATTTGTTATTATTTTGGTCTAGTGATAATAATAATAATATGGGCTACGGGAAAATAATGAATAAAAAGAGTAAGGCTGCTGTGAGTGCAGGCATGTTTCAACCCATTAACATGACAACACAGTGTTCCTCGCAGCCAAAAAAACAGACCGAGTTCAGTTCAGCTGGAGGGGGCTGGGAGTTTTGGGGTAGTAATGTATAGCTTGTGGGGGTCGAGATAAAGGTGTGAATCTCTTGGTCTTTCATATGGACAGTGTCTTACGAGCGTTTCAAACTTGCAGAACAGGTTTTTAGGACATATTGGTTTTAACCCCCTGGAGTCGATTAACGCGTATACGCGTTTTGGGGTATTTTCTCCTGATAACCCCGGAAAGAACTTAAATTACACTTTCAGTTTTGATCATACAGATAAGAGCAATACATCAATCGAATCTGTAAAGGGTCTACTTTTTTGTATACAGACATAATAACAACAAAACTTTGTGCATTTATAAAATAAAGATAACAAACAAGGAGTGCTGTCTGCAGCCTTTGTCTGCGCTGATCTTCATTTACAAACGCGTCATTAAAATGAACTGTAACTCAGTGAATACTCAACACAGAGACATGAGAGAGATATCTATAGAAAGCCTGACATGTCTACTTTTAAATGCTGCCGAAAACAAATGCTGCCGAAAACAAATATTCTGTGATAAAGTAATCCATATGAAAACAACGCAATGTCCGTTTTTCACGTCTCCCTTCATTATCTTCTAATGCGACCACGCCCCCGCGCTTAACACGCTTTTGAGATGATAATGTTTCACTGAAGCGCGCGGCTTGAATACGCCCACACAACGGAAGACAACGCAGCGAGATTGTTCTTCAAGTTTTTTTTATTTTACTGTTTGCTTCGCGATGAGAGGAATAAGACATAATTCACCCCAAAAAGATTTGATGAGGTTAAGGATTTGAGATTTGGATTTCCTCAGAAAAAAAGAATGAAGCACTTTATTCAGCAGAGATCATAAACATGAGTAAGCCTCTTTTTATTTATTTATATACTTGTACTAGTTTTCACATAACGTGTAAACATTTTACTAGTTAGACTTTTTCCAAAGACTTTTTCCAAACTATAATTCCTGACTAAATGTATAATCAAGTGAAATATTATGAAGTTTCAATAACAATATACACTACTATACCATTCAAAAGCTTGATGTAAATAATATAAATGTATCAATAAATGTAACTGTAACAAATGTAACCAACAATGCTGTTCTTTCAATTTATCCCCCCTAAAAAACCTGAAAAAATATTCTCAGCTCTTTTCAACATTAATAATAATAATAATAATAATAATAATAATAATAATAATAATAATAATAATAATAACAATACATTTTTTGTAGAAAATAAGATTGTTAAAAGGATTTCTGAAGGATTGTGTGACTGGAGTAATGATGCAAAAAATTCAGTTTGAAAGTCAGCTTTGATTGTTCCTAATAAACTGTTTAACTGCACTCACAAGTGAATATTAAATTATGTTGTGGGATAATTAAATATATTCTAAATAAACTACAAACATAAAATTATATACATTTATTTTGTCCTCACATTCTTTCTTGTAACTCATCCCTCTCAGTGACACAGCTGACTGAATGGCTCATTATGTAGCTCATTATGCAGGCCTTTGTCTTTTCAGGTGTGAATTCATGATAGTTGACGCCTACTCGCATATGACTTTTACCAACAAAAAGTGTCTTAGAAAATTTAAATCAATATATTGTTTTCTGTAAGTGAGTAAACAAGATGATTTTCACATCATTTAGAAAAAAAAAATTCTAGGCTACAAGCTCCAGTTCTCAAAAGTCCCGGGAACCAATGTTCTGTATGTGTTTTATTGCCTTATTCAAGTGATTTAACATTTTTAGTTTTTCACTAACCACGCATAACATTTTTTTCTCAAAAACAAAATCATGTACATACATGCTGCTCACATATTATTATAGCCCAGCTTGTGCTGATTACAGTGAGATTAGACTTTAGCCATTTAGATATTTATAAGAAACTGAAAAAAAGCACAAATGTCAGGGCATGACAAAACTTCTCCAGGCCCCAAAAATACCCTTAGACTCCAGAGGGTTAAAACAACTTTAAAGAAAGGTTTGATCCACTTGAAATGTTGACTACTGTATAGCGCAATAACGTTTATTAGTTATTATAACTTAATTTCAGAGGTTGCCTTAACTAAAAAAAACTGTTGCATTAGGGCTGGGCGATGGCCTAAAAAAATCCCTGATTTTTTTCACAAAAAATCCGATTTACGATTTAAATTGATTTTTTTGCCTCCCTACTTAAAATCAATATTCAAATAACAAATAAATTGTTCAAAACAAGTTTTCATATAATTCTTTATCATTTACCAGTCAAATTTATAACTGAAACAAGATGATTAAAAATGCAGTAGCTAATGTTATTACCTTAATGCTGGAAAGACCTTTATTTTATGTAGTCATTTATTTTTTTTAATACTAGCCCATCATGCATCTAACCATCCACTCTGCGTTAAAAGCTGTTCAGATTAAAACTGGGGACTCCGCAGTGAGTCAGTGTCATGGACCAAGTGTAAATATATTTTCTAGTCTATATTTTCATCTCGTTATGCCACTGGTTTAGGTTATGTATTTATTTTTATTTCTTATATCAATTATTTGTAAATATAGCAGACACTGACTAACCGTGTCTACACCGGACGGATGGTTCATTTCGTAGGGCGAAACATCACTCGGCAGCAGAGTATGTGAAAGTGGAGCAGCAACAATTTCTCCTCTGCGCTCCGAGCATTTAATAATCACTCCACTCCGCGCTCACTGATACCAGAAACACTGCTCCGCACTCGCTCCGTGGATAAAGTTGAAATGTTATGTTCATAACGTAGCCTATAAAAATAAACTAAAAAAATAAATAAATAAATAAAATTACAGTAGAGTTTCAAAGGGGATTAGGCCATTGTGTGCAAACTTTTTTCCTACCAAACGCCAAACTAATAACATTGTCAGCATTAAAAGGTATAATTGCTGCTTTCTGCTGTGCAAATTTTGTTTGTGATGAAAATAACAGTACAATTTTGTCAGTTATTTTATCTACAGATTGATGCATTTCTTACAGATTTCAAAATCAGTTACAGATGAAGCAGCATTTTAAAATTACATTTGTTGGAATGCATTATTGTGACAGCGATTGCGTGTGTATGTGCTGTATCTGTTTAAATCATGCTTTAACCCGAAAATAATCAGTAAAAGGAAGACAAACTCCTTGAGAACTAGCCTGAAACACTCGACTATTGCCGTCATTATAGTCTTCTGATCGGAGAGATTATGTGTATCAAGATATAGCTAAATATGTTTATCATGTGAATTCTTGCTAAATATGCAGTTATATTACGGGCTGTTGGCATGAATTGTACTCGTGATGGAGCGGTGCTGGAGTGAGTGAAAACCATGACGCTCCGACTTTTAAAAAATCCTCTCCTCGCTCCAGTCAGAATAACACTGCACTGCTCATACTCTGGTCGGCAGCATGTATCAAACACGCGGGGGAGGGTTGAGCCCAATCAGAACTATGGGAGCCCTGAGTGGAGCATTGGCCATTTTATTTTGTTGTGTCCATACAATATTTTTTAGGGTGTGAAATATACATTTTCACAGAATGTAGCCTATTCATGAACAATATATTGAAGTTTTTCTAAATCCCAAACAGAGTCCAGACATCAGTAAAGTATCCGTTTGTGAACATGTTTTATATGCTTTTTTTACAGATGTGACAAAAAAAACACTTTATGTGATTTAAAATGCACAAACCAGAAGCACAATATCTGCAGAGAAGGGCTGGCCATTCTCAAAACATAAAATATCAATTTTATTTCAATTTTCGTTTTTGTGTTTCAGAGGAAAAATCATTATTAATACATCTCTCCATTACGGACCGTTCTGAAAGAAGAATTTATGCAAACGTGAGATGTCTAGAGGGTATTTAATATATCTGCCTCCCACGTAAGATTTTTTTAGTTACTAGTCGTTCATTTGTCATTATTCGTTGCATTATTCAACTAATCGCAGGTTTATATTAAATTTACATCTATAATCCATAATGAGCCTTAATATATTCCACGCTCAAGCACATGCATTAAGTTTGCCACAAAGCACAGGCAGAAGTAGCCCAATAATTGTGAAAAAGGAGACATTTTAATTATTTATTAATAAACAAATGTTTTCTTGTTGGCTGCAAGATGAAACTCACAGTGCTGACTCTCTCCACATGGACGCGCCTTTAGAGCGAAATAAAACCCTCACAGATTACATAATGCTTTCATTTTGAATTGATTCGTTTAAAGGACATTTCAAGCTTTCTGTAGATATGTTTCTCATGTATGTGAGACACCACAATTTACAGTTATTTCATTATCAGGAAAAAAATCACGTGACCGAGAGGGTGCCTCCCTGTCATGCATAAGTAATAATTTTCGCACAAACACTTCAATATGAATAATAATTCACATTTTGCATATGCATTACAAAGCAAATTTTTTTTTATATGCAATTATCCTAAATAAAACCAAACAAGATTTGTAATGTAGATAAAATATGTAGACAAATAAGAATAAATGCTGCGAGCACTTAGCATCATGCGCGCTGAGCAAATCTTGCACTGATATTTTAAGGAATATTATACAAACCTGCATTTAAATGTGGCTACAATTTATTTATTTATTTATTTTTACTTAAATTACATGAAAGCAAGTAAAGAAGACTGAAGTTGTCAATTAATGAAGCTCTTTTTTACATCGTGTGTATTTCGTTGATTATAATGAGAGAACTTGAGTTTAATTATGAGGACGTTTTATTAATCAGTCCATTCTTTAGAGCTTCAATGATTTAGTTAAATCGTGCAGGTTTAATTTATTCGTTTCTTGTTTTAATTAGGACTAAATAATTGGAGTGAAATTATTCAGTGCCTCATGTTTTACTAAAATAAAGAAAATAATTTATAAAACACACAAGCCTAGCTCACTATGCTTCCACTTTTAACGCTCCAATGCAAAGTAAACCACGATTTCTTTTGAATAATATAACACATAATTCATATTATATAAATAATACTGCCCACTATTTAAATGTCAAATCTAAAATATGGTGTAGAGAAAATATAAGCACAGGCTCATAGGCTTGATATTTATCCTGCTTGAATTCGTTCTAAGAAACGCACATATCTTCATAAGGACTAAACTTTCATCGGTGAATATTAAATATTCTTTTCTTTCATTTTCCCCGACTGCAGTCAAATATAACACTTCGGTGAGGCAAAGCTGACATCTGTTTGCGAAAATATGCTTTGATGCGCTTGTTTGAAAACTTGTGATTAAATCGCCACTCAGCGGTCAAAAGCTGCAAATGCACTTTGCAGAAGCCGCGGTGCGTGCGGCGGTAGAACCAACGTTTTGGATGGCCACCTATTGTATATCAATATAAAACAAAATATTCATAAAATAGGCACTATATTTATAGACCAAAATACAATATGCACTAAATTTAATTAAACAAAACAGCCAGCTTTCTTTCGAAGTGTAAATGTGTTATTTTTGTGTTCAAGTCAACCGGAATTAGTCATGCATTCAATTCAAATGAATAGGGCTAGTGCTATGGTGTAATTGCGCTGAAGTTTATGGCCTTACATTATGCTACCACATACAGCCAAAACACAGAGACACATATACGCTTACTACTCTCTCTCTCCCTCTCAGTAAGCAGTACCCTGACAATGACAATCACGAGGAGTAGTTATCAGAAATAATCACGCTGAAGACATGACCAGTCTACTTGGCGGCAACAACATTTTCACCAGAGGAAGAAGCAAATGCTTAGAAATAATAAACACCAGGCAAAGATGTTGTTACCAGAGCTAGTAGGTTACCATAAAAACGTGGGATAAAAGCTACTGTGTTTGCAACGTCGGGAGAAAGATTTAATTTCCCCCGTTTCTACAAAATAGCTATAACATTAACAACAATTAAACAAAAGATTGTTAGATCGTAAAAAAAATAAATTGTCATTACTGTATTTGTCCCAGCCGAATACATGGTGGTCAAGCCAGTCGGCAAGGCAAGCACTTCTTCCTTGTTTCATGGCGGGTACGTACTATGCTCCAAAACGTAGGTGCTGATTGGCCCAAGAGGAATCCTGTGCACCAATGAACGCTATCTAATCGATCTGTTCTCGATTGCTCTTCTTTCATCCTCCAACTACCCGGATGTCTGTCTCAGTAACTTGAAATTGAATTTGAGAACTGAATCTAAATTGTAAGAAGTGAATGTGAAGATATATAGAGAGTTTAATTTTCAGTGAGGATCAAATTTTATTGGACTTCAGTTCCAAATGAATAAATTCAATTTCAAAGACCTGTATGCTCTGTAAGCAAACTGCAGGGGGTCCAGCAGGGGTCCAGTGATGCTCTTCAGGTATGCCAGAACCAGTCTTTCAAATGACTTCATAACCACAGATGTTAAAGCCACAGGTCTGTAGTCATTTATTCCTGTAATTTTGTGTTTCTTTGGGATGGGGATGATGGTGGAGCGTTTGAAGCAGGAAGGGACTTCGCACAGCTCCAGTGATCTGTTGAAGATCAGTGTGAAGATGGGGGCCAGCTGGTCAGCAAAGGTTTTCAGACAAGCTGGTGAAACAGCATTTGGGGCTGGTGCAGAAGACCAGATACACACCTTTTTCACAGACCCGAAGTGAAGAGGGGGGGGACTTGAGGGGGTTGTTAACCCCTTACCAGTCACCTCCACTTTCGGTCAGGGAGTGAAAAATGACATACCTGAAATAAAATGGTTGCTCCTGACTACACACAAAACCAAGGTATTTGAAAGCTGACACTTGACAGTTTACTATGAAAAATAGAATTACTCTAGCAATTACTAATAGAGAGATAAATAAGCTTAAACACAATGGACAAGATTTTTTTATTTTTTATTATTATAACTGTTTATGAAAAAAAAGAGCACAAGCTATAAATATATGGGCCTAGACACATGCAAACTAAAGCCACAGTCCTTATCAATGTATGTTTTAAATTTGAAGGTGATACAAGCAAAAATTACTTTTTTTTTTTTTACAACCATTTATTTCACTGCATGTCTAGGTGCCAAAAAGGCCACTTTGGAGACTCCAAAGGAACACTTTTTAACCCACCTTTTTTTTTTTACTTTTAACCACCTTTTACCATGAAGTATAACAAGTCTGTTTGATAATTTCCATACATTTTCTCATTACAATATGACAAAGCACAATTTATATACTTTCTCTGGTATATTTTTTCCCCTAAAAGTTTATAAAAATGCAAGTATGTGCATTTTTTCGAAAGGGCTCCAAAAACACCCCAAAGTGACACTTGGTATCTTGCTTATATGAAGTATAAGAAAGTCTTTGTTCACTTCTATTCACTCAATGGTTTAGAACAGGATTCCTCAAATCTTACACTGGAGGTCCAATGCGCTGCAGAGTTTAGCTCCAACCCTGATCAACCTCACATACCTGTGATTTTCTAATGATCCCAAAGACATTGATTAGCATTGATTAGCATGCTCAGGTGTGTTTGATTAGGGTTAGAGCTAAACTCTGCAGGAAAGTGGATCTCGTGGTCCAGATTTGAGGATCCCTTGTTTAGAATATGTCACACTATTTAGCAAATAAAAAGTTTAAAAACAAATTTTAGCAAATAATGTCAGGTTTATGGACCTGTTTTATTGTGTTTTGCCCCTGTCTTTGTCCCTGGTTTCCCTTATTTGGTCATGTTCCTGTCCTCGTTTAGTTTAATTAGTCATTCAGTGCACCTGTGTTTGTAATTATCCTGAGTTTATAAGTTACTGCCTGTTCCCAAGTTCTTCATTGGGTCTAATTTTTATGTACTGTAGTAAATTTAAGATCAAAAGGGAAATGTATATAACTAATTACAATGAATTATGATTAATTATAATTATTTATATGAGCTGCCAGTAGTAACTGTTGCAGAATTAAATTGCCATCAACTAATATGTTTGTCCAGCAAACATTTAGCTTTATTTCATTTCAGCTCTAAGAAAATATATTTTTGTGGCCACAGAAAATACTTTCAATAGTAAATATTTGCATCAGAGCATGTAGCGAGGATCAAAATCGTAAGGGACATTAATTTGTAAGAAAGAATCTGAAACTCATGTAATTTGTGCATAAGAGTTTTATTAACTAAAAACCTTAACGCAAACTAATCTAACAAAACAAACATACAATCACCCATACAGGGGAAAGGTCATCCCTTATCAAGTTCAAGTTCATTTATATTTATAAAGCACATTTAAAAACAGACACAAGACTGACCAAAGTGCTGAACATTAAAATCAAACCATAAACACATAAAACAAAGAATAAAACATTAATTTAAAACCAGAGGAATGAAAGATAAACAATACAATGTAATTAGAATGCGATATTAATAGGCCAGATCAAATGTGTGTTCTTAAAAGAGACTTAAAAATTTATATGGAAGGTGCCATTCTAATATCAAGTGGCAGATTGTTCCATAACCATGGCCCAACCACAGCAAAAGCTCGATCCCCTCTACGTTTTAGTCTGGACTGAGAAACTAAAATGAGATTCTGGAAACTGGATTTTAGATGTCTAGTGGGAGTATAAAAATGCAGCAGCTCTGCGAGATAACTAGGGGCTTGGTTATGTAAATATTTATACACCAATAAGAGAACTTTATAATAAATTTTAAATTGAACAGGCAGTCAATGGAGGGCCCTCAGTATGGGGGTGATGTGGTCACATTTGCGACTATTTTGAAGAAATCTAGCAGCAGCATTTTGGACCAATTGTAGGCGAGAAGTTTGTGACTTTGAAATGCCGCAATATAGTGAGTTGAAGTAAGCTAATCATGAAGTAATAAAAGCGTGGACAGCCATCTCTAACGTCGAAGCTTTTAAAAAGTGTTTGACTTTAGACAGCAAGCAGAGTTGGTAAAAACTAGAACCAATTACAGAAGAGATATGTTTTTCCAATTTTAATGACTCCTCAAGAAGGACACCCAGTTTTCGCACAAGAGAAGATCTGAAGGCTAATAAGCTGCCCAGATCTAGGCTGGTAGCCTGAGAATGATCAGTAGGACTGAAAACAATCACCTCTGTTTTATCTTCATTTAACATTTAAAAAAAAAATGAGTTAGCCAGAGTCTGACCTCATCTAAGCATCTTAGTAAGGTACTAAGTGCTGAAGGATCACTTCTCTTAATAGGTAAATAAATCTGGGTATCAGCAGCATAGAAATGAAAAGACACCCCATGCCTTCTTAGAATGGAACCCAGAGGAAGCATGTACAGGGGAAAAAGGGAGTATCGAGCCTTGAGGGGGAGGCCACAGGTGAGAGGAGCAACGTATGACTCTAATCTAGATATCAAAATAGAGTGGTCCACAGTGTAAAATGCTGCTGATAAATCTGAGAACCAGGACCACAGAGTCACCAGAGTTGGTAGCTAAAAGGATATCGTTTAACACTCTGAGAAAGGCCATTTCAGTACTATGAGCAGATTTTAAACCGACTGAAAAATTTCAGTAATACAATTAAGATTTAGAAAGAACTGCAGTTGGTCAAAATCATTTTTTTCTAAAACCTTTGAAATAAATGGTAAAACAGAAATGGGACGGAAGTTATTCAGAATAGAAGGATCTAGTGAAGGCTTCTTGAGAAGCGGAGTGACAGTAGCCACTTTAAGAGTAGCAGGAACAGAGCCAGTTAAAAGGCACTTGGTGAAAAAAAAAGACACCAAACCTGGCACTACAGAGTCAACCATTCATTTAAAAAAAATTAGGGTGTATAATGTCATAAGGACAAAAAGATGGTTTAATATTAGCAATATTGTTTTTTAAGAAAATGGGTTCAAAAAGCATCAAAGGCAACATGCACTGTGTTAACAGAAGGATTAACAACAGAATAAATAACTGAAAACACAACTTTAGGAGTAGAATTTTTTTTTTTTTATTAAATTAGAAAAATAAGTAGACTTAGCAGCAGATTGATAAGCTGATAAACTGCCTTTAAACAACTGAAATGAAATATGTAATTTATCCTTTTTCCATCTGCACACGGCCCTTCTACAAGCTTGTTGTAAGAGTCGAGTATCAAAATTTTGCCACAGAACAGATTTTGATTTGTCACTGCTCCACTCAAGCCTTATAAACACATCTAAAACATCCAACCAGGCAGAATTTAGAAGACTTAGATGTTGGTCAGCATCCAGGTCAGGTAGTGGTAGATCCAGAGATAGATGAAAACAAGATTCCATAAAACACTGATTAAAATTTGACCCAAAATTAGAAGAATAGGACATAGACAGTGTTACAGCTTTCTTTGTAAAATGATAAAAGATTAGAAAGACACACAGAAAATAAAATCGATTTATGGCCAGAGAGCTGGAAATCAGATATTTCAATATCAGAAAGGGCAAACCCATAAGAGAGTACAAGATCTACAATATAGCCCTGAAGGTGAGTGGAGTCCTTTATCCATTGAACCAAACTAAAAGAGTCAATGAGATTGGGAAACTTGATAATGGGTTTGACTGACAGCATACATCGATATTAAAATCACCCACTAATAAAAAGCGGTCGTACTTTAGACAGTATTGCCGATAAATTCAGTAAATTGCTGCATGAAGTCCTTTGCTGAGTGAGGGGGATGCTAAATCACCACCAATAAAACAGGATCATTCCAGTCAAGATGGAGAAGCTGAACTTCAAAACTGGAAAACACATCCACTGAAACAGAACGACAGCATTCAAGAAAATAGTCTTTTAAAATAGTTACAAGTCCACCCCCTTTCCTGTTCGGGTGGGGAAAATTAAAAAAGTTGCAGTCAGCCAGAACCAATTCGGAAAAAGGAGTTAAATCACCAACCTTGGTCCAGGATTCAGTGATGAACATAAAATCCAGTCTATGAGAAGTGAAGAAATCGCAGAAAAGTATTATTAACCAAAGATCGAGTGTTGATCAGAGCCATTTTTGGTGGGGGGGTTCACCTCCGGAGAAAGCGATTCTCTGCTCAGTGAGCGCAGGTTACCGGGAGTCACTCCCTTGCTCCGGCGACAGAGGCCGATCCGTGAAAGGCCATCCAAGGAGACAGGGGACAGAGACGGGGAGAACAGGTAAAAGCTACCTGTAAGGCAAGTCCAGCGGCTGCAAAGCAACAAGGCCATGGCAGAACAACTCACGGGAAAGGCCAGACCAGAAGCCAGCCCGAAGGTGTGCCTTCAGTTCGATGGTGTTTCCTCCTTCACTTTCTCTGCAAAGTGCTGAGAGGCCACTGGCAGATATACGCTGGAATATCCATTAAAAGGTTCTTGTGCATTTGATTAAAAATGCGCTCCAAGTCCAGCTTAAAACTGTCCATAAATGAGGCACGAATATCCAGTATAGATTGTTGGTCGTAGATCAAAACTGTGCAACATTTCGAAAACCAAACAAACATCCATCTATACACACACCCACACACACACACACACACACACACAAAAAGGAGCAGCAGATTGCATGCCAAAGACACAGGCATCATCTTGTTCCAAAGGTCAAAATTTTCACACAAGCTTATCCAGCATATGGTGCCACAAGGTGCTTTCTTGGGCATCTTGTTCAAAGTTGTTTTGGGAAAGCCTTTTCTGTTTGGTCTGATGGTGCAACAAGCATAAATCTTTTTGCCCAGGGGGTATTTGAAGAGGGTTGGACTAGTATAAAAGTTGTCAACATATAACTTGTAACAAGTGTCATTACTGCATCATAACTCAGTCCATTTTCTGTTCCTTTTATTAGCTGCAGACTTGCCCTTGTACAGTGTAGCCGGTACGTGAATCAGCCAGTACAAACAGTTTATATCCCCTTCTGGTGGGTTTACTTTTCATGTACTGTTTGAGTCCAGATCTGTCTTTGGAGGCCACCATAATTTTGTCAACAGAAATGTGCTGATTGGGATGGAAGTATGCCTTGCTTACTTCCCTGATGACATCATATATGGGCTTTATTTTGCAGAGTTGCTCACAGGCTGGTGATCCCCTTTTTCAAATCAAATCACTATTGTCACATCACCACAGCACACGTGCCTTGGTGAGTGAAATTTTTGGAAGCGTGCTCCAGACAGTGCAGAAACAATTTACATATAGACACACAGACTTACACAGATGACAATGTGCAATATACACATGCATATACTCAGTACACACAGTGTACTATAGACATACTTGCAATTAGCAATATACATTATACACTGTATGTACATACAGTTAGCAATACACATTATACACAGTATGTACACATTCTACATTATGTAGACATATATACACATAAAATGTGCAAAGATGCAACAGATTATACATGAACTGGATACGCAAAATGTCATGGATGTGCATTGGATGGTATCCAGTGGTAGCAGATAGATATTGTATTAAGTGCAGTGTGTACGTATAGTCCATTATTGAACTGTGTTGGCGTTTAAAGTGTAGTGTGTGGCATATCGTATAGTGGGAGTATGCTGTAGGGTGTATTAGTTCTGAGTGTTCATTAGTCTGATAGCCTGGGGAAATAGCTATCCCTCAGTCGGCTAGTGTGGGATCGGATGCTGCGGAGACATCTTCCTGAGGGCAGCAAAGAGAGCAGTCTGTGGGATGGGTGGCTGGAGTTACTGATGATCCTCCGGGCTTTCCTTATACACCGCCTGGTGTAGATGTCCTGGAGGGAGGGAAGCTCACCTCAAACAATGTGGCGGGCAGTTCACACGACCCTTTGCAGAGCTTTGTGGTTGCCAGGGATGCTGTTTTCAAATCAGGCAGTAATGCAGCCAGTCAGTACCACAGTCACCACAGTGCAGGTGTAGAATGTTCTGAGGTTGCTGGGGCTCATTCCAAACTTCCTCAGCCATCTCAGGAAGAATAGGCATTGATGTGCCTTCTTCAGTACTATATCAGTGTGTGTAGACCATGTAAGATCCTCATGTAAACACAGAGGAACTTAACCCCTTAGCCGTCAAAGATCGCTGACGGCCCCAGATTATTATTGTTTCACTTTCACAGCACGTTAAACATCACTCTCTTACTTGATCTGGAGAAACTGTGCATCAGATGAAAGTTTAAAGACTCTAGCTTCGATATTTGACCACTGTTTTGATAAAACATTGTTGCAGTGACAGTTATTTATTAATTTATGTCAGGAGTGCAAAATAATAAATCCGTATTATGCCAAATTTTGAATAGAAATTCACCACTCATTCATATTCAGTCACGTCAGCAGTGGTTTATTTGTGTTCACATAGACTCACTGAACAGCGTCAAAAAGGGTTTATAGACCAAAGATGCATATCTACGGAGATATATTGATATATTTACTGATGTTTACTTCATATTTCTTCAGACAGAATAATAATTTCTATTCATTTTCCACTGATTTACGCGATCTGATGATAAATAGCCTCTCCCAGCGCTGTATGTGTGTGTGCCGAGCTTCGTGCACGCGCTGTGTCTCACACAGACTCTGATTCGTCCTTCGCCTTGTCAATCTTAGAGTCCCATAACAAGACAACGTCACATCGTGTCACATGCTTCATGTACACTTCCGCATTGATATCTGACCACAACAACACAGATACACCTCTGTACCCACGACATATCCAAACAATAAACACGCGATTACGATAGTAAAGCTTGGTATGCGATTTTCTTGAGATTTGGGGCATTTTTATAGAAAATATTGAAAATGTACATCTGAAATGCTAACTTGTGCAGCGATGTAAAAGGCTATAAATAGCATATTTTTACAACAGTAAACGACCAAATTCCACTTGTGCTCGCAAAAGGAAGTTATTACAAACACTCGATCGGGGTTTAAAGTGAGTTTTGAGTAAAAGTGTACTAATAATTTCATAAATAGTCTGATATAGCTTGATGCTAACGTTAGCTCTAATGCTGCTAGATAACAGGTGCGGTTCTTCTTCATAATGCATTTTTTCATAATAATTCACGTAAGGTCGTAAGAAAATGTTTTGTTGTATTTTTATAGTAAGGCTTTTAATAAAAGTGGGGCAAATGAATACTGGAACTGAAGATTTGTGTCTTTGTAGACCTTAAAATACCACAACAAAGGCTAATAATGGCGGAATAAAAACAAAAGAATAATGATAAAAGAATAATGCGGATAATGTGTCATACCTGGCGGAGGTGTGAAAGGATCGTTTCGTGAGAACAATAGAATCATGAATGGAGGATCGTTCAGAGCCAAATAAACATGAGAAAGCATAAATGAGAGCTTTACATGTGAGTTTACAGAAGATGACAGGGGTCATAAATCAATCCGATTAGCCTTCTATAAAAACACACGACATGGCCTTAGAAAATATTTCATAAAATTCACAGTTTTACAGATTATATTATGAAATTTCAAATGAAGCATTGGTAGACTTGTGGCTTTAGCTACACTATGTTTCTAAACACATATCCTACATCAACAATTTTTTAAATACATTTAAAAAATATGTTTTTCATATTTCTATTTTTGTTTTTATGTTTGAGTTTATATATCTTTATTATCATAACAGTCTGAGTAATTCTGATTCCTGAACAGTAAACTTTGAAGTGTCAGCTTTGTGAACATATGTTGATTATGTATCTAATCAGAAAGAATCATGAGCAGAAACCTTTTTATTTTGGGTATGCCATTTCTGTCTCTATGCTGAAAATGGGGGTTGACTAGTAAGGGGTTAAAGCTGTTTACCCGCTCCACAGGTTTCTTGTCGATGGTCATGGGTGTGTGTTCTCTGCTCTGTCTCCTGAAATCCACCACAAGCTCCTTGGTCTTGTTGATGTTGAGTGAGAGATGATTCTTCTGACACCATTTAGTCAGGGTGCTCACCTCCTCTCTGAAGGCTGTCTCATTGTGTGTGATCAGGCCTATCATCGGGGACAAAGTATTGTTGCAAATTCTGACCACCTGACTTCTGCCTCTCAGGAAGTCCAGGATCCAGCTGCACAGAGATCTATTTAGTCCCAGAGTCTGGAGCTTCACAACAAGTGTGGGAGGCACTGTGGTGTTAAATGCTGAGCTGTAGTCCAAAAACAGCATTCTCACATAGGTGTTTTTATATTCCAGGTGGGAGAGACCAGTGTGTAGGGTGAAAGCAATAACATCGTCTGTGGAACAGTTTTTACGATATGCAAATTGTAACGGATCCAGTGAGGCAGGCAGCACAGAGCAGATATAGTCTCTGATAAGTCTCTCAAAACACTTTGCTAAAGATGGGTGTCAGAGCAACGGGCCTCCAGTCATTCAAGCATGTGATTTTTCTTTGGTATGGACACAATGGTGGATTTTTTTTTTTAACAGAGATAGGGAGAGGTTGAAAATGTCTGTGAAAACCCTGGCTAGTTGGAAAGTGCATGTTCGGAGCACACGGCCTTGGATGCCATCAGGACCCATAGCCTTGCAGATATTCACCCGTTGGAAGGATCGGGTTACATCTGCGACAGACAGAATGTGCACTCACCACTTCTGCAGCAGCTGTGGGAGCACTCTCTGTGTGGGCAGTGTTATGAGCCTTGAAACGAGAATAAAAGTTAAGCTCATCCGGTAGAGAGTTCAATGTTCACAGTAGCTGGTTTATTCCCTTTAAAATCTGTTATGTTATTGATGCCCTGCCACATGCTTCTTGCATTGTGAGTGTTGAATTGTTCTTCAACTTTGTTTTTATACTGTCTTTTTGTGGCTTTGATGGATTTCCTAAGATTGTAACTGGCTTGTTTGTGATTGTCAGTGTTTCTGGATTAAAAGCAGATGTCTGCGCTGACAAGGTGTGATGACGATCGGGAGGACGTCATCACCAAAGCACCTACTTAATATCTGACTGTGTTGTGGCTATGGGGAAGGAAGCAATGTGTTTAAAGTGTTCATTGATAAAATGTGTAGGGTTTATGTCCCATGGACTATGATTATCAAGAGCTGTGTGAACGTCACCTAGTAGCTAGCATATTGTAAGTATTGCCTGTAAGTGGTAGAGGCAATAATAATGAGACCATGTGTTTCACAGTACTTTATTGTATAGTATAATTTATTAATATATTTATAAGTATAGTTGTTGAAGATGTGTAGACCAGTCTTACCTGTCAGTTCCAGTTTGAACATGGAGTGCTCCGGTAGCGCGCGTAACCGGAGCCATCCTGTAATTAAGATCATTCCATTTTCTAAATGGGAGGGGTGCTAGGAGATGTGGTAACATATCCGTTATATGAATAAGTCAGTTTCAGTGTAATTATGCGGAATATAAGGGGTATTTTTTTCTTTGTATTAATGTGATTTTTCTTTTTGTATTTTTGGTTTGAGACAATGTGTTCGGTGAGGTGTACATTGAGATATGTGCTCCCCTATGATTGGTTCATGCCATTATCGTCTGGCGGGAAAATAGCCTATTTAGTCAGTTTGTTTGTGGTTGTAAGGGGAGGGGGCAGAAGGCAGAAACTGTTTGACTTCAAGTACATGTCTGCTGTGAGATGTGTATGAACTGAAAGACGTACCCCTGCAAGTGGTTGAGTTGTAGGTTTTGCTGTTGACAGCATTTTCCTTTGTGTTTTGTAGTTTCAGTGCTTGTTTTGTTGTATTTTTGTTACTTTCTTTGTTTTTTTGTTTTTTCTTTTTGAAATATCACTCTGAAATCATCACTGATTGGCGGCATGTCTCTAATAAATTTGAGCAACTGGAAAATTACCCTGTTGTACTGAGCCTTCCTAACTCCTTCCTGGCTTCTCAGTTACTTCTACCCGACACAAGGCTGCTCAAATATCGCTGTTAATCCATGGTTTTTGGTTGGGGTAGATGCGGATTGTTTCTGATGGCACTACATCAGTAGTCTATATGATTCAGCTTGTCAAAAAGGTTTATGGCTTTGACCTTTTCCCCCTCCCCCCATGTAGCCCACCCACATTGTGTTGACCCTGTGACCTATCCAGATGTGACCGCATGACCTGTTAATGATATCCAGATGTGAAAACTGGCATATGTGAAATTCCAATGTAAGCCTATGACCTCCTGGGATGACATATGATGTTTGTACAGATGTGTGACCGTGTCTGAGCAGCGACAGGTGATGAATGAACTGCTGAGGAATGTTTTTTAATATTTTATGGTCCGTCCTTAGGAATGTTTTTGAAGATTATATGGTCTGTTCGACATCTGGGGGTTTGCCCCATCTGGGGTCCAGTTGCATTCCAAGGCAAGCTTATTTAAATAGACCCAGGGTCTTCTGTGGAAAATCAGAAAAGAGCTGTGAAATACATAGACATGGCCAGTTTATACTCACCTAAAACTCCCGACAAGGAGTGGGATGAAGAGATAATGTAAAATCTGACTTTAACTCCGAGAAAGCCTTACTACACGAATTTGTATGACAAAGTTTCTCCATGAAAATACTGAATTTTTGACAGACAAAATCACCCTCCAACTGTTGTTCAAGTGGTGCGATCTGCATCTGCTGAGTGCACTTTTCTCGATCATAAACAAAATGTTCAAGCGGTGTGACATGCGTGATGGATACAACAAACAACATCTCAAATGCTATGTCTAGATCGTGTAACGGTGATCCTAAAGCTCAAGACGGGTAGGGTCTCATGGTCATGGCTCATAAGAGATTGTCTAAACCACCAGGTATAAGGAGGCGTGGCCTTTCGATGAAGAAAACAAAGCGAAGGTCCAAGAAGCTTTCAGTTACACCCAGAAAGCGTAAGAAACCATATTCTAACAGAGGTTGCCAACAGTTGTAAATATAAACATTTTTTTAGAAATCATATTTAGACCAGTCACCATCAGTTGTTTTACAAAATAGGTCTTGCCTCTATTGGGTGGACACATGAGAATTGGTGCTGGAGTCTAAAGTCAAACTAGGAAGCATCCCGAAACCCTCTATGCATCATAGAATCAGTAGCCATAAGGAAGGGTGTTGAAATCAGGTAAAAGTCTACGCTTATTATACACCACTTTAAACCTTTTCTCAACTGACTTGTTGTGCAGCGTGAGATGCTTTTTATCCCTCATGATGTTTTCAGCATTAGCCAGGATGTATTGTATACCGCTGTGAGACGTCACATAGCCGTTAACCAGACCAATCAGGGAGTCTAAGCGGATAGCTTGGGAATTTCTAGCGTTCAACATTATATCCTTAGTCTTCATGCACACTTTTCCTTTGGCAGTACGATAGCCATACGATTTCGGACCGCTAGAACAGAACTCTGTGATGTATTCGTTGTCCCCTATTTCGTCCGTCAGCTCTCCCAAATGATCCCCGGAGGTGGCATCCAGTCATCTTCCCTAGACACAAAAATGATGCTGTCAGTGTCTGAGTATAATACTCGGTTGCCGAGTTTGTCCATCAGCTCGTACAGCTCCAGTTGAGTCTGAGCAGTTGTAAAGGCACCTTAATAACGTTATTGTTATGTGTTTGACAAACATCCCCTTTGAGGGGACGATGTTGCACAAGTTAGTCTTAGAGTTTGTACTTGACTAACTGGGGCCCAGGTCAGGAAGCAGACAGACTGGCTAAACCGACCATCTGCTAGCCGCCTCCAGTCACAGAAGTCAGTTAATTCTCAGCACATAGAGACTCTTTCACCTAGATATCACACTATAGAGACTGTGTCTGTTCCCCGGGCTAGAAAATACAAAAAACATCCAAACCAATTTAAGAGCAACAATTTAATTGAGGTTCAACAAATAAAAAACGGATTCAAAACGGATAAACAAATGATAAAGCTTGGTTTATTGAATATCAGGTCCCTTTCTACGAAAGCACTTTTTGTAAATAATATGATCACTGATCATAATCTAGATGCACTCTGTTTGACAGAAACCTGGCTAAAACCTGATGATTACATTATTTTAAATGAGTCTACACCCCAAGATTACTGTTATTAACATGAGCCACGTCCAAAAGGTAAAGGGCGAGGTGTTGCTTCAATTTATAACAATGTTTTCAGGATTTCTCAGAGGGCAGGCTTCAAGTATAACTCGTTTGAAGTATTGGTGCTTAATATAATATTATCCAGAGAAACAAATGTTAATGATAAATCCCCTGTGATGTTTGTACTGGCTACTGTATACAGGCCACCATACAGACTTTATTAAAGAGTTTGCTGATTTTACATCCGAGTTAGTGCTGGCTGCAGATAAAGTTTTAATTGTTGGTGATTTTAATATCCATGTTGAAAATGAAAAAGATGCATTGGGATCAGCATTTATAGACATTCTGAACTCTATTGGGGTTAGACAACAGGTCTCAGGACCTACTAATTGTCGAAATCATACTCTAGATTTAATACGGTCACATGGAATTGATGTTGATGGTGTTGAAATTATGCAGCCAAGCGATGATATCTCAGATCATTATTTAGTTTTGTGCAAACTTCATATAGCTAAAACTGTAAATTCCACTTCTTGTTACAAGTATGGTAGAACCATCACTTCTACCACAAAAGACTGCTTTGTAAGTAATCTTCCTGATATATCACAATTCCTTAGCATATCCAAAACCTCAGAACAACTTGATGATGTAACAGAAAATATGGACTCTCTCTTTTCTAGCATTTTAAATACAGTTGCTCCTTTACGCTTAAGGAAGGTTAAGGAAAACAGTCTGACACCGTGGTGTAATGAGCACACTCGCACCCTAAAGAGAGCAGCCCGGAAAATGGAGCGCAGCTGGAGGAAAACAAAACTAGAAGTATTTCGTATTGCTTGGAGGGAAAGTAACCTATCTTACAGAAAAGCATTAAAAACTGCTAAATCTGATTACTTTTCGTCTCTTTTAGAAGAAAACAAACATAACCCCAGGTATTTATTCAATACAGTGGCTAAATTAACAAAAAATAAAGCATCAACAAGTGTTGACATTTCTCAACATCACAGCAGTAATGACTTTATGAACTACTTTACTTCTAAAGTCGATACTATTAGAGATAAAATTGTAACCATGCAGCCATCAGCTACAGTATCACATCAGACAGTGCACTATAGATCCCCTGAGGAACAGTTCCACTCATTCTCTACTATAGGAGAGGAAGAATTGTATAAACTTGTTAAATCATCTAAACCAACAACATGTATGTTAGACCCTATTCCATCTAAGCTCCTAAAAGAGGTGCTTCCAGAAGTCATAGATCCTCTTCTGACTATTATTAATTCCTCATTGTTATTAGGGTATGTCCCAAAATCCTTCAAACTGGGTGTTATTAAGCCTCTCATCAAAAAACCACAACTTGACCCCAAAGAACTAGTTAATTATAGACCGATCTCGAATCTCCCTTTTCTTTCCAAGATACTAGAAAAGGTAGTATCCTCACAATTATATTCCTTCTTAGAGAAAAATGGCATCTGTGAGGATTTCCAGTCAGGATTTAGACCGTATCATAGTACTGAGACTGCTCTCCTTAGAGTTACAAATGACATGCTCTTATCATCTGATCGTGGTTGTATCTCTCTATTAGTGCTATTGGATCTTAGTGCTGCGTTCGACACTATTGACCACACTATTCTTTTGCATAGACTAGAACACTTTGTTGGCATTAATGGAAGTGCATTAGCATGGTTTAAATCGTACTTATATGACCGCCATCAATTCGTAGCAGTGAATGAAGAGGTATTATATCGTTCACAAGCGCAGTATGGAGTACCGCAAGGCTCAGTACTAGGGCCGTTACTCTTCACGCTTTACATGTTACCCTTGGGAGATATCATCAGGAAACACGGTGTTAGCTTTCACTGTTATGCTGATGATACTCAGCTCGATATTTCTTCACGGCCTGGCGAAACATACCAATTTGAAAAACTAACGGAATGCATAGTCAATATAAAAAAACTGGATGACGAGTAATTTCTTACTGCTAAATTCTGAAAAAACAGAGGTGTTAATTATAGGGCCTAAAAGCTCTGCATGTAATGACCTAGAACGCTGTCTGAGCCTTGATGGCTGCTCTGCCAATTCTTCGTCATCAGTTAGGAACCTAGGTGTGCTATTTGATAGCAACCTTTCCTTAGAAAGCCACGTTTCTAGCATTTGTAAAACTGCATTTTTCCATCTCAAAAATATATCTAAATTACGGCCTATGCTCTCAATGTCAAATGCAGAAATGTTAATCAATGCGTTTATGACCTCAAGGTTAGACTATTGTAATGCTCTATTGGGTGGTTGTTCTGCACGCTTAGTAAACAAACTCCAGTTAGTCCAAAATGCAGCAGCTAGAGTTCTTACTAGAACCAGGAAGTATGATCATATTAGCCCGGTCCTGTCAACACTGCACTGGCTCCCTATCAAACATCGTATAGATTTTAAAATCTTGCTTTTTATTTATAAAGCCCTGAATGGTTTAGCACCTCAGTAATTTTAACGAGCTCTTGTTACATTATAGTCCTCCATGTCCGCTCCGTTCTCAAAACTCTGGCAATTTGATAATACCTAGAATATCAAAGTCAACTGCGGGCGGCAGATCCTTCTCCTATTTAGCGCCCAAACTCTGGAATAACCTACCTAACATTGTTCGGGAGGCAGACACACTCTTGCAGTTTAAATCTAGATTAAAGACCCATCTCTTTAACCTGGCTTACACATAACATACTAATACACTTCTAATATCCAAATCCGTTAAAGGATTTTTAGACTGCATTAATTAGGTAAACCGGAACCGGAAACACTTCCCATAACACCCGATGTACTTGCTACATCGTTAGAAGAATGGCATCTACGCTCGTATTAGTCTGTTTCTCTCTTATTCCGAGGTCACCGTAGCCACCATATCCAGTCTGTATTCAAGTCAGAGGGTCACTGCAGTCACCCAGATCCAGTATGTATCCAGCCCAGATGGTGGATTAGCACCTAGAAAGGACCTCTACAGCCCTGAAAGACAGCGGAGACCAGGACTAGAGCCCCAGAGACAGATCCCCTGTAAAGACCTTGTCTCAGACGACCACCGGGACAAGACCACAGGAAACAGATGATTCTTCTGCACAATCTGACTTTGCTGCAGCCTGGAATTGAACTGCTGTTTTCGTCTGGTCGGAGGAGAACTGGCCCCCCAACTGAGCCTGGTTTCTCCCAAGGTTTTTTCTCCATTCCGTCACTGATGGAGTTTTGGTTCCTTGCCGCTGTCGCCTCTGGCTTGCTTAGTTGGGGACACTTCATTTACAGCGATATCGTTGACTTGACTGCAAATTATTGCACAGATACCATTTAAACTGAACTGAGCTGCATGATGACATCACTGAATTCAATCATTGAATTTGAGTGATGTCATCATGCAGCTCAGTTCAGTTTAAATGGTATCTGTGCAATAATTTGCAATCAAGTCAACGATATTGCTGTAAATGAAGTGTCCCCAACTAAGCAAGCCAGAGGCGACAGCGGCAAGGAACCAAAACTCTATCATTTTTGGTAAAACCGATACCCTGAAATATTTCACATTCGTCTCAGAAGATGTCACGCTTGTCAAGTCAAGTCATCTTTATTTATATAGCGCTTTTAACAAAAAAGATTGAGTCAAAGGAACTGAACAACATTAATTAGGAAAACAGTGTGTCAATAATGCAAAATGACAGTTAATGTTGTTCAGTTGCTTTGACTCAATCTTTTTTGTTAAAAGCGCTATATAAATAAAGATGACTTGACTTGACTTAACAAGTGTGACATCTTCTGAGACGAATGTGAAATATTTCAGGGTATCGGTTTTGGTTATCACCAAAAATAATACAGGTGAATTCTTCAGGGTCTTTCACAAGGGCGGTTTGTGTTAAATCCTCTCTCATAGAGAATCTCCCCCATAAACTATTAAGCAATAGCTTGTTTATAGACCTCTGAGCGGGGCTGTGATTGATGTTTTCAGGGTCGAGATGAATTTCCTCTTTTTCATAATAGTTGCTGTTGTAAGACGCTTTGTCTGTATCCATGAACACGTTGGACGGATAGCTGGACAAAACACAGAAACTTATTTACGTAATCGCAAAACAGTGTATCTGTCCTTTGCAGGAAATGCCAAACTTCATTGACCTTGTCAACGACGTATCCCTTCTCGATTGCGCGGGGGTACACGGTGGCCTTGATACGTCCGTAATAATTTTAAATCGGTTCAAAATCATTATAAATGATTTGGGGGTGGCCGATCGGATAGCTTTTCCTAGTTTGGCAGAAGGGGTATAAGCTGGTAAAATTGACGTAACTTATTTTCTCCTCTTCAGTCGTTTTGTGATACAGTTTGTAAGTGTGTCCAACGAAAAGGGCATCTCGAGGGTTCAGGCTCTTGGGAGCGGAATAAGTACTCAGAAACGTCATCACAGAGGGGTCAGTCTGTTTCATTTTGTTCCATTCACACTCCCACAGGAACTCTATTTTCAAGCCGTACGCGTTTTGCAGAATCTCAACCTTGTCGTCAAACAGTCTTCTGAGAACTCAGAAAGGTACGCCTGACAAGGGGTGGGTATTATGGGGTTCAAAGCGCAATTTGTGGCCATGGAAAAAACAACCATTGAATTCTAGCCCGTACCTTATCACATCCTGTTCGTAGTAGCTGTCTAAAAAGTAACGGCCGATCTGCACTTCGCTGTGATTTAATGCATGGTGAATGTCAACATTTAGGGTCTTTTTCACATATTCTAGCCATTCGATCAATGTGTTAGAGTAAGTCTTGCTGTGTTGGACGTACATGTTATTATGCCTCAGGGCCAGCGTGTCTCTTTCGAGGTAATGTGTTTTGAAGACTCCCATACAACAGCTTGCAAGAGTGGTAAAGTTGAACGGATCGAGTTCAGTACAGTCTATGAACGCTTCTCTGTATTTCATGCACGCTTCACGTAATAAGACGACATAGTTCACGCAGTACACGTACAACTCCTTCCTGAAATGAAAGAATTTACCCGAGACCATGCCATACCATGCCATACCATGCGTCGAACTTTGCCTGGTCTTTATCCGACATGTTTTCATACCCTTAAAACTTTTTGTCTAGGTAGGGCCTGTTGGGGCCAAATTAAATCAACTCTCATCAGCATTAGAGACAGGCTCACTCTCAAGCTTATAATTAAAAAGAAGCTTTTATTCTTTGCAAAGAAGGTCAGACAGTCATACAGAAACACAGGTCGCTGCAGAGTGTGACAAGGAAGGGAGGGCAGTCCTCCACTTTATATCCCTTTTCCCCAGTCAAGGTTATAAACTCTTAACAGCTGTGCTTTTCCATAGATAGCAAGAAAGTCAGAAACACACTACTATATCATTCTTCTAAAGGTTGGTTCCCCCCATACTTAGTTCTTAGCTAACCTCCCAGGTCATCCTCAGGCATCTATTTCCCACATTTCTATGGCCCAAATGACCTCTCAGGTCATCCTCAGACATCTGTGCCCCCCTCCCCAGGTGTCTCCCTTCTGCACCCAACACGGCTCCATGGACCACCTGTTGCCCATACAGCTTACTCTTAGGCCCTAAACCCATCTCTCACTGTGTCCACACAGCAGTTCTAAGAAAACACATGCATATATGGTCATGCAGAAGCAATGCAAATGATTTTTTCCACTACAATTTCCCCCTTTTTATCATTCATTGATCACTAAAACAGAAAAAAAGTAAGGCATATCCAGAACTAATCTATTTTGTATAACTGCATCTCTTAATTGTTTCATTTCATCATTAACCATTGTCAGAGCATTTTCAGTGCTATTAGCTATGGCCATCCCTGTCCATGCTAACCCATTGATCTAATTTATGCTCACTGCTGTTCCTACTCCTAAGAAAAGTGACCACCTATGTTAGCACCTGGTGTTGTCCATGGATCTGATAGCTTATACCCATTATACTTCTCTGGTAGAGCCACTGGTAAAATGTTAACACTTCTTCTCTTTCTACTCTCACCTTTATGCTCTTCGCTTGGTAAGTACACAGATGTCCCTACATTCATTAATGCTGGATAACAACACCCTGTCCATCCTTTCTCTGGCAGGTCATGATATGCTCTGTCTACACGCACCCACACCGCAGCAGGTGAAGTGTCGCTCGGCCTGTTGAAAGTACATGTGAATGTTGTCAGTGTCCCATCAATGTTCGCAGCAGCTGGTGTTTATCTTCAACTCCTCTTTCTGCAACAGTGCCAAAGTACACGCCTTATTCCCCTGGCACTTCGTCATGGCTTTTTGCACTGTAGGATTCATTCCCCCTCTGCCCGCTTCCTCGTTTCCCATCCACACTGCCTCTTCCTTTGTAGCTGGTTCAAAAGCAGACTCAACAAGATGTTTCACTGGCTGTGGTGCTGGCTTGCCCACGACAATGCTTAATGCTTCATACCAATCAGTTCCAGTTTTATCGATGCCACAGTAGTACTTGCCTTGATCCGAAGTCCTGACTTTTGCAATTATGACAGACATCCCGCCCTTGTTGTGACCACGCTTGCTTCTCTTTGTCACTTTAAATCTCCCATCTGTTCCGTAGCTCTCAGGATGTTCGTAGGCTTTCACCTCACTCCATTTACACGGATGTCTGCAAAAGTAGACTTGTGCATACTCAGCGCTGCTTATGTCTTCGTATTCAGGACTTCCACAATATGGACAGTTCTTAATGAATGGGTTACAGTTGAATTTCACATTTGATCCCTCTGTTACCGTTACAATGTTTTTGTCTAGTCCATGCGTTGGTACCACTAGAGTCAGCGTTGATCGTTGATGATTTGTATGGTTCAATGTGGTGTTTTCACCTGAAGTATAACTGGTCACCTCCCCTACTAGTTCTGCCGTCAGGTAAGATGCAGTCGAACATATTATTACAGTCAGTGCAGCCAATATAAATGTTGTACCTCTCAGGCCACACAGTCCTTGCAGTCTGAATGGGTGTCGTTGTCTTGCTTGCTCCATTCTGTCGGCTGGCAGGTCCTTTGTGCGGTTGTCGGCCCAGAAAGTATGAGGTAGACTGGTTGGAGATGATCTGCTGCTCTGATGCTTCTGTCTTTGAAGCTGCACCTCCTCCCTGATGCCGATTGCCCAACTATGGTTGTGTAACCTTTCCCAGCCTTTCTCTCACTATGCCAGAATTTCATGGGCCTCAGTTGAGCACCCAACTGTGATGCTAATATTTGTTATCTTTTCACTTGTGCGCAGGCTGCTTCGATGCTGTTTTTCAGTCTTGCCTTGCTCTTCTGCTGATAAGGATGCTTGATGTTTATGCTGGATTCTGGCCTTTGTTGACATGTGTGTCTTTAGATTTTTACTCCCTCCGCTCCTCTTCCTGAGATGCAGATGGGACTTTTCTGCAGTGGCTGGTGTGAATCCACGTTGCTCTCTCAGCTACCTTCACAGCCGTGTGAGTGGTCAGAAGCACCTGGAACGGTCCCAGCCACCTTTTTGCCTTCCAGCTCTTTCTCGTCAGGTCTCATACCACCACAAAATCTCCTGGGTTTCAGGTTGTGCAACAGGGTTTCAGTAACTTTCCCCTGAACCGCTTTTACCTGCACACAAGCATTAAACAACAGAGAAGACATTTCTTTGCAGTAACTCAACATGTCATGCTCACACACTTCTGTAGATGGCAGCTGTTGTTTACCCCCTTCAATTCCCATGAATGGCGGTTTACGAAAGAGAATTTGGAAAGGGCTTAGGTTTACTCTGGATCGCTTTCTCATTCTCATGTACATGAGAATGATTGGGAGCGCCTTAACCCATGTGAGTCCAGTTTCCTCACAACACTTAGCCAATTTATTTTTTATTGTAGCATTTTCCCATTCCAAGCTCCCCCCCGGAAGCTGCGTGGTAACTGCAATGCGTTCTCATATCAACTTACCCACTTGTTTTATTGCCTCAGTGACAAAATGTGTTCCATAGTCTGAACTGATTTTTCGTGGGATTCCCCATCTCAGGACTATTTCAGTCAGCAGACACTTTGCTACTGCTGCTGCGTCATGTTTGGATGTTGGGAAGACCTCTACCCATTTGGACCACATGTCAACAGATAACAAACAATATTTCTTCCCTTCACATGGGGACAGTTCGATGAAGTCATTTACATTTAGTCATTTAGCAGACACTTATCTAAAGCGACTTACAAATGAGGAAAATGGAAGCAATCAAAAACAACAAAAGAGCAATGATATATAAGTGCTATAACAAGTCTCAGTTAGCCTAAACGCAGTATACATAGCAAGGGCTTTTAAATAATATAATAAATAAAAAGAAAACAGATAGAATAGAAAAAGAATAGAGCAAGCTAGTGTAATAAATGAAAACAAAATAGATAGAATACAAAAAGATTAGAAAGGTAGTTAGATTTTTTTTTTTTATAGAATTAGAATAGTGAGTGCAAAAGTTAGAGGGTCAAATAAAGAATGAAGAGATGTGTTTTAAGCCGATTCTTGAAGATGGCTAAGGACTCAGTTGCTCTGATTGAGTTGGGCAGGTCATTCCACCAGGAGGGAACATTTAATTTAAAAGTCCGTAAAAGTGACTTTGTGCTTCTTTGGGATGGCACAATCAAGCGATGTTCACTTGCAGAACGCAAGCTTCTAGAGGGCACATAAGTCTGAAGTAATGAATTTAGGTAAAGGGGTGCAGAGCAAGTGGTGGTTTTGTATGCAAACATCAATGCCTTGAATTTTATGCGAGCAGCTATTGGTAGCCAGTGCAAATTGATAAACAGGTGTGACGTGTATTCTTTTCAGCTTATTAAAAATTAATCTTCTTGCCGCATTCTGGATTAATTGTAAAGGTTTGATAGAACTGGCTGGAAGACCTGCCAAGAGAGCGTTGCAATAGTCTAGCCTGGACAGAACAAGAGCTTGAACAAGGAGTTGTGCAGCATGTTCCGAAAGAAAGGGCCTGATCTTCTTAATGTTGAATAAAGCAAATCTGCAGGACCGGACAGTTTTAGCAATGTGGTCTGAGAAAGTTAGTTGATCATCAATCATAACTCCAAGATTTCTGGCTGTTTTTGAAGGAGTTATGGTTGATGTGCCTAACTTGATGGTGAAATTGTGATGAAACGATGGGTTTGCTGGAACCACAAGCAGTTCTGTCTTGGCAAGGTTGAGTTGAAGGTGATGGTCCTTCATCCAGCAAGAAATGTCTGTTAGACAAGCTGAGATGCGAGCAGCTACCGATGGATCATCAGGATGGAATGAGAGGTAGAGTTGAGTGTCATCAGCAGAGCAATGGTATGAAAAGCCATGTTTCTGAATGACAGAACCTAATGATGCCATGTAGACAGAGAAGAGAAGTGGTCCAAGAACTGAGCCCTGAGGCACCCCAGTAGTTAGATGTTGCGACTTGGACACCTCACCTCTCCAAGATACTTTGAAGGACCTATCTGATAGGTAAGACTCAAACCACTGGAGTGCGGTTCCTGAGATGCCCTTAGTCAGTAGGATTGACAGGAGGATCTGGTGGTTAACCGTGTCAAAAGCAGCAGATAGATCAAGCAAGATAAGTATTGAAGATTTGGATTCCGCTCTTGCCAGTCTTAGGGCTTCAACAACTGAGAGCAAGGCAGTCTCAGTTGAATGTCCACTTCTGAAGCCAGATTTGTTGCTGTCAAGGAGGTTGTTCTGTGTGAGAAAGGTAGAGACTTGGTTGAATACAGCTCGTTCAAGTGTTTTTGCAATGAAAGGAAGAAGGGAAACTGGTCTGTAGTTCTCTAAAAGAGATGGGTTGAGGGTGGGTTTCTTAAGTAGTGGAATTATACAAGCCTGTCTAAATGATGAGGGGAAAACACCAGTGTGGAGGGATATGTTAAAAATGTGAGTGAGTGCAGGTACAACTGCAGGAGAAATGGCTTGAAGGAGATGAGATGGAATAGGATCAAGCGGACAAGTAGTAGGATGATTAGAAAGGATGAGTTTGGAGACTTCTGCCTCAGAGAGTGAAGAGAAGGATGTGAATGAGTGTATGTTTGCTGGTGAGATGTGCTTGATGGATTGTGGTGTGGAAAATTGTGCACTGATGTTTTTAATTTTATTAATGAAAAATGTGGCAAAGTCGTCAGCTATTAGAGATGAAGCAGGAGGAGGACAAAAGAGCGAGGAAAATGTTTTAAAAAGCATGCGAGAGTTAGATGAATTGTTAACTTTGTTATGGTAGTATGTCCTTTTAGCAGTGGAGACATTAGCAGAAAAGGAAGAGAGTAGTGACTGATAGACATTAAGGTCAGTAGTATTTTTGGATTTGCGCCACACCCTTTCAGCAGCGCTAAGCTTAGACTTACAAAAGTCCATTTGTAGATATTCAAAAGGCCCTGTTGGGGCTGGCTGGGATACATTTTTATGCCTCTTGCTACATTGTGTGTTACAAATGACACATCTTTTACAAAAGTTTTTGGCAAAATTGTGAACCACTTCATGGGATGGCTTCAACCCCTTTCCCTGTTGTTAGGGCTCTCAGAGGTTGCTCAAGAATCGCATAATTTGGAATAAATGTTCGACAATAGGAACACATTCCCGAAAAATGAAAGCATTTGTTTCTTTTTGAGTGGTTTTGGGTACATCTTTTATAGCTTTAAACCTTTTTTCAGACAGTGATTTGCTATTTGGTGTTATTACATGCCCCAGAAATGTAATTTGCTGCTTCACAAACTGCAGTTTTGTCAGGCTGACTCTATGGCCCTCCTGAGCTAGAAGTTTTGACATGCCCTGATATGTTTTTTTCAGTTGCTTATAAAAATATAAATGGCTAAAGTCTAATAACACTGTAATCAGCACAAACTGGGCTACAATAATATGTGAGCAGCATGTATGTACATGATTGTGTTTCTGAGAAAGCAATGTTTATGCGTGGTTAGTGAAAAAATGAAATTTTGAAGTCACAGAAATAACGCAATAAAACACCTAGAGAACATTTGTTCACAAGACTTTTGAGAACAGATTTTGAAGCCTGAGTTTTTGCTTCAAAATGATGTGAAAATAATCTTGATTACTCGCTCACAGAAAACAATATATTGATTTACATTTTTTAAGACACTTTTTGTGTAGGAAAGGTATATGCGAGAAGGCATCAACTGTCATGCACACCTAAGAAGACAAAGGCCCGCATAATGAGCTGCATAATGTGCCTTTCAGCCAGGTGTGTTACAAGAAAGACTGAGGACAAAATTAATTTTTTTAAACTACATTATTAAAATTATTGTGATGGTCACTGATACTAGTACTAATTTATAGAAGAAAAAAAACAGTTACCACATAGCACACACATTATCAGTAATATTTACAGCTTACTTGATACATTTACACCTCCTCAGAGGATCCCGGGTATAACACATTCAAAATACTTGCACCAGAATAGGTATTTATGAACAGAAGCTTAGTTACATTCATAAACACAAGCATGCTTTGTATGTAGGCCTATATATATATATAGTTATAAACATATTTGGCTATGTTCGTGAACAGAGAATAGCCAGTAAAGTTATATCTCATTAAAGATTTGTCTAACCATTCTTACTGATATTAGGCTAGCAACTATGTTTTTTTATATCGTATTGCTGTCTATGTTATATAACATAAAAAAAACATCCTGGCATGGTGAGACATTTAGATGCTGTGAATGAAACTTGATTATACATTTAGTCAGGAATTATAGTTAAAAAAAAGGCTAGAAAACTAGTAAAATGTATGAGTTTTAACATGACCTGTACACAAGTAGGATAATAAAAAAAGACTTATGTTTAGGATCTCTGCTTGATCAAGCTGCTGCATCAATAATCCAAAGGTTCTTGAGGTGAATTCTTTCTTATTTGTCACAGCAAGTCTTTTCTGCGGTGAATTCAGTCTCATTCCTCTCATCGCGAAGTGCAAAGTAAAATGTAAAAAAACTCGCTTTGTTTGTTGTTAAGGGCCGTTTACCCAGCACAAGCTTCACATGGATCATTATAATGGCAATAGCACACTCGGTGCGTGGGCGTGGTCGCATCAGATATAATGAAGGGAGACGTGAAAGACGGACATTGCGTTGGTTTCATATGGATTATTTATCACAGAATATTTGTTTTTGGTAGCACTTAGTTTAAAAGTAGACATGTCATGCTTTCTATAGATGTATCTCTCATGTTTCTTCGTTGAGTATTCACTGAGTTACAGTTCATTTTAATGACGTGTTTCTAAATGAAGATCACCGCAGACTGAGGCGGCAGACAGCGCTCCCTGTGTGTTTTCTTTATTTTATAAATGCACAAAGTTTTGTTGTTTATTATGTGTGGATACATATAAAACTAGACCTTTTACAGATTCGATTGATGTATTGCTCTTATCTGTATGATCAAAACTGAAAGTGTAATTTAAGTTCTTTTTGGTGTTATCAGGAGAAAATGCCTCAAAATGCATATTTGCGTTTTGCGACAAACTGAAACTGCACACACATTTTCTGTCCAAAACATTTTCTCAAAACTCAAAGTTTCTCCTTTTTCTCCCTCCAACCAGTCATTCTCATACTGGTCATCTCGTTCCACTATGACATGTGACGTGCAATGCAATTTGTCAGGCAACATAATTTCTCTGTCAAATGGTTTGGTTCGACTTTTAGTTAGTTCACACATCATTTCAGCCCAATCATAATTTGATGTGCCATTCATATGCCCACTTTGGCTCTGCTTGCAGACAGCAAAATTGCTCTCTCTCGGTCACATGGACACCCCAAGAGTCTGCAACCAGTGTCAAATTTAGTTTGCACAATAAATCTCTCCCCATTAATGGCACTGGGCATGCTGGAGTGTAAAGGAAAGCATGTTTCAGCACCTCACCCCCCTCTGTTTCACAATTTAGGGGCACTGTGAATCTTTCACAAATTATGTGCCCTGATGCAGAAACTGACTCATTTGTTTCGCCTAATTGTAGTTGGCATGGCAAGTCACATGGTCGTATAGCTGATCTTGAACCCACAGAATCAGCTAAAAACTCAATCAACATTCCCTCTACTAGCATAGGATATTTAGGCATTTTCATAAAGACTTTGCTTTTATACATTATTGTACATTTATCAGAATTTTCATTAACAATCTGACATACACAAAGGAAAGCAAGCTTTTTTTTCATTGCAGAGAGCAGAATGTAAATCATGTATCATGTGTGTGTGTGTGTGTGTGTGTGTGTGTGTGTGTGTGTATGTAGTTAGAGAGTTTTTACTTCCCTGACTTGTGGCTGTTGGCTGCTCGCCCTGGTCCCCTCCTCTCTGCTCTCCGTCTTCCTCGCTTCAGTCTGCTTCTTGATTCTGCTGGTCCTCCAGGCAATCCTTTGCCCAATGACCGTCATTTTTGCACAGTCTGCATCTGGTACACTTGGAGATTGCATGTTCATTAGTCTCGCAGATCCAACAACCCCATCTCTCAGAATTTCTTTCAGTCTCATTCGGATATCTTCCTCGTCGTCTTTTTCCTTTTCCCCCTTTCGCTTGCTGGTTTTGCTGTGCAGAATAGCCCCCCTGCTTCGATGCGCCTTGCACTAAGGCCAACTGCCGACTCTTTGTCAGTCTTGGCTTTAACTCATTCCTTTTTCGCCATCTGCATTTCCTCTGCATGCAAAGCATGTGCTAAAACAGCAGATAACCGTCCACTTTTCCATTCAATGTAGCTGGTCTTGACCGCTTGCATGATTTCAGGTCTCAGTCCATTCAAAAACCAGCTCCGCAGATGACACTCCCATGTGTCAGGTTGATTTCCTCATTCATCTGGTTCATCCAGCCCACTGTGTTTGTTAAAAATCAGATACAGGCGGTTGTAGTAGTCCTGAACAGACTCATCTCTGCTCTGGCAGCAGTTGCCAATCTTTGCTGTGTCCACACACGCTGGAAATGTGCGATTAGTCTGAATTATCTCTGTGTTCCCATTCATAGTGTTCTCTCCGACAGTCACAGTCCATAGTCTAAAGACCATAATAGGCCCCTCAGGACCAGATACTTTTATCATTGGAGCAGTTATACTCACATTTTCTTTTACTGTTTGTCTTGTTTTTCTTTTTCTTTTTGGGGGTGCTCTGTGTGCTATTTCTTCTTCAATTTCTTCGTTGGGGGTTTCAGGAATCATTTCTGCTACTTCCTCTTTTTTTTTAGATAGGGCAGGGGTGCATGTTTAGAAACAGAAACATCAGAGCAGTTAGTTAGTAAACACTTCCTGCAGCTCTGATTAATACCCGCACAGTCTCAGTTCCCCTCTTAGAAATGTTCACTGCTTGCGCATGATCTCAACTTTTTGCTTCGAAATATCTGGATCGCTCTTGATTTCAATTTCTAACTCAATTTCCGATCACGCCAGTTGCAGCGGTTTAAATTTCCCCCTAGAAATGTATTAACTGTGCCGTAGTATCCTTCACAATCGCATTCCCCCCAGAAACTTCTTGATCACGGCTCTCTGCCACCAACAGTTTCAATTTCTCTCTTAGAAATATTTTAACTGTGCTGCAATCATTCACATGATCTCAGTTCTCCCGGAGACTTCTTGATTGTGTTTTCCACAGAGAAAGACCC
Organism: allo-octoploid hybrid of Carassius auratus x Cyprinus carpio; assembly: GCA_024542945.1. Lineage (NCBI taxonomy): Eukaryota > Metazoa > Chordata > Actinopteri > Cypriniformes > allo-octoploid hybrid of Carassius auratus x Cyprinus carpio. Next base: position 114,938 of record JANHFF010001703.1, on the reverse strand, counting down.
ACCGCTATTGTTTATCCTCTTTTATCTTACTTCCAATTCTATTTTCTAAAAACACAAATTTTAGAAAATGATAGTCTGTCTCTTACCCGAGAGTCCTGTTGCCACCCAGGTTCTTTTCTGATTCCAGTGGTGTCCCCTCCGGGCCTCGGCGGTCAGTCCCTCTCTCCCTCAAATCTATTCGGGGTTAGTGCTGAACTTCTATCATCCAGGATGATCAGTCACCTTCCGCTCACAGGTCCGGAAGACACATCCAAGGAATCTCACGTTCTGACACCAATTTGTTGGGGCAAAATTTAAATCAACTCTCATCAGCATTAGAGACAGGCTCACTCTCAAGCTTATAATTAAAAAGAAGCTTTTATTCTTTGCAAAGAAGGTCAGACAGTCATACAGAAACACAGGTCGCTGCAGAGTGTGACAAGGAAGGGAGGGCAGTCCTCCGCTTTATATCCCTTTTCCCCAGTCAAGGTTATAAACTCTTAACAGCTGTGCTTTTCCACAGATAGCAAGAAAGTCAGAAACACACTACTATATCATTCTTCTAAAGGTTGGTTCCCCCCATATTTGGGGCTTAGCTAACCTCCCAGGTCATCCTCAGACATCTGTTTCCCCCCAGGTGTCTCCCTTCTGCACCCAACACGGCTCCGTGGACCACCTGTTGCCCATACAGCTTACTCTTAGGCCCTAAACCCATCTCTCACTGTGTCCACACAGCAGTTCTAAGACAACACATGCATATATGGTCATGCAGAAGCAATGTAAATAATTTTTTCCACTACAGGCCCCACATAGTTCTCATTTTCTAGCCTATTGAAATGATGAGGGAAGTAACCTTTTTCCGCTGTGGACAGGTTTAGAGCAGTGGGCATCTTGCAAACTGTAACTGTCTATGTATCACTGAACAAAAGCATCATTGTACATGAAGATTAATTTACATCCTTGCATGATGATGTCGAGAGTAAGACCCTCTTTGCAAAAATACTTGAGGATTAGAAAGAGTCGAATCTGGATACATAATGGGCTATGAAGCAGTAGCTTTTGTATCGGGGGTGTCTGAAGCGTTTAATTAACCGTTCCACGCAGTTGGTACCTTCGGCTACAAATTGTTCACCTTCAAAAGTGATAGCGCAAACAAAATTAGCGTAGAGTTTCAAAGTGATAAAAAATATAATTTTTGCCAGGTTCCTTGGGCTGCTGGGGCTGTATGTAACAGAAATGTACCCCTTGGTCATGCAGTTCTGCTCTGCAATCATTGCATTGGAAGGACGTGCATTTGTGACGATCGACAGGACCTATAATTTCGCACCATCTGTTATATAGTTTGCAATACTTTATAACATCGCAAGGGGCATTATCTTTGCCGGGCGGAGTCTTCTTGTTCATGTAGTAACAGTGCTTCGAATAACAAAAGCGCAGACAATCGGGACAGTGAACGGTTCTTTTAGGGTATTTGTAGCAATCTCGATCAAAACAAACATTACAGACGTGTTTACAATGGTGATTCCGACTACTTGTGTACCCTTTATAGCAGAATTGACACACGTAGGTAGCGCCTATGAAAGCCGTCAGATTGAGAATCATGTAGTAATGTTCGCTGTGTAAATAAAGAAACATGGTTTTAGGATGAATTTCAGTATTATTTTTGAATGTTTCTAACGCTCCTGCGCCCGTTCTGTAAAATACGACAATTTTGATGACTTACAGATTTTCAAACTTGGCTATATCATGAAGACTAAGCTTGTCTTGGATCGAGAATCCTGTCGCACGACTTTCTAATTCACTCTCGGGTAATTGCACTTCGAGAAAACGGGCCAGACAGATAGATAGGCACAATTTATTACCCCTATTTACAGGAACGAATAAATTCTTTTTTCGTTTAATCACATGTTGAAGCAGTATGTTTGTGAGTTTACGTCTCTGACCCCCTCCGCCATGTCTGTTCATGGCTACATTGACTTTGATCTCGACCATGTCATCGGACAATAACTGATTGTCGCTCTGTAAAATGTTTTCAATTTGCTCGGTAAAAAGATTAACGTCGTAATTATTACCAGATGTTAAAATGGCGTTAACGGGCGATTTCAAGCTTTCACCATTCATCGTTAAATTAATCACGTTAGAGTCACCATCGATAGTTCTAGCAAATAATGCTATTTCTTCAATTTCCTTGTGTAATAATGTGTGATACTTCGCTAAATCCGCAGACCTTATTTCACGCATATTTATAGTCCTTCACAATTCCACGCTGTTAAATCGAGGCCTAGGCGTTACATGATATCCCTTTACGACGCCACCATGTCGTATCAGAGAGTCAATGTTCACACGACTTGGCTCTGTCATGTCTGAAGGATGAGGATCCTGGTTATTAGCCGTGGAGCTAGTTGACGTGTGAGCTGTCTCAGAAGGGTGGTCAGTGCGGGGAGTCGTTGGTTGTCGTTATTACCAGGAGGAGCTTCATCGACATTACCTGGCTGGGGAGTAGACGAATGCATAATGTTGGGTGATAAATCGGCAATATGGACAGAAGGGGTTAATGCTCCTTTGTTTTGTGTGACGTTTTGACTTATCGAAGTCTGCAACAGCATGCACAAATCAACGTTAGGACTATGTTCTATTTCCGACTCTAATCGCTGCCAATCATGAACATTTTGGGTGTGATCGATATTAATTTGCATTTCTCTATTATAATTTGTATACTGATCTAACATTCATTGTAATATGTTGCACAAGTTATGGGGTGTCTCTGTGTGCATTTCGATAGCGCTCTGTAACAGGTCTGAGAGAGATTGGTCTGAATGACGGATATGCAAATTCTCAGCATCAATTTTCAAATGTATTTAACAAAAGTGACCAATTTGAAAATACAAAATTATAATGATGTTAACAAACACGTTAACAGAATGATTAAAACATACAATGTAAAGTCAGAATGAGGAAAAATCTGAAACAAAACTAAATCGAGAAATACAAAAATCAGAATGCAATAAAATCTTAAAAGTAAATTGAGACAAAAGCTGAAAAATTAGAACAGGGAAAATCTTTACCAAAACTAAATTCGGAAATACAAAAAAAATATTGTTAAAAACAGAGAAACCAAGCATTTTCAGACACCCCTTTTTGCAAGATGTGCAAACGATTCTCTGATGATTAATGGTACTGATTTAAAATACCTTATTATTCGTGCCCCCTCACGTCCTGGGCATCCATTCGATTTATTAGTTCATTGAAGAAAGCGGCCTGTCTGTTAATCAGATCTTCATGAAGAGAGTCCTGCCTGTTGAGAAGGTCGTTGAAAAAAGCGACCTGCCTGCTAATCAACTCTTCGGGGAAAGAATCCGGACAGTTAATCACTCTTCGCGCAAAGCATCAAATCTTTCATTCACATCATCGTTCTGTCGGTAGTCTGGCAGCGATTCAGTTTCTTCTTCATCAACCGGTTCCTGAAAGCGAGCAGCTGCAAGTTGTCGCTACGTTCACTGGTCCTACTGGCTGATTCCCATTCGTTCAGCGGAGTCTCGGCCCAAAGATGATCATTATTGAGATGCTCTCGGTCATCATCTGTAGAGCAAAAGGAGTTGAAATTAAAAAGCTGAACGTCTAGAACATAGGCATATCTATGATGTAAGTTAAGAGGTAATCTTACCGTTAACTGCGTCTTCAACCAATATGATCAGAGTTACGATCGTAACTAGTATCTTATTTTTTATTTTTTTTCTCTGGAACAACCGACGGCACGTCAGACTCTCTCGGGCACTTCTGCCTATCCACGTTGCTTGGTCCAGGTATATGATCCTCGTCCTCCACAGTCAGGTCGATTATATTACCTTGCGTCACTGTAAAATAATTTAAGAGAAAAATATGATATTGCTTATTTTAACTATAAACAATAAGACATAAATATATTGATACTCACCGTCTATGTCTCTACTGCCATTATCGAATGTCTCTGTCCCTGGAAATAAAAGATAATATATCAATCATAATTAAAAACATCTATGAATATTAAAAAAGTAATAAACGTACGATCAGTCTTACCAAATAATTCAAATTGCTCAAATCAATTGCTCCATAGAAATCAGTTGGCTAGCACTTAGGACAAACAGAAGATAGATTGTTTATATTAAGCACTGTGAAAAAGAACAACATTTTGCTAATTAATTACTATATCAATATTTAATTATCTTCTAATCTCACCCATCAACAGCATATGGTAGTGTGATGCTAGTGCTAACACACAACAAACAGTCAACATAAATTAACGGATGAACCCCAAAAGGTTAAAAATATTGAATTTTAACATTAGATATCATTAATAACTCTATAATAATATTTAAGATCTTTAAACATATTAATAGGCTATATAATAATATTTAAGAGCTTTAAAAATGTTAATAGACTATATAATAATATTAAACAATATTAAAAATAAAAATGCGCATACACATGTACAAATTTAGTGTTGATTTACTTATAGTATTTAAATGGAATAAAGCATACAATTTAATGATGTCAGCTAATGATTTAAATTATCATTATATATTTCTTTAATGAGGGGAAATTATGAATAATTCAATAAGTATAAAGACAATCGCTCATCAAATACCCTTTAAACCAAACGACAAGTAAACTCAAAACAAACATATCACATCAAATACCCTTTAAACCAAATGACAAGTAAACTCAAAACAAACATATCACAGTTTTTCATAGAGAAAACATTTTAAAAAGCCTTAGGGGAGACAGGTTTTGTAAAATAATTTTTCAAAAGCAGTCAGGAAATAGTTGATAGCCGAATTAGATTATCTATTATATTACAGTCCTGACACACACAAATATGATGTCATTGCAACACAACTGTGTGCTCTTCTTCACCACGTGTGCTTTTAGCATTAGATTACTCAGCAGCATCTCTTAAAACAACAGTAAAGAATTAATCTATCATACTTATTCAAAACTTAAACGAGCCAGATTGTGGAAATTAAATAAGTATAAAGACAAGCGTTAGTCAACCGTACTTTAAACCGACTGACATTAAAACTAAGACCAACATATCACAGTTTAAATCGAATCGCAGATAATTTATGCCATACATAAGTTCCCAAATAAAACTGCTAAAAAGCAATAAGGTCAGACGAACTTGGAGCAAACGTGAAGCGTATTTATCATTTCTCAATCAAATTATGAATGTCTGGACAAAATTATGGTGAAAACCGAGAGAAATTGATCCTAGTCAAATAGTTTTTCCAAGGAAATAAATAAATAAATTGGACTTACCGTGTTGATTCATAGTAATTCCAGAAATAGATGAAAAAATCCAGAAGATAGTGAGATGAATGGCCCCAAAATTATTCGTCCTGGAATGAACTGTTAGCCCCCAGAAGACCACGTTTTTTAAGTAATTTATTGCACCCCAGGGACCATATGGCATCCTCATTAAAATAAAAGACCTTTACATTATTTTGGAAAGCTTTTTAGATATTTAAATGTAACACATTATGAACGGTAATTTAGGATAAAATGACGTATATATCTTGTTGTAATATATTAATATATTGTTTTAATATTTGGATCAAAATAATCAGATTTTGAAAATGTTATTTTTGTGAGATGTAGTTTTTAAGTCTACCCCTAAGAGGGCGCTCTTACTCTATGATAAATGCATCAGCCAGCTTGACTGTGAGAAGTAACAGTCGCAATTGATCTTCATCACAAAATATATCTTGCGATCTTGTGCATAAAATATATACAACTGCACTAAGCAGCTTATCTGTTTTGCTTTAACATAGCACATGTAGTCAATGAAAAAGCCCTTAGGAATGCATTTTTACAACCATGACAGAAGGCAATATTTATGGCATCACAGTTAAATTTTAGCTAAACAATTGAAAACATTTCTAATCCGTTGCTCGGCATAAGACTCTATTCGATGGCTCAAAATAACATTTAGGTCCATGTCATCCAGTCACAGATCAGTGCTTCGTTGTTGTCCTTGGGGTTGGATCAGACTTAGAGGAAATACATATATTAATCATCTCGCTTGAGAAGCTACTGAAATCTCATGATGGCATGTTCCTTAAGCTAAACATTTTTAACAGAATACCTGTGTGTGTGTGTGTGTGTGTGTGTGTGTGTGTTTGTTTGTTTTGGGGCATAGAATATTTGTTTGTTTTGCACTCTTATAGTTGTATTAGTGAAGCACATTACATTTCTAAGAGATCTAAAGCCCGGTTTCACAGACAGGGTTTAGACTAAGTCAGGGTTTGGGCTTAGTTCAATTAGGACATTTAAGTAGCTTAAGTAAACGTGCCTTAGAAAAATACATTACTGGTGTGCATCTTGAGACAAAAAAATGACACTGACATGCATTTTAGTCTGGGACTAGCTTAAGCCTTGTCTTTGAAACCAGGAGCTAATGTTTTAGGGTATTGAAATTAGACCCTTGTGTGCATCTATTTGTCTGTGTATTTCCCCTCACAGAACTTAAAATATATTGATATACTGACAGCAGGGAAATGTTGTGTAAATGTTATGAAAGCATAGAACTCAATTGAAACTGTTTGAATATCCATGCTATTAGTGAGATGAAAAGTAGTGGTGTTGTTGTTTACATTTTTGTTCTTAATTTCCTTAGCAAATTCTGTCATGCCTAGGAGAACTACTCCCCTTCAGGATGCCATTAAATACATCCTTGCAGGAAGAGACAAGAATTCAAAGTTAGAAATCAAATATATTAATCCAGTTAAAGGTGAGAGACTTTGACACACTGCAGGCTAGACTGAGGGGTTACACGTCACTGGTTCTTGAATTGATATGACCAGTGGTTTTCAGTCTATGACTATTTATTGTACAAACATCAATTTAAACTAAAGCTGTTAATAGTATTTTAATAATATTTTAGTTAATAGTGGGCCTGTTTGTTGCTGTATTCTACACTTGGACATGTATTCATTATAATACATGTAGAATTGAAAAAAAAAAAGCACAACATTGCGTAGTAGCAATTTATAGGAATAATTGATTATGATTATTTGCAGTGCTGAGTTGTATCCAGTGGATAGTCTGCTACCCCTGTGTCTCTAATAAGGTTGTGTCTGCAGGTCATGGTAACTTTATTTTAGCTGTTTTCAATCAAGGAGACTTTGTGGTGGAGTATAGAGGGGAGCTCTTTGATGCAGCTGAAGCTGAACATAGACGTAAACTACCACAATGCATGTTCGATCTTCATGTTTGATTTCATATGGAAGCGGAAGACATGGTGGTAGGTTCAGAATGACTAATATGTTTAGATTTCTAAAGTGAGAAGTCAGAGCAACATGAAATCTTTACTTCAGAAATCCTAACTTATCAACTATGCATCGAACAACTATACTTGTATTGGATGTTGGCATTAGTGTAGTTGCTTACAAATTAAAGTACAATTCAAAAGCGTGTCACTATATATCTGTTTAGTGCATGATGTTTGTAAATTTGCAGTATTGATGGAGCACTTGAAGATGGGTCATTTGGGCGACTGGGAAACGATGAGCACAAGGCACCAAATTGCAGAATAAAGTTGATCGAAGCAGAAGGGAAGCCACATCTCTGCCTTTTTGCACTGAAGGAAATTACAGCAGGAACTGAAATCACTTGACTATGGTGGGAAAGAATGGCCCTGGCGTAAAGAGGTGGGTTTTCCTATGAATTGGTGTCAAGGTTTAAAGCCTATACATCTAAACATCTTGATAACAATGAAATCATCTCTGTCATAAAAGCAACTGTGTGTTAAGCTGTGTGAGTTTCATGGTGCCACAGAGATTACACAATACCTATCACTTGTTAGTCCCAACAATTATAACCAAAAAACAGAAGTCACTTCTTGGTGGTATTCAATCCGGTTTTCAGTCAATCTTGTCAGGTTAATCTTGAACTTGCATGACTCTCCCAGGTGATGCCAGCAAGCTTATCTGTACGTTTTGTCCTATATGTTTTGTAGATTCTCCCTACTGTTACAAGCACTGCTGCCCAAAAGTCTATTAAAGACCATTTCCAAGATTAAACCATGTCATCCACAATCTCTATTGAAGGTCAGTGACTGTTTGACTTAATTTCCCTTGAATCAGAATGATTCAATAACCTGAATAATTTTGCACATTTAATACCAACATTAATGATATCTGCAATACATTATGTTGGTTCTGTTCTGTTTACCCTTAGAGGGGTTATTGCTGCTCTCCCTGCTCTTATCAATGCTAGGCTGCATGGATGCATAGGGTGTTCTTGCCCACAACAGAACCATACCGCCAATCCAAACTATATGCCAATAGTCAATCAATCATCTTTGACGATAGTGGTCCTGACAGAATTATAATAATGTGATTAGGTTGTCTGGGAGAACTGAGGTTGTTTCATTGTATTGAGACTATAAACCTACGCTTTTAACCTGTGTTTGATCAGAAAGTGAGTGAAGTGATTAAACTTCTTTCTCTGTAATGCTTTTATTGTTAAACATTTTGACCAGTGATAATGTTCAATCAATTGGAACAATAGAGTTACTCTGAAAAGGCTCTTTTCTCAGGTCATGTATGATCCGGTGCAGTGGGCAATGGCAGACCCTGGACACGCAGATCGCAGTGTGGTTGTGAAACACGATTGCAGGTTGGCAGTTGGTTCAGGACATGGAAAAACTCCATAATACATGTGCTGGTGGGGTTGAGTTCATCCTAGTGGATGCAAGCACTGTTTTTGTGTTATGCTCCTAGTAGTTTTAATGACACTTGGCCCACCTGTTAGTAGATCCCATCAGATAAGAGCTGTGGTGTTTTCTGTAAACTTTTGTAGCTTGACAGAATTTGATTGGAGGTGATGATGTTTTCTAGAGGACGAAATGTAGAATGGAGTGATTGTCCTCCTTATGTACATTTATCTGCAAAATATGTCCCGATGTAATGAGTTATTTACAACTTATGTGCCAAATTCTAATGCACAACAGAGGTCAACAGAGAAAACAAAAATGACCTCTTAATATATTCCATATTATTATAATGGTGTGCCTCAGTCACTTTGGTCTTATAATCCATGTGTCCTTTCAAAGCAGGTTATGCTCGGTGTATGTGTATGGTGAACTGGTCTTACACACCATGTGTCCTTTCAAAGCAGGTTATACTCGGTGTATGTGTATGTTGAACTGGCCTTACACACCATGTGTCCTTTCAAAGCAGGTTATACTCGGTGTATGTGTATGTTGAACTGGCCTTACACACCATGTGTCCTTTCAAAGCAGGTTATACTTAGTGTATATGATGACATCACTGACCTTGTACACCACATTGTCCTTTATATACCGTGTTACAGGCTTTACAAACCACCAGAAAGTCTGAAAAAGAGCCTTTTTTTATATCTCCGTTGTGCAAAGAAAATCTTTTAATTTTAAGTCGTGTATAGGTTCGCTGATTTTTTTCATGATTTTTTAATGTTTTTTGTAGCTCTAGCACCACTGGAACCCGGTGTCCCCACAGCCCTGTGCCCAGTGGAATTTGCGAAAAATGTCAAAAATTGTCAACGGGTATGTGCGTGTGTGAGAGAGAGGGGGAGAAAGAGAGCTTTTCCAACTTAAACATTTCATTTGAAGAATCATCATACCTGTGTTAGGAGGAAGACTTTCTCCTAAAAAATGTAAGGGTAATTTTATTTAGTTGTTGTATTTTTACATTTATTATTAGTCATGTTACATTTTATTTAAATTCTTTTATACAGCCAATAGATTATGTGTGTGTGTGTGTATGTGTAAGTGTGTGCACAAACGGTTTAAAATGGTCTACTTATTATTGACCTTAAAGCCAATATCTTTCTCACATCTTATATCATCAGTTGAACGGACAGATTTACACTACTGTCCCTCCCCCTAGCTTGACGACTCACAGGATTGCCCAGCGTGACTTTCTTAACCTCAGGACTGTCCCCACTTTCTCTTCATTCCAGAAAAATGCATGCTTCTCCTCTGTACAGACAAAGGAACATAGAACATACACAGACAATTTTGAAAGACAATCATTTATAAGTATAAAAGTGGCAACTATATTCACAAATAATGGTTTAGGTCCTGTATATGGTTGATGTTTCATGTAATCGGTGCAACTTTAGCCAATGTTTTATAACCCCTGTTAGCAGATAAAGCTATTAAATATGTGTGCATGATATGTAAATTTAGTCTTGAACGAATGGTCGCGATATTTGCAAGACTCTGAAATGAATGAAAAGCTGTTATTTTGAACAGTGTGTGCTGGACGACACTTTATAGAAGTTATTAACAAAACCTGTAAAGACATTTCCACAGTGATGAATTAAACAGCGTTTTAATTTATGCAAGAGAAAGGAACCGTATGGGTCGTGGCTAAGCCCTGCTCGTTTGCTCGCTCTCCCGATCTTTGTAGGGAGGTTAGCAAGGCAAAAGAGCCAAAGTGCTCCCACGCAGTAACATCACACAAGCGAGACTCCAGAACTCAAACACTCCGTTGAAATTCCGTGACTGCCAGAAATCTTCAAAAGCCTAAAGTCTGTGAACAAAGAAACTCTGAGAAGAACTGCAAAAGCTGCTGCATCACAAGGAAACCCCGGGCATCACCAAGCTCCCAAAAGATGTCATCATCAAGAACATTGCCAGCCAATCAGCAGTGGGACTCCTCTCAACGCAAACGCAAGTAACAAAGTCTTCCATCTGAATTGGTTTTTAGCAACTAAAGGTAAGACAAATATCTGCTTTGTGATTCTCTTAGGTTGCAAGTCTAAAAACTAGCAACAAATACTAGAATTTTGGGACTTCCTGCAAACTCCATTTCTTCCTCATCTTCGGTAACTGTATGTGTGTGTGTTTTCATTAGCATAGTTCCATGTAATCTTAGAAGTAGCTAAATAAATTGTTTGATTATAAAGAAGTATTGTCTTGTGTATTTTAAAGTTAAACTTTGCCCAGATCCTGTGCTTCCTAGCTCGTAGCTTATAAATTATCATTTTGTTTGTATTCTCGTTGGCCATGAAGTAGTATAAACAGAATTGTCAAGATATACTGATTTTAACGTTCGCTGGACGAACCAATGATGAAGTATAAACATAATTAAATTTGGAATCAGTTCAATTCAATCAATTTGAATCTTTATATTCGATTCCCCTCTTTAAAAAAGAGCTAAATTCCTTACAGTTCCTTGAGTGCCTGATCTGTGTTGACTTGAAGGGGAATGTAAACAGCTGTGATGATCGCTGTAAATTCCCTCGGTAGCCAGAATGGTCGACATAGAACCATATGAAATTCCAGATCAGGGGAGAAAAAGGATTTAATAGTGTAGGTTCCTCTCATTACACCATGAGTTGTTGATAAAGAAACAAATGCCCCCATCTCCGCTTTCCACTGTGAGCTCTTTCGTTCTATCCAAATGGTGCACAGAGAACCCTGTAAGCTCGATGGTTGAGTCTGGAACTGCTGCAGACATCCAGGTTTCTGTGAAGCAAATAATGCAGCAGTCCCTTGTTTCTCATTGGTATGAGATGCATGCCTGCAGTTTGTTGTCCAGTGACTGAACATTAGCCAGCAAAATGGCGGGGAGAGGAGGTCGGAGGGGACGTCATCTGGGTCTGACAAGGACGCCGTGCGGCCCAGACAAAGGGCTCTGATGCGGTGTCTATAAACAAAGTGCCGGCGTTCAAGAACTCAAAGTCCGGTTTGTGTTGCATGACGTAGGAACCAATGTTTAAAAGCGTGTTTCTATTGTATACCGTTTACTAACAACATCCAACACGTAGAACAAAATAACAAGTAAAACATACGGAAAACTGCAGAGTTTACTCTGAGCTCGCAACACAGCTGCCATGCTTGGCACCACCTTGACCATTTTCCTCTTGTTCTCTGCATCAGTGTTAGGATCACTCACATGAATAGAGGTTCAAACATGCCGAAACTTTCTACCTGACATTATTACAGATGGCAGGGGCAGATTTTAGAGCTCAGACTTCTACCAGTAGTCCGTCAATTAAATCAGTCTCATCATGTCTTTCATGGTTATTTCTTTCCATGGCTTGCAGCTGGCCGTAGAGATGTGCCCAAATAGCGAGTCCGTATTCGGAAAGGCACGGAAAACGAATGTGTTCTATGGAGCCACTAAAGGGACATGGTTAGGCACTTGCTAGCGGTTGACTTTACATAACAGTACGTAAAATTTCACTTACTACATAAACAGAGAGTGATGACTAATGGGGCGATGGCGAATGATTTGCACATCCCGAGCAACACTGATTAACATCTAATCTTGTGAAATGTGTGGCAAGTAGTTCTACTCTGTAGTAGAGAACGCTATGTGTGAACGCAAATCTCGAAAGTGAAAGTAAAAAGCCAATGCACATTCATAAGTGATCTCAATGTCCTGGATATTAACCCTCTGAGGTCTAAGGGTATTTTTGGGGCCTGGAGAAGTTTTGGCATACCCATTTGGCATACATTGTGCTTTTTTCAGTTGCTTATAAACATATAAATGGCTAAAGTCTAACATCACTGTAATCAGCACAAACTGGACTACAATAATATGTGAGCAGTATGTATGTATGTTATTGTGTTTTGAGAAAACAATGTTTATGCGTGGTTAGTGAAAAACGAAAAGATTTAAATCACTTGAATAGATGACTTCCGGTATGGCGGCGAGCTGAGTGAACGCACGTTAACCTGCTCTCCTACCCTGTTGGCTAATTCCTTCATAAATAGAGGTATTGTACACGTTCAAGTCCAATATTTCGATAGATAAGCTTAGGGGGATGCCGTTGTCACAGAAGAAAGTCGGTCAGGGGCGAAATAAAACTCTTCAAGCTAAATTGTCGGACTTTACGACGGCTAACTCTAGCAAGAAAGCCTCAGCTAACTTCGAAGCCATGGATTCAGACGAGGCTAATGCTAGCTCAACTCCTGAGGATAAATCGTCGGACAGAAGCAATGACACGGCGGAGGGAGAGTCCGGCCATATGGCAGCTACCATTCTGACTGCTATTAACGACATGAAAACGGAGTTTTCCACCAAGTTTGATGGCATATTGTCTGCTATTGAAAGTGTCAGGAAAGACATCACTGACTGTGCAGAACGAGTCATGGAGCCAGAAACAAGGATTTCGACAACTGAAGATAATGTCGCCGCGCTCCAAACAAAAGTAAGAGTCCTAGAAAACAAAAACAAGGACATGGAGGAAAAACTACTGGACCTGGAGACGAGATCAAGGCGCTCCAATTTGAGGCTGGTCAATTTGCCTGAGGGAGCAGAGGGTGATGATGCGTGTGCCTTTTTGGAGAACTGGCTACCGGACGCGCTGGAACTGCCGCTGGGGCGTACAAAACTAACGGTGGAGAGGGCTCATAGCCAGGAGCACACAATAACCCCGAACACTGATAATGAAGTTTCTGAACTTCAGGGATAAAGAACTGGTGACGAGAGCAGCCAAGACAAAAAGAGAAGTACGTTACAAGAACCATACAGTGAGATTTTACCAAGATGTGGCAGCAGGTGTTCACAAGAAGCAAAAGCAGTTTGACGAGGCGAGACGGCAACTTCGTCTAATGGGGCTCCGATACGGCATCATCCCTCCTGCCCGACTACTAGTGACTTATAAAGAACGGTCGCACATCTTTAACAACCGTGTTGAGGCAGAGGACTTCATCAAACGGATCAGGTCAGAAGAGGGACCGGACTGAATTATTAGAAAATGACTTGGAGCGTCGCGGTTTACAAAGCGGTTTACAAAGCGGTTTACAAACAGTTTACAAGATTGAGCCGATTATAGTATGTTCAAGGTTTTTTCTCAGAGTTTATAGTAACTGTTAAAGCTATGTCACTCTCCTTTCTCCGAGTCTAAGCTCTATACGTATTTCCCTTTTTTTTTTTTTTTTATAATTTTAATTTTACTCTTTATTAACAATAGTTAAGAGGCAAAATGTATCTTTGGCAATTGCCACTGCGTTAACTTTAAAGTAATTGGGGTTATACTATCGTACTTCATTTGTGTTCGGATTCTCTTAGAATAATATAGGGCCTTCAGTTTATGGTAAAATGAGGTTTATGAAAGAAAATTTATAATGTTCAATTATGGTAGCTTGGGAGGGTAAGGTTAGTGTTATTAGTTAATCATCGTTTGTTAGCTCAGTGATACTGTCTTAACCTTAGGTTAACAGTTAACAGCTATCTGGAAGTTTTAAGATTACAAGGGGAAGAATTCAGGCTAAGTGTCCTGAATATGGGTGTTGGGGGGGTTATAGTGTTCATCAGTAGTTTTATTGATTTTAGTCCCTTTTTTTTTTTTTTTTTTTTTTTACAGGCTCCTAAAATGTTTGGAGATTATAACTATACAAACTATGCAAAATGTCTAGTGAGATAAAAATTAAAATTACATCATGGAACTGCAGGGGGTTACGAAACCTTAAGAAAACCAAACAAGTCATGAACAGGATAAAATCAATGCAGTCTAATATTGTGTTTCTTCAAAAAACACACCTGATGTACAATGAGGATCTGAAAATTAGGAGGAGGTGGAGAGGCAAGGTCTTTTCTGCATCGTTTAACTCTCAGGCTAGAGGGGTCACTATGTTGGTGCATGAGTCAATACCACTCCAGGTGAATAAGGTTATCAAAGACAAATTTGGACGATATATTATCATTCAAGGAAATTTACTAAAAGAGCAAATTATCTTGCCGAACATTTATGCACCAAATACAGATGACCCCAATTTTTTTCAAAACCTATTTCTTATTTTGTCCACTCTTCCTGGTAAATGTGTGGTGGCGGGCGATTTTAACTGTGCATTAGATCCGGTGAAGGATAGGAGCTCTGGAGCTGTAGAGTCTCACATTCGTAGTAGGGTAACGATATATCATTTCATGAAAGAATTGAACCTAATAGATATCTGGAGGGAAAAAAACCCTGCCGATCTAAAGTTTTCATGTTATTCCAGTATACATAAGTCCTATTCAAGAATTGACTTCTTTTTGATATCTGCAGAGCTAAGGCACAAAGTCAAGGAATGTACTTATGATGCTATACTAATTTCAGATCACGCTCCCAACTCATTGGTATATCAGGACTCAAAGCTAGTGAAAGACGAAAAATTTAGAGACAAAAATAACAGAAATGGAAAATGAGTATTATCGAACAAGGTCAACAGAATCTCATCAAAATCTATTGCTGCTTAGAGCACAATACAACGAATTATCTGCATCAAAAGCGGTAGCCAGTCTGTTGCGACTTAAACAGTCCTTCTATGAGCAGGGTGAAAACCCTGGGAAAGTTCTTGCATGGCGTCTTAAGCAGCTACAGAGTGAAAAAGTTATAACCTCACTGCAGAGCGATCAAGGAGAAACCATTGTAGATCCAACAGAAATTAATGAAACCTTCAAGAAATTTTATGAGGGTCTCTATAGTTCCGAAATGATTAATGCCAATTCGGAACTAAAAGTGTTTTTAAATAGTATAAATATACCCAAGATACCAGAAATTCTTAGGACGAATTTGGAGAAAGATATAACAGTAGAGGAACTATCTGCAGCAATTGATAGTATTAAAGCAGGGAAAACTCCCGGACCTGATGGTCTCCCAATTGAAATCTATAAAAAATTTAAAAATAAATTGTTGATTCCAATTTTAGAAATGTTTACAGAGTCCTTCCGAAATGGTATCTTGCCGTGGTCTTTAAGAGGAGCATTAATTACTCTGCTTCCAAAGGTAGATAAACCAACTAATAAATGTGAAAATTGGAGATCTATTAGCCTGCTAAATGCAGATTTGAAAATACTTTGTAAGGTTTTAGCAAAAAGAATTGAAGACATAATAACTACGATAATTGGGAGGGATCAGAATGGGTTTATTCGTGGCAGACAAGGCTTCCACAATGTCAGAAGGATCTTGAATATTCTTTATCATCAAAAGGGGGCCCCAGACACTGCTTTACTGTCACTCGATGCTGAAAAAGCATTTGACAGAGTGGAATGGTCTTATTTGTTTGAGATTCTGGCACGCTTTGGTTTGGGGGAGACGTTTTGTAATTGGATAAGATTACTCTATAAGGAGCCATATGCACAAATTTTGACTAACAGTAATACCTCAAAAAGTATAAAAATAAAGCGAGGGTGTAGACAAGGGGACCCTTTGTCTCCATTGTTGTTTATTATGGCAATTGAACCTTTGGCAATTGCAGTGAGGTCACATGATAGCATTTCTGGAATATCCATAGGACAGACGGAGCATCGTTTAGCTTTATATGCAGATGACATAATTGTTTTTCTCAAAAATACCAACAAATCCATCCCGGCCCTGCTAGACTTGATTAGGAAGTTTGGTGAGATCTCAGGATATAAAATTAATAAGTCTAAAACATCCATTATGTTACTAAACCAAGTAGACAGGGAAAATCCAACTAATGTAGTTGCGCAATTTAAGGTCGTCAATCGCTTCTCTTATCTAGGTATTCAAATTGTTCCACTGCTTAACAATATCATAGAAATTAACTATAGACCAGTTATGCAAGGGATCTCAATTTCTTTAGATAGATGGGCTGCTCTACCAATGTCGTTAATGGGGAAAATAAATACTCTCAAAATGAATGTACTTCCTAAACTGTTGTATTTGTTTCAAAATTTGCCTTTGCCACCGCCAAGCAATTTATTTTCTCAGCTGAAGACACTTTTCATTAAGTTTCTATGGAACAATAGACGCCCCAGGCAGCGCCTATCATTGTTGTACTTGCCGTATGATAGAGGAGGGCTTAAATGTCCAAACCCACTTTGGTACTACTGGGCGGTGCAACTGAGAACAATGATGTTCTACTTCTCTGAGGAGAATGTGCCACTGTGGAGAGAAATGGAAGGTGATGCATTGAAGCTGCCTTTGCCCATTTACCTGTACTCAGCTAAGTCTAAGAAACTCAAAAATAACACAAAGAATCCTATGGCCAAAAATATGATTAGCGTGTGGCAACAGGTTAAGAAATATCTCCAAGTATCTTACTCGCTCTCAGTATTCAGTCCGATATGGGGAAATGATCACTTCCCCCCAGGAAGAGGTGAGGGGGGGGTTTAAAATTTGGGTGGAACAGGGGTTACAAAAAATAGGAGATCTTTATAGTCCTGATGATACACATCTGATGTCTTTTGATGAAATTGTTGTCAAGCACGACTTAGCTCGCAGTCAGTTCTTTAGATATTTGCAACTGAGAGATTTTATTAGAACTCAACAAAATCAGTCCCTGTCTATTCCTAGTTTATCAAAGCTCGAAGAAATGATGGTGAGAGATTGCCAGGAAAGGGGCATAATTTCCAAAATATATAATGAACTGGTTGGTGAATCTTTAGAAATGTCAGTACGTAAACTTGAGTCCTGGAGAGAAGACTTACAGGAGAATATCTCCATTGAGGAGTGGGAGAGGGCGTGTACCAAGGCACAAATACAAACAGTGAACTCACGTTTGAAACTTCTGCAGTACAACTGGTTAATGCGTTCGTATATGACCCCAGTTAAACTTAACAAATTCAATAATGACATACCAGATGTTTGCATAAAATGTGACAAGGAAAAGGGCACACTCTTCCATTGTTTGTGGCAGTGTTCTCAAATAAAGGATTTCTGGGGAGAAGTGAAACAGTGTATTGAGGAAATATTAGAGATAAAACTACATTTAGAACCAAAAATGTTTCTATTGGGTATCTACCCAGCTAACTGTAACATAAGAAAGAAGCATAGATTATTTGTAGATATAGGTCTGTTGTTGGCCAAAAGAGTCATTGCAATTGCTTGGAAAGAGGTGGATAGACCAAGGATAGGTAGATGGCTTTCAGAATTAACAGCAACTCTGCCCTTAGAAAAGATCACGTATACAATCAGGGGAAAGCAACCAATTTTTGATAATATCTGGGGCCCCTTTAATAACTTCCTTGCTAATAAAGACTTGTCTTGTTTGGGGGAGATATCTGGGGACGATCCATAAGTAATCTCCTGCAGTTCATTTGGGGAAAAGGTGTACTGTCTGATTTTTAATTTCTGATTCATGTGTAGTGCACACTGGTGAGAGTGGTTGTGCACGGTAGGTTTTGTAATTTCTCCATTTTTATTTACTTATGTAGTGTTTGTTTATTACTTTGTGTATTTCAATTTCCTTTGTCTTTAGTTATTTATATTTATTTAATTATTTGTGTTGTGATGTCATGTCTTGGTTAGTTGATGGACAAGGTTCCGCGGGGTTTGGGGCAAGAGGTTTGAGTTCTAATGGCTATATGTAAATGTCAGGTTGTTTGAAAATAAATAAAGATATTGTTGGAAAAAAGATCTTGTAGCCTAGAAATTTCGCTTAAATTATGTGAAAATCATCTTGTTTACCCGTTCACAGAAAACTATAGATTTAAATTTTCTAAGACCCTTTTTGTGTAGAAAGGTTCTATGCGAGAGGGGGTCAACTATCATGCATTATGTTGTGATTCACACCTGAGAAGACAAAGGCCCGCATTATGAGCTGCATAATGAGCCTTTCAGCCAGGTGTGTGACTGAGAGAAGAGTTACAAGAAAGAATGTGAGGACAAAATAAATGTGTATATTCTTTGGTTGTAGTTTATTTAGAATATTTACCTATCACACAAAATAACTCTAGAAGTTAGTAATAACACAGAAGACACAATCAGGGCAAAACTGTGCAAAAAAAGAGTGTAAACTGGAAGAGTGTTAGATAAAAAAGGGCGTAAGGTTTGTTGAAACCCACTAACCTACTCTGTCACATAGTACCCAGAATTGAACAGTTATACATCTTTGTGCCACTCTAGGAAACAGTTCCTTTTCACTTGGACACACAAGTGAACATCACATGCCTGGCATTTCCAAGTAGTGTCCTGCCTCTTACCATGCTTTGCTTTGCAAAGCACACAGGTCCGACGACCAGTAGTGGCATCTGAGGCCTGCTCAGCTCCTGGAAAAGGCACATTGTCAGCACTGGTCCGTTTTGGTGGTATTTCCTGTGACACACCACAGAGCTCTGCAATTAGTTCTTCCATAAACTCCTTGTGGCTCATGGTGCGATAAAGCTCTTTGTGTACAATAAAAGCATTGGTGGCAGCAATGTCCAAGAAGTGTAGAAATAGCTTTCTGTACCACTTTGTTTTGTGCTGTGTACTGTAGTACTGTAACAGCTGATCAGACAGGTCAATGCCCCCCATGTGCTGGTTGTAGGCAGTCACAGGTGCAGGACATGGAAAACTTTGTTCTCCATCCATTTTGTGTTTTCGCCTTCCTCTGCACTTTGTCTCCTGTATAAGCAGCATGGATGGTGGAACAGACAGACACCTCTTGTGTGTCCATCCATTTCACAAACACAAGTTGTTTGTCTCGAATCCACTTGATGGAGCCCCTCACAGATTTTTTGGTGAGTGAGTTAGCTGCATTCAGAGGGCAATCTTTCCTGTTGTCTCTGTAAGTCCCACATGCACCAAACTTCAAAGCAAACAAGTCTGTTAGGAGCTTGGGACTAGTGTAAAAATTATCCATGTATACATGGTACCCAGAAACCAAAACTGTTCGGACTAACAGAGATGACACAACGTCAAATGACAGTCCATGGCCTGTGGGAAAGTTGTTCTTTCCTGTGTAAACAGCGAAATCTACAGTATATCCATTTGATGGGTCCGCAAGAACAAACAACTTGAAGCCCCACCTGGTTGGCTTGGCTTTCATGTACTGAGTCATTCCTGTGTTTGCTTTGCATGCCACCATTCTTTCATCCACTGCCAAATTTTTTCTTGGATGATAGATGGCCTTACATGCATGCCGGATAGTGTCCATGAGGGGTCTGACCCTGAAAAGAGGGTCGTGTTCAGCTGTGCCCCTCTTTCTCTCATTGTCCTGTTTATCAACTGACCACACATCAGGGTATATTCCTCCTAGGCCTAACGTCGAGATGTAGAAGTCT
This sequence comes from allo-octoploid hybrid of Carassius auratus x Cyprinus carpio, assembly GCA_024542945.1. Classification (NCBI taxonomy): domain Eukaryota; kingdom Metazoa; phylum Chordata; class Actinopteri; order Cypriniformes; species allo-octoploid hybrid of Carassius auratus x Cyprinus carpio. The sequence goes on along the minus strand of JANHFF010001703.1, from coordinate 94,995 downwards.
GCTTCTGTTACTAACTACAGCTTCCTAAATGTAAATAGTGGGCCTTGGTTAAAAGTGGTATACGAATCCATTCCTCAGTATGGTCTGAAACTATGGCTTCCCAATAATACTAATGGCCCTGGTTACATTGGGTTTAAGCTTATCATAATATACTATGTGTTTCAGAAATAGAATATAAGGCCTTCACCACCCCCCTCTCCTAACCTTACCCGACATCACTGTATTGTCATGGATAGCAGGTGATATATGTTTGTTTGTTTGTTAAGCATCAAAAAAAACAAAATATGTATAATGCTGTTTCTTTTTATTGTCATTTTATAAACAAAGTAAAGTATGAAAGAAATGAAATCTCATTCACGTCTCATTGTTTTTATTCAATAATTGTATAATTTTACAGGGGTAGAGATCACACACACGTAACATCTCATCATATGCAACCCATCCGTAAAAGTCATCAATGACAACAATCCGGTGTGAGTCATACACTGTAAAACCCACTGTAACTTAACTCAAACCGTTTGAGTAAACAGATTGCAAAGTTGTAAAACTTACATGGTTTAAATCAAGGCAATTAAGTGATTAACTAAGTGCTGATTGAGCATTAGTGATGAACAGCTGCTGTTAACAAACAGAATCACTGAAGAAAAGAGAAACACAAGAACTACTACAACTGACTTCAGACACAGCCTTAGATAAAATAAACTGAAATAAAATACATTAAATCTCTTCAGATCGGATTAAACAACCCCACAAACAGCATCACCAGCTCCACTGTGCCGCAGTGGCTGGTACAACTACTGTGCACTTACTCGGTATGATTTTTCCAGGGAACTCAAAACACTTGCGTGCCTTTCTTGTGCAAGATGTTGGTGATGCAGCCACAGTCCTAAATGAAAATTGTAACTGTTGTTAGCAATTACCAGAGGATTCATAATTAATAATATATTGCATCACTGATAAGAACGGACGCGCGTATATGCCTGTCGATAGGCCACTTATCGGTCACATTTACAGCTTTCTGATACATTTACACCTCCGATAATCGCAAACGCCAATAGCCGGGTATAACTCATTTCAAACATTTACCACACATCTGATATTCGCCTACAAAAGCTAAGTTGGTGAACAGGTTTCTTTGACAGTGGCCTTCAGCTCATCTGCATTGTTTGGTCTCTTGTTTCTCATTTTCCTCTTGACAATACCCCATAGATTCTCTCTGGGGTTCAGGTCTGGTGAGTTTGCTGTCCAGTCAGGCACACCAACACCATGGTCATTTAACCAACTTTTGGTGCTTTTGGCAGTGTGGGCAGGTGCTAAATCCTGCTGGAAAATAAAATCACCATCTTCAAAAATCTGGTCAGCAGAAGGAAGCATGAAGTGCTCCAAAATGTCTTGGTAAATGGGTGTAATGACTTTTCAAAAAACACAATGGACCAACACCAGCAGATGACATTGCACCCCAAATCATCACAGACTGCGGAAACTTAACACTGGACTTCAAACAACTTGGGCTACGAGCTTCTCCACCCTTCCTCCAGAATCTAGGACCTTGGTTTCCAAATGAAATACAAAACTTGCTCTCGTCTGAAAAGAGGACTTTGGACCACTGGGCAACAGTCCAGTTCTTTTTCTCCTTAGCCCAGGTAAGATGCCTCAGGAGTGGCTTAACAAGGGGAATATGACAACTGTAGCCAAATTCCTTGACACGTCTATGTGTGGTGGCTCTTGATGCCTTGACCCCAGCCTCAACCCATTCCTTGTGAAGTTCACTCAAATTCTTGAATCGATTTTGCTTGACAATCCTCATAAGGCTGCGGTTCTCTCGGTTTTCCTTCCACACTTTTTCCTTCCACTCAACTTTTTGGATAGGGCATTCTGTGAATAGCCAGCTTCTTTGGCAATGAATGTTTGTGGATTACCCTCCTTGGGAAGGGTGTCAATGATTGTCTTCTGGACAACTGTCAGATCAGCAGTCTTCCCCATGATTGTGTAGCCTAGTGAACCAAACTGAGAGACCATTTTGTAGGCTCAGGAAACCTTTGCAGGTGTTAAGTTGATTAGCTGATTGGCATGTCACCATATTCTAATAAGTTGAGATAGTGAATTGGTGGGTTTTTGTTAAATGTGAGCCAAAATCATCACAATTAAAAGAACCAAAGACTTAAATAGATTCAATGCACACAGACTGAAGTAGTTTAATACACAAGTTTCACAATTTGAGTTGAATTATTGAAATAAATGAACTTTTCCACGACATTCTAATTTATTGAGATGCACCTGTGTATATATATCATTATTATATATAGTTAAATACGCTCTTTGTACAACATTCAAAAATATAAGTAGCCGGTAAGGATATATTTTATATTACCAATTTTAATCTGAAAAGCTGATTTTAGTCTGTCAATAGCCTGTTTGGAATCATCCAAATTTAGATATAAAATATGCTATAGCTGAGCAACATTTTGAAACATGAAGGTAATAATAAAAGGCTTACTCGTCAGGAATTATATCCTCCGCTGGGTCCAGACGTACTTCAAAATGCAAACATTCATCGTCTGAGTCATGTTCTTCCTCTGAGGAGAAAGTAGCCATTTCGACGCTGTCCAGGACCATCCAAAGTGCTTCTTCACCCGTGTAGCGTGCCATCATGCAAATGCACAGAAAAAGTAAAAAAAAAAAAGTTTTATGCCATTTCTCGGGGGCGTGTATGTGATTACCTGGCTCACCTTGGTTCATTTCCATATGAACAGTGTGCTCATAACGAGGCGGGAACACATTATCTATAATGAGTTGATACAGGAGAAACCGTACAACTCCTTATTTTCTTACGGATTACATAAAACGAGATTATTTGCTTTTGACTTGAATTTGTTTATTTAAAAGTAGATGTGTCAAGCTTTTCTATACATATATTTATCTTGTCTTTGAGGCAAGTATTTGCTGAGATTCGGGTTGTTTTATTTATGTGTCTGTGAAGAGAGGTGACAGAGACAGAGATGGCAGAGAACGCTCTGTTTAATTTCTTTATTTTACCAAAGCACAGCGATTTGTTGTTATTAGGAGTGTATACAAATAAAAGTAGAACCTTTACAGATTTGATTGATGTATTGCTCTTATCTGTACGATCAAAACTGAAAGTGTAATTTAAGTTCTTTTGGGTCTTTTCAGAAGATTATGCCACAAAACGCGTATCCGCATTAATCGACTCCAGAGGGTTAACCCTCTGGAGTCTAAGGGTATTTTTGGGGCCTGGAGAAGTTTTGTCATGCCCTGACATTTGTGCTTTTTTCAGTTTCTTATAAATATCGAAATGGCTAAAGTCTAATCTCACTGTAATCAGCACAAATAATATATATAATAATATGTGAGCAGCATGTATGTACATGATTGTGTTTTTGAGAAAAAAAAATGTTATGCATGGTTAGTGAAAAACTAAAAATGTTAAATCACTTGAATAAGGCAATAAAACATATACAGAAAATTGGTTCCCGGGACTTTTGAGAACTGGAGCTTGTAGCCTAGAATTTTTTTTTCTAAATGATGTGAAAATCATCTTGTTTACTCATTTACAGAAAACAATATGATTAAAATTTTCTAAGACACTTTTTGTTGGTAAAAGTCATATGCGAGTAGGCTCAACTATCATGAATTCACACCTGAGAAGACAAAGGCCTGCATAATGAGCTGCATAATGAGCCATTCAGTCAGCTGTGTCACTGAGAGGGATGAGTTACAAGAAAGAATGTGAGGACAAAATAAATGTATATAATTTTATATTTGTAGTTTATTTAGAATATATTTAATTATCCCACAACATAATTTAATATTCACTTGTGAGTGCAGTTAAACAGTTTATTAGGAACAATCAAAGCTGACTTTCAAACTGAATTTTTTGCATCATTACTCCAGTCACACAATCCTTCAGAAATCCTTTTAACAACCTTATTTTCTAAAAAAAAAATTGTTATTATTATCATTATTATTATTATTATTAATGTTGAAAAGAGCTGAGAATATTTTTTTTCAGGTTTTTTAGGGGGGATAAATTGAAAGAACAGCATTGTTTATTACTGTTGTGGCAAAATTAAATCAATTCTCATTAGCATAAGAGACTCACTCTCAAACTTATAATTAAAAAAGAAGCTTTTATTCTTTGCAAAGAAGGTCAGACAGTCATACAGAAACACAAGTCGCTGCAGAGTGTGACAAAGGAAGGGAGGGCAGTCCTCTGCTTTATATCTCTTTTCCCCAGTCAAGGTTACAAACTCTTAGCAGCTGTACTTTTCCATAGATAACAACAAAGTCAAAAAACACACTACTATATCATTCTCCTGAAAATTGGTTCTTCCATATTTAAGGCCTAGATGACCTCCCAGGTCATCCTTAGACGCCTGTGGGTCTCCCAGTTGTCTCCCTTCTGTACCTAACATGGCTCTATAGATCTTCTGTCACCCATACATCTTACTCCTAGGCCCCAAACTCATTTCTCGCTGTCTCCGCACAGCAGTTCTAAGAAAACACATGCATATACTATATTTCATAAGCATATATGGTCAGCCAGAAGTCAGGCAGATGAATTTTTCCACTACAATTTCCCCCTTTTTATCATTCATTGATCACTAAAACATAAAAAAGAAAAATTCATTACTTATCCTTTCACTACACTCTTAACATTTATATGTGCTCTGGAAGCCGGGCTAACTGAATAAACACTGTTATTGCATTCCTGACATGAGTCAGACCCTCAGTCACCTCACAGATTCAAAACACAATTCAAAATCAAAAATTCACACTCAAGAAAACAAACATAATTCAAATAAAGCAAACTTAAGGCATAACATCACATTTATACTCTTCATCTATGATTTTCGCATAAATGAATCTCTTAAGTTTGTGAAAGAAGTTAGAAAATATGCTAAGGCTTTTTGTTTGGGGATAGACCCTATTTTAAGCAAGCAAACAGTATAGACATAGATGGGCCTAACCCTTACTTGTCATTGTTCATGCATTTAACACATTTCACTGTAGCTTCCACTACTGGTTGTCTCTTCATCAACAGTGTAAGGGAAACAGGTCAATTTAGCTCAAAGGGAATCATTTAAGATTTTAAAGGGAATTCGAACAGAATCACTGTTTCACGGCTGATCACTGAAACGGCCAGCGATTCACTGAACGAGCCGTATAACATCAAATCTGCGCTGGATATTAATATCCAAAGTATAGTGAAAACACTATTAATTAGCACAGTAACAAGATCGGCAGTTTAAGACATTAACTTGTGAGCACAAAACACAAGATACTTCTCTTTTCAATATAAATAAGGCTTTATTAGATAAATCTAAGACATATAAACTAATCTAACACATAAGCACACTCATTCACACAAGTTGCAGGAGGATAGAACGTTAGGAAAGAGTGAGTTTAAGAGAATGAAAATGTGAAATCCCAAGTTTACAGCAATACGTGAAATTGCATAGACATGAACAACCATTTAATCACTTAATTAACCCTCGCACTGAGTTCCTCAATGAGGTTAAAATTATATTAGATAACACCAGTACAGATGTGAGTCTGGAGGTTACTTGCGTTGCCTGTTTAACGGGGTTCCCTTTTGTTGTCGCTGAAAAGGGGGTTTCCCGAAGTTGCTGATTGGCTGGAGGTTCAGTAGTCGTTGAAGTGACGTCTTGGGAAGCCCGTGGTTGGGCGTTGGCTGAAGATGCGGAGTTGTGGGCTGGCTGAAGTTGAACGGGCACTCGAGGTCAGACTCAGAGACACGGCGTTACAAAACTTAACTCAGAACACGAAACTCTCAAACGGAAAAGAAAAGAAGTAAAGTTTGACGAGACTAGGTGGTGTTTCTTCTCATCGTGGCTAAGTAGCAGCAGGCGTGCAGGCCGAAGCACGCTGGAACGGCGCTCGAAGAACGCTAAAAGTGATGACAAAGCATGACTAAAAGCTAAAGCTAAAAGCCAGCATGACTGATAGCAAAAGCTAAACGAAAGCTCAAAGCTAAAAGCATAATTTGATGGTGTCCTGAGTATTTAAACTGGCCTTTTGGCCACACCCTCAAATGTTGTCTTGACCAATTAGATATTGTCTTTCCTCAGGGTGTTCCGATGTTTGTCCCACCCATTCATAAATCATATGTTATCTTATCAAGCTCGTGGTCTGAATTTTCCCGCTCTTGCAGGGTATAATTTGGACATGATTCCTATAACAAGAATATGATACATTTGACAAATAACTGATGGTCAGAAACGTTTCAAGCAAGAAGATTCGAACACACACATACTAAACATGAATATGATCCCTTAAGCTATTCAAGAGTTATTTAAAAAGACATACACAATAAGTGATTAGAAACATTAAAGTCAAATGTGTGGGTTACAGGTATAAAATGGAGTTAAGCAATGGACTGATATCCATTTAGAAGTCTTTTTTTGAGTTAATTTTGGTGCATATATGCATTGGAAGGCATTCTCTGTGCCATTCTGGGGAGTAAGGATATCTCCTGTGAAGACCAGAGGGGTTAACAGGTCTCCTTAGGAATTTCAGTCTGGTTCTGCTAGGTGGGGGGAAGTCAATCCAACGATCTTGGACTGTGGTGCTGGGAGTTGATTTACAACATCCTGCCTTTCTGTGGAATTCGGCTCATGTTTCAACCAGGCTCCCGATCGAATCTTTAATTTGTCTGGTTCACGCTACATACCCCCCTTCGATCGGCGAGGTGTTTATCTGAAGACATCGTCGATCGCTGGAGAAACAAAGGCAGAAGAAGCAGACAAACACAGCAAACAACAAGACAACACCTCCATGACAGTTACTGTACTGGTGCAGGCATCAGGTTATTTCGGTACACGTGGTTAAGTTCCATTAGTCAATGTAGTTTAGTACATTGAGGATAATTTAGATCATTTTGGAAATCATTGTGTTATTTTGATTCACCAATCAAATTTGTGGTTAACTTTGTTTAGTTCTTCTAGGTTGTCTTAATTTAAACATTTACCATTAATTTTCTAGTAACATCATTTGCAATGAAATGAGTTGACCTATCGTGCATGGAGCTCTCTGGCTTCCATTCAGTTTAGAGTGGCTGGCGGATATTAGGTGTGGTGAGTCAATCCTAATATCAGACCTTCGACCCTTGCAGGGTGTCTAGGTGTTTCACCTACTCAGGAAAGAGGGGAAGGAGAAGGATAGGTAAAAGAAGAACAAAACAAAACAAACAAAACAAAGCTGCTGTGGGTTTTCCTAGTATGGCTTACAACTGCTGTTGAGCTAGGATGTCATGTGCAGCTAGTGTGTCATGTACCTTAACTTAGTGTCAGATGTTATAACCTATTGTGAGGATGGCTGCATGTTTCTTCATGGAGGGTATATGTAACTTTGTTACACTAAAATTTGGACATTCTACGTGTGGGAAGAATATGTTTGTTGAATGTGTCATCAGTAGATGTGGTTAACTCTGGGTGTAGGTAATGTTGTGTGTGTTAAAGGTGTAGTGTATGTGTGGTCAGATCTGTTTCAGTCTGTGTTGTCTCCCCCCTTTGCTTGTATGTCACTGAAGACTGGCTCTCTGCATCCTTGGCTTGGATGAGGGCGTGTCCATGGTCTAATGGGGGTCAGTCCAGCAAGGCAGGAAGTTCTTTAGCAGACAGTCGGAGGCAGTTCGGCATGGCTGTGTGAAGCTAGGTTGCAAAACTTTGTCTCCTATGTTGCACTCTTCTTGTGATGCCTTCTGGCTGTGGCAGACTTTCTGACCTTCTGTGCTCTGGTGGTTGCTGTTGCACACACAGGAATGTTGTTCTTGGAGTTGGAATTCATTTGACAGTTTGTTAGTGAGCGTTGGGTGACTGAGGTGATGTTTTTTAGTACCTCAGATTTTTCATCAACGGTTGGCCGTGAAAGACTTGTTCGTTCCGGGTGGTTGTTGAACAGGTGCTTGTCATCTCTGATGTGGTGCACCAGGTGATCACCGGCCTTCCGTTCTGTCGCTGGTCACAGCAAGCATGACTCAACTTTGTGGTCATAAGTGTGAAACTGATCTTGAAGGAACTCTTTCAGTTGTCTCATGACTTGTTCCATGTCTTCTGATAATAAGCTGTCATGTTCGTGTGAATACTCAGCACTGTGCATGTCTGAGTGGTGCTGAGGTGGGTTTCGTTGTCGCTTACCCACATGACTTGCTCTTGGATGAGTCAGGTGATTACCTTTGGATGTCTGGTTAGGTTTCCAGTTGTTCTTATTTTGGTTTCTTGAGAAACGTGGCTGGTCCCATGGATTTTTCCAGCGGTTGGGCTGAAAGTGGTTGTGGACATGGGTGTCACGTTCTCTGTGCTCTTGATGGAAGACTCTGGTGTTGTGATGCCACTGGGTGTCGTCCAGTGCAAGGCTTGAGTCTTTGTTGACAGAGTTCAAGAGTGTGGATGTTTTGTTACCTTTCTTTGAGGCCATCTTCTGCTTGTTATAGGCCTTCTGTGTTAGGTCACGCAACTGTTGGATGGTCATGGAGTGTGAACAGGCCATGACACCTAGATGGTGGCTGACTCCAGGGTGCAGATTCTTTAGGAAGAGGCTTTTGAAGTTCACATCCTCTTCAAGGTCAGGCTTGTTGTGTGCACCAAAGTAGGCTTGTCGAAGTCGGTTGTAGTAAGCTTGTGGAGTCTCTTGTCGACCTTGTTTGGTTTCCAAGGCAGTCAACAGTCCATGTTCAGACTCTGGGTCTGTAAACTCTTTAATCAGGACCTCACGAAGTCGCTGGTAGTTTGACTTTGTTTGACTGGGCTGTCGATCTAGGAAGTTTCGTACCTCTGGACTGGACGTGGCTCTGAGGATGTATAATCTGTCTCTGTCAGTCACATGAGGTCTCATTTCCAGATGAAATTCGATATCTTGCAGGTAAGCCTGGATGTCGTGGTCCTCTGTGGAGTTCGGGTTGAACCTGCTGATGTTTTCAGACAGCTTGTTGAGGTCTTTGATGGTCATCCCGTGTGCAGCTCTAAGGTCTTGGACGGGAGGTTTTCCTTCGTTGGCAGGAAAGGGTTGTGTGGCGAAGGCAGGTGAGGTTTTAGGTTGTGGCCCTTCGCTCCTTTCGTCATATGCCAGTTCTTGGACGTGGGACTCTGCTCTGCTCAGCAGTGATGAGGCTAAGAGAAGTTTCTCTTTTCTTGGCTCTTGTTTATGCTTGTAAGCATATTGGAGTTCTTTTCTGACCATGTAGAGCTCATCGTTGGTATCGTCTAGTTGTTGGGTCAGATTGTCCATTTCAGTTCTGTACCTTTCAAGGTGGTCTTTCAAAGCACTGATTTCAGAATTCTTGTCTCTGATGTCATTCTTGGTTTTCTCTAGTAGCTGTTCGGCATACTGGAGTCTGTTTACCAGGTCTCTCTGGGCAGCTGTTGCATGTTGCTGGTCGAGCTGAGCTGCTGCCAGGGCTGCTTGGAGCTTAACTTGTTCCGTTGTTTCCTGCTCCCTCTCGTTGGATGCTTTGAGTTGATCTTGAACTTTCACTTCCAGCTTGTCTATGCGACGTTGAGCATGTGTCAGCTCCTCTTGAAGGTGGGTGATGTGCATGTTGCTCAGTTTCAGCTGGGTTGTGAAGGCATAGCTTAGGGAGCTGGTGATCTTGACTAGCTCCTCGTGGTTGTTGTTCTGGCTTGAATCTTGTGTCAGGAATCTTCTCAGGATTAGGATTATTATTAAAAATAATAACAGTTCAAATGTCTTGGGGGTGAGGCTGTCTGTCATGCCTCTCAGCCAAGTGTTCACATCTTCCCCATGGGTGATGGGGTCTGCAGTCTGCGGCATGTTGGCACGCTGGGGAGAAGAGAGACTGACACAGATCTGTGTGGAGTAAAAGCCTATGTGTGGTGGGACAACTAAGTGTTGTGTCAGTGATTGTGAACCACGAGTGAAGTGTGGTGATGACTGTGTTGGTCTCAGGGCGTCTAAGTAGACTAGAGATGCGAAGACTTTGTAACTCTAATGAGGAAGAGAAAAAAAAGAGAAAGAGGTGAAAAACAAATTTAATGACAAGCAACAATTTCTGTTTTTCAAATGAGGAAAATTAATTTTCCCAATTATATGTTATCAAGAAGGTAAACAATATTATTAAATCTCTTGTTTTGGACAAAAGAATACAATAATAATGTCTGACAGGATTGACACCGTACACCTTACAGTTGGACCGCTCACCAGGGAGGCTGCGAAGGGGACAGTTGTTCAACACATATCTCTATTAAATTGATCTCAGCGTTGGATGAGATGCTAAAACTTGGATTGCGTTTCCAAATGTAGGGAGGTTAGGAAGAACAAAGGAGGGGTTGATTACAATCAAATTCGTAAGGGTGATTTGTCTTTGACAAGATTGCGTATTTCATTCACTTAGAATTGATTGATGGTTCTTACATGTCCCTACAAATGTTAAAAGTGAAGAGGAAAGGAAAGGAGAGAGAGGACGGAGATGGTAAGTCTCAGTAGAGGTTATCTTAACTACGAGGAGAGCGTTGTTTTAGTTGCTGCACAACTAATCAAACAAAATAAACTTTAAGTGAAAGAGAGTTGTCTTTCTAATTTATTTGAACTCGTAGTGAGGGATAACAATGTCTCCTTTTAGGGCTCAGGTGTGTCGATCCCAAGCTAGGATACACAGAGGAAAGAAATGGTAAGAAAAGGTCAAATTAAAAAGTAATAAATGGGCAAAATAAGCAAAAATTAAATTAAATAAAGGAGAAAATCAATAAATAAAACAATAGTGGCTAAGTGTATAACCACAATAGAAAGAAAGAGGGGTAAAACGCAATAGAATATATTCAGATGGGTAATAAATAAATTAGGTAGAATAAGTTTAAACTTTCAAAGTTCAAGTCTTATTCGTACCTAAAATAATTAGGCCCAAAAGAGAATACTAGAAGTAATGATCATATGAAATGATCTAAGGGGAAAATTTGAATGATTCCAAATAAATTTAATGTTTCAATTAAATTTGGATTTGACACAATTAATAATTGTGAGTTAGTATTTCCCTTTCTAGTAAAATGCCAATAAATGGTATCGTGAGAAAAGAGAGAAATAACAGAGAGAAAGAGACCAACAAGTGTTAGTTGAGATGTCTAAAGGGTTAAATCACTTTAGCGTTGCACAAACAGACACTATTCAACCAGTGGATGTTAATGCTAACGGCTAACCTTTGAGGCTAGTGGCTTTAGCATAGACTTCAATGTAAATACAACTGTTTCGTTAGCTTAGCAACACCGTGGAGTTTGTTTACATTAGCGTCGATGCGCTGCGCGTGCGCAGTTCGAAGTTGCTCCGGAAGTATGTTAAGACTTCCGTGTCACGGTCGTAACTGTGGCAACCAAAACAAACTCTAGTGGACTAGCACATGAATCATTGCATTGCAAGTACAGTTAAGCATGTTACATGAAATGTCGGCGCATTTCAACACTGTACAAATAACAACACCGCGTTTAGATGGTTTTGCGATGTGGCGCTTAAACTCTCAGTTCGTACAGAGTTAACTTTAACTTAATTCAAATAGCAGCTTCTTGCTGTAGTTAAGGGAAATCAGCGATCTCGGCGGATCTGAATCTCCGTGCCAGTTTCTCTGGACACATAAACACAACAGGTTTTCTTCGCTGTTGGTACAAACTTAATTTACTTGATCAAGCCTTTAAAACACTCCCATCACACTCGGACACACGCAGTGTTAAGTGAGATTACATTCACTTTGTGAACAGGGAAACATTATTCTCTAATGTTTAACCAGGAGTCGAATAACATTTGATTCGGCAGTGGAACACGCACTGGCAATCAAGCTATGAATAACGAGGCTTTGATAAATAGATTGAGGAACACGCTCAACACTATTCTTTATTCACCGATTTATTTCCCTTTGAATTAACGTTACAGCAGTTTAGCTCCGTTCAGCGAACGGTGACTGAGATTCCCTGCCGGGAGTATAGCTTTTGAGAGGCACTGGAACACGCAGTGAAATCAATTTAGCTATAAACAAGGCATTACAAAAATGAGGAACACGCTCAATTTCTACCTTATTGCACGATCTCAGATGTTAACTTTAAGTTCACTTACTGCCGTTTAACAATGAAGAGGCGGACTTGAGTTACAGCCTCCTCTGCGTTCATTCTATTCAAGCGGTTGCGCGCTGCTTACGTCACGGGTCACACACACACACACGTCTCGACTCAGAAGCTTCTCATCTTTCATCCGCAGCAAAAGAAAAGATTAAATAACTTGGTTTATGCTCACAATTTAGATTGACCTGTTTCCCTTACAGTATTAATGGTGGAGAATGAATGCGGGCAGTTTAATTTAGCTCAAAGGGAATCATTTAAGATTTTAAAGGGAATTCGAACAGAATCACTGTTTCACGGCTGATCACTGAAACGGCCAGCGATTCACTGAACGAGCTGTATAACATCAAATCTGCGCTGGATATTAATATCCAAAGTATAGTGAAAACACTATTAATTAGCACAGTAACAAGATCGGCAGTTTAAGACATTAACTTGTGAGCACAAAACACAAGATACTTCTCTTTTCAATATAAATAAGGCTTTATTAGATAAATCTAAGACATATAAACTAATCTAACACATAAGCACACGCATTCACACAAGTTGCAGGAGGATAGAACGTTAGGAAAGAGTGAGTTTAAGAGAATGAAAATGTGAAATCCCAAGTTTACAGCAATACGTGAAATTGCATAGACATGAACAACCATTTAATCACTTAATTAACCCTCGCACTGAGTTCCTCAATGAGGTTAAAATTATATTAGATAACACCAGTACAGATGTGAGTCTGGAGGTTACTTGCGTTGCCTGTTTAACGGGGTTCCCTTTTGTTGTCGCTGAAAAGGGGGTTTCCCGAAGTTGCTGATTGGCTGGAAGTTCAGTAGTCGTTGAAGTGACGTCTTGGGAAGCCCGTGGTTGGGCGTTGGCTGAAGATGCGGAGTTGTGGGCTGGCTGAAGTTGAACGGGCACTCGAGGTCAGACTCGGAGACACGGCGTTAAAAAACTTAACTCAGAACACGAAACTCTCAAACGGAAAAGAAAAGAAGTAAAGTTTGACGAGACTAGGTGGTGTTTCTTCTCATCGTGGCTAAGTAGCAGCAGGCGTGCAGGCCGAAGCACGCTGGAACGGCGCTCGAAGAACGCTAAAAGTGATGACAAAGCATGACTAAAAGCTAAAGCTAAAAGCAAAAGCTAAAAGCCGGCATTACTGATAGCAAAAGCTAAACGAAAGCTCAAAGCTAAAAGCATAATTTGATGGTGTCCTGAGTATTTAAACTGGCCTTTTGGCCACACCTCAAATGTTGTCTTGACCAATTAGATATTGTCTTTCCTCAGGGTGTTCCGATGTTTGTCCCACCCATTCATAAATCATATGTTCTCTTATCAAGCTCGCGGTCCGAATTTTCCCGCTCTTGCAGGGTATAATTTGGACATGATTCCTATAACAAGAATATGATACATTTGACAAATAACTGATGGTCAGAAACGTTTCAAGCAAGAAGATTCGAACACACACATACTAAACATGAATATGATCCCTTAAGCTATTCAAGAGTTATTTAAAAAGACATACACAATAAGTGATTAGAAACATTAAAGTCAAATGTGTGGGTTACAGGTATAAAATGGAGTTAAGCAATGGACTGATATCCATTTAGAAGTCTTTTTTTGAGTTAATTTTGGTGCATATATGCATTGGAAGGCATTCTCTGTGCCATTCTGGGGAGTAAGGATATCTCCTGTGAAGACCAGAGGGGTTAACAGGTCTCCTTAGGAATTTCAGTCTGGTTCTGCTAGGTGGGGGGAAGTCAATCCAACGATCTTGGACTGTGGTGCTGGGAGTTGATTTACAACATCCTGCCTTTCTGTGGAATTCGGCTCATGTTTCAACCAGGCTCCCGATCGAATCTTTAATTTGTCTGGTTCACGCTACAACAGTTTTCTCCCTACTCAAATCCATAATAATGTCTTCATTATACACATTTAGTTTAACCATTTGATGTGAAACGCTGGACTTCACCAGTCTCTGTACTGAGCTGGATATGAACTGGAAAATACATGGTAAACATAATAGCAGCAAAAATCCTACCGCTACAATTGGTAACACAGTGTTGCACAGCCAATATCCCCATCCTCCCCACAAGCCTGTCAGCCATTCTGCCCATACATTGTGTGTGCGCTCAGGCTCTTTTACGGCCATTCTCATGTGGGCAATGATATTGGTAACATTGTCGCTGTAGTCTGGAATATGAAAACAACATGATGTACCCAACTATAATATTTATAATTGTTATCTTTTCACTTGTGCACAGGATGCTTTGATGCTGTTTTTCAGTCTTGACCTTGCTCTTCCGCTGATAAGGACGCTTGATGTTTATGCTGGATTCTGGCCTTTGTTGACGTGTGTGTCTCCAGATTTTTACTCCCTACGCTCCTCTTCCTGAGATGCAGGTGGAACTTTTCTGCAGTGGCTGGCGAGGATCCACGTTGTTCTCTCCGCTACCTTCACAGCCGTGTGAGTGGTCAGAAGCACCTGGAACGGTCCCAGCCACCTTTTCGCCTTCCAGCTCTTTCTCCTAAGATCTCGCACTACCACGAAATCTCCTGGTTTTAGGTCATGTAACGGGGTTTCAGCAACTTTCCCCTGAGCAGCTTTCACCTGCACACAGACATTAGACAACAGAGAAGACATTTCCTTGCAGTAACTCAACATGTCATGCTCACACACCTCCGTAGATGGCAGCTGTTGTTTACCCCTTTCCATTCCCATGAATGGTGGTTTACCAAAGAGAATTTCAAAAGGGCTTAGGTTCACTCTGGACTGCTTTCTCATTCTCATGTACATGAGAACGATCGGGAGCGCTTTAACCCATGTGAGTCCAGTTTCCTCACAACACTTAGCCAATTAATTTTTTTATTGTAGCATTCTCTTGTTCCGCACTGTTCTCATATCAATTCCCCAAAACTTACCCACTTGTTTTATTGCCTCATTGATTTTTCATGGGATTCCCAATCTCGGGACTATTTCAGTCAGCAGAGCCTTTGCTACTGCTACAACGTCCAGTTTGGACGTTGGGAAGACCTCTACCCATTTGGACCACATATCAACAAATACCAAACAATATTTCTTCCCTCCACATGGGGACAGTTCGATGAAGTCCATTTGTAGATATTCAAAAGGCCCTGCTGGGGCTGGCTGGGATACCTGAGACATTTTTTATGCCTCTTGCTACATTATGTGTGTTACAAATGACACATCTTTTACAAAAATTTTCTGCAAAAATTGTAAACCCCTTTGTAAACCACAATTCTTTCATCTGCATAATCATTCCCCCTTTCGATGTGTGGTCTTTCCCATGCATCGACTTTGCATAGTGAGGAAAGAAGTGTTTAGGTAAACAAGGCTTGCCATCTTTGCTCATCCATACTACATTCACCACCTCACAGCCACACTGTTTCCATTTATCTTTTTCTTGCCCCGAGGCAAATGTCTGCATGTCCTGTAAAGATGAAGAAATGTCAGGGTTATTTTCAGATAACAAAGTACACTCTGGTGCTGTTGTCTGCCGAGATGCTGCAACCTTCGCCGCTGCGTCTGCTCTGCCGTTTCCTGTAGATACGAAATCTTTGTTATTTGTATGTGCTGCACATTTACAAATGGCTATCTTTCTTGGCAGCAAAATAGCATCTAGCAGATCTGCTACAAGAGGTGCGTTTAATATTGGTCGCCCATCTGACTTCGAAAATTTCCTGTGTTTCCACAGTGCACCAAAATCATGAGTAACCCCAAATGCATAACTCGAGTCTGTGTAAATCGTGACGCATTTGTCTGTCATTAGTTTGCATGCTTCTGTTAATGCCACAAGCTCAGCTGCCTGGGCTGAATAATGTGATGGCAATGAGCCAGAAGTCACAACATCAAATTCAGTCGTTACAGCATAGCCAACCTTATTGAGGCCTGTTTGTGGATCTTTAAACGCCGAACCATCCACAAAGAGGACATTTTCACAGTTTTCAAGTGGTACATCAGAAAGGTCAGGACGTGGTGTACACACTTGTTCGAGTGCTGTTAAACAACAATGATGCTCTTCCCCATCCTCCTCTGTCGGAAGGAGAGTAGCAGCATTCAAGGTTGTGCATCGCTTAACAGTGATATTAGGCATATCAAGCAAGATAGTGTGGTATCGTAACCACCGAGCTGTCGATAAGTGTGATGTTTTTTGTTCTTGCAAAATCATGGACACTGCGTGAGGCACCATCAATGTCAGGTCAGAATAACCCACAAATTCTCTAGACGCCAACACGGCCTGTTCAGCAGCCGCCACTGCCCTCAGACAATTTGGCAGGCCCGCTGCAACTGGATCTAATTTACTTGAAAAAATATGCCACAGGTCTCAGTTTGTCTCCATGATGTTGCAACAATACAGAAGTCATAAACCCATTTTTCTCATCCACTATCTGAACAAAAGGCTTTGTTGGTACCGGCAGTCCCAGAGTTGGCGCAACAGACAGCTGAACTTTCATGTTCAGAAATGCCTCTTCCGCACTCTCTGTCCACTCAATCTTGTCACATGACTTCAACCCCTTCCCTGTTGTTAGGGCTCTCAGAGGCTGCTCAAGAATCGCATAATTTGGAATAAATGTTCGACAATAGGAACACATTCCCAAACATGAAAGCATTTGTTTCTTTGTGAGTGGTTTCGGTACATCTTTAATAGCTTTAACCTTTTTTTTCAGACAGTGCTTTGTTATTTGGTGTTGTTACATGCCCCAGAAATGTAATTTGCTGCTTCATGAACTGCAGCTTTGTCAGGCTGACTTTATGACCCTCCTGAACCAGATGCTTCAGGAGAGTCACAGTGTCAGCTACATATGTAGATTCATCGCGAGCACACAAACAAAGATCATCCACATACTGTAGCAAGGCTGTTCCTGCTGTCAGGGTCAAAGGTTCCAAACTTCTTCTAAGGGCTTCATTATAGGCACTTGGAGAGTTACAGAATCCCTGACTCATTCGAGTGAAACTGTAACCCTTGCCTTCAAATTCAAATGCGAACCAGAATTGGCTATCCTTATCAACTGGTACGCTAAAAAATGCATTAGCCAGATCTACCACTGAGAAGAATGTTGCATCTTGTGGTATCTGTGACAAAATCGTATATGGATTTGGCACTGATGGAGCCCTTTGTCTGACAGCAGCATTCACAGCCTGTAAATCTTGCACAAAACGCCACTCTATGGGTTGACCTTTGTCTCTTATCTTTTTCACAGGAAAAATTGGAGTGCGCACAGGGGAATCATTGCATGGCACTATTATTCCTTTTTTTAATAGTGACTCAAATACTGGTTTTATACCAATAATTGCCTCTGGTTTTAGTGGATATTGATGTTGACACGGTCTGTAATCAGATTTTGGGGTGATCACAACAGGTTCACATCCTTTAATTAAACCCACATCATATTTGTGTTTTGCCCACAATTCTGATGGCACTTCTGCCAAGGCTGGATGTATGTCTGAAGCACAAATATTTGTCATGCAATGATTTTCCCTTTCTTTTTGTCAATTGGTACCACAACTCTCTCCACCCCAATTTCATGCTTGCACTCTATCATAAACGCTCTCAGACTCTCACTGTGTTTCACCCCCCGCCTATCTCCCTCCAGTCAGTAGCACAAACACAGCTCTTCACAAACAGCCCTAATCTACACCATGTCTGTCCTCTGCCCTTGGAGAGCGATAAGTTAGGCACAGAATCTTCTGCCATTAAGTAAAATTGAAGCTGTTTTTCTGTCAGGCAAACTGAAACTGCACACATATCCTCTGTCCAAAACATTTTCTCAAAACTCAAAGTTTCTCCTCTCTCTCCCTCAAACCAGTCTTTCTCATACTGGTCATCTCGTTCCACTACGACATGTGACGTCCAATGCAATTTGTCAGGCAACATAATTTCTCTGTCAAATGGTTTAGTTCTATTTTTAGTCAGTTCACAAATCATTTCAGCCCAATCAGAATTTATGATGTGCCATTCATATGCCCATTTTGGTTCTGCTTGCAGACAACAAACTTGCGCTCTCTCTGTCACACGGACACCCCAAGAGTCTGCAACCAGTGTCAAATTTAGTTTGCACAATAAATCTCTCCACATTAAGGGCACTGGGCATGCTGGAGTGTAAAGGAAAGCATGTTTCAGCACCTCACCCCCCTTTATTTCACAATTTAGGGGCACTGTGAATCGTTCACATATTACGTGCCCTGATGCAGAAATTGACTCATTTGTTTCGCCTGTTAATTGTGGTTGGCATGGCAAGTCACATGGTCGTATAGCTGATCTTGAAGCCCCAGAATCAGCTAAAAACTCAATCAATATCCCCTCTACTAGCATAGGATATTTAGGCATTTTCATAAAGGCTTCACTTTTATACATTATCGCACATTTATCAGAATTTTCATAAACAGAATCAGACGTACACAAAGGAAAGCAAGCTTTTTCTTCATTGCAGAGAGCAGAATGTAAGTCAGTGTATGTGTGTGTGTATGTGGTTAGAAAGTTTTCACTTCCCTGACTTGTGGCTGTTGGCTGCTCGCCCTGGTCCCCTCCTCTCTGCTCTCCGTCTTCTTTGCTTCAGTCTGCTTCTTGATTTTGCCGGTCCTCCGGGCAATTCTTTGCCCAATGACCGTCCTTTTTGCACAGTCTGCATCTTGTACACTTGTAGGTCGCATGTTCATTAGTCTCGCAGATCCAACAACCCCATCTCTCAAAATTCCTTTCAGTCTCACTCGGATATCTTCCTCCTGGTCTTTTTCCTCTTCCCCCTTTCTTTTGCTGGTTTCGCTGCGCAGAATAGCCTCCAGGCTTCGACACTGCTTGCACTACCGCCAGCTGCCACTCTCTGTCGGTCTTGGCCTTAAATCTTTCCTTCTTCGCTGTCTGCATCTCCTCTGCATGCAAAGCGTGTGCTAAAACAGCAGATAGCCGTCCACTTTTCCATTCGATGTAGCTGGTCTTTACCGCTTGCGCAATTTCAGGTCTCAGTCCATTCAAAAACCAGCTCCGCAGATGACACTCCCATGTGTCAGGTTGATTTCCTCGCTCATCTGGTTCCTCTAACCCGCTGTGTTTGTTGAAAATCAGATACAGGCGGTTGTAATAGTCCTGAACAGACTCATCTCTGCCCTGGCAGCAGTTGCCAATCTTCGCTGTGTCCACACGTGCTGGAAATGCTATTTTTATAGCTTCAGCCAGTTCTTCCACAGCTCTGCGGTAGTCTGCATTATCTCGGTGTCCCCATTCACAGTGTTCTCTCCGACAGTCTTCTTTCTGCAGCTTTCCACTCACTTTGTGCAAGCTCGTAGCCCCCAGTTTCACTGCCAGCAGCCTTCTCAGTTCGTGCATGGTTGGGCTGAATTCTTGGCAGAAGGTGACTAATTCTACTGAAAATGTATCACCTGCTTCATCAGGGCTCGGCAAGTGAGCCATCGCTTTTCTCATGTTAGTCATAGTCCATGGTCTGAAGACCATAATAGGCCCCTCAGGACCAGATACTTCAAGCATTGGAGCTGAAACACTCACATTTTCTTCTTTCACTGTTTGCCTTGTTTTTCTTTTCTTTGTCGGCGGTGCTCTGCGCACTATTTCCTCTTCAATTTCTTCGTTGGGGGTTTCAGGAATAATTTCTGGTTCTTCCTCTGTTTCTCGTCTCCATTCTGGTTCTGCCCACGGCGCTGTTGGTCTTTTCGGTGGAGAGCAGTCGAGGTCAGGGTCCATTTTCATGGCTTGCAGCTCCGCCACGGATAGTGAGGATAAGGCGGTGTTGCATGTTTGGAAACAGAAATATCAGAGTTGTTAGTAGATCTGTGTAATGCATTTACTTTTTCTTCACATTTTTCAACTTTCTTTTCCTCTTTTCTACCTGCTAATTCTTTCTGCATCACTCCTCTCTCTCTCCTATCTGCTTCCTCTATCCAACAATTCACCGTTTGCTCACATTTCTCACACACGTTTCACACAACACCCTTTTTGTCTCTCGTATCCCTCTTCTACTGATTCCTTCACAGCTTTTAATCTCTTAACACTCAACGTTCCCTCTTTTGGAAAACCATGGTATTTAATTAATTTCCCCATATCTTGCATGCATTTCTGGCCATATACCTTTATCATTTGCCAATATACCGGTGTATCATATTCAACAAGCTTGCCCTGAGACTTTCCCATATTGCTGTTTCCTTCTCTGTGGATACCCTTTGGCGCGCCTATAATCTGTCAGACATCTCTAACAGATCCGACTTTTCCGCCCAGTCGGAGAGGCAGAGCTCTCCTTGCCCTCAAACTAATACCCGCACAGTCTCAGTTCCCCTCTTAGAAATGTGTTAACCGCTTGCGCGTGATCTCAACTTTGCTTCGAAATATCTGGATTGCTTTGATCTCAATTTCTAACTCAATTCACGATCACGCCGATTGCAGCAGTTTCAATTCCCCCCAGAAATTTATTGACTGTGCCGTAGTATTCCTCACAATCCCTTCTTGATTGTGTTTCCCACAGAGAAGGACCCACCTCTATGGTTCGTCCCTTTCTAATTTAATTCCAATTCTACTTTCTAAAAACCCAGTTTTTTAGAAGATTATGAACTGTCTCCTACCCGAGAGTCCTGTTGCCACCCAGGTTCTTTTCTGATTCCAGTGGTGTCCCCTCTGGGCCTCGGCGGTCGGTCCCTCTCTCCCTCAAATCTAATCGGGGTTAGGGCTGAACAACTTTTGTCCAGGATGATCAGTCACCATCCGCTCACAGGTCCAGAAGACACATCCAAGGAATCCCACTTCTGACACCAAATTGTTGTGGCAAAACTAAATCAATTCTCATTAGCATAAGAGACAGGCTCACTCTCAAACTTATAATTAAAAAAGAAGCTTTTATTCTTTGCAAAGAAGGTCAGACAGTCATACAGAAACACAAGTCGCTGTAGAGTGTGACAAAGGAAGGGAGGGCAGTCCTTTGCTTTATATCTCTTTTCCCCAGTCAAGGTTACAAACTCTTAGCAGCTGTACTTTTCCATAGATAACAACAAAGTCAAAAAACACACTACTATATCATTCTCCTGAAAATTGGTTCTTCCATATTTAAGGCCTAGATGACCTCCCAGGTCATCCTTAGACGCCTGAGGGTCTCCCAGTTGTCTCCCTTCTGTACCTAACATGGCTCTATAGTTCTTCTGTCACCCATACATCTTACTCCTAGGCCCCAAACTCATTTCTCGCTGTCTCTGCACAGCAGTTCTAAGAAAACACATGCGTATACTATATTTCATAAGCATATATGGTCAGCCAGAAGTCATGCAGATTAATTTTTCCACTACATTACATTTGTTACAGTTACATTTATTGGTACATTTATGTTATTTACATCAAGCTTTTGAATGGTATAGTAGTGTATATTGTTATTGAAACTTCATAATATTTCACTTGATTATACATTTAGTCAGGAATTATAGTTTGGAAAAAGTCTTTGGAAAAAATTCTAACTAGTAAAATGTTTACACGTTATGTCAAAACTAGTACAAGTATATAAATAAATAAGAGACTTACTCATGTTTATGATCTCTGCTGAATAAAGTGCTTCATTCCTTTTTTTCTGAGGAAATCCAAATCTCAAATCCTCAACCACATCACATCTTTTTGGGGTGAATTATGTCTTATTCCTCTCATCGCGAAGCAAACAGTAAAATAAAAAAAACTTGAAGAACAATCTCGCTGCGTTGTCTTCTGTTGTGTGGGCGTATTCAAGCCGCGCACTTCAGTGAAACATTATCATCTCAAAAGCGCGTTCAGCGCGGAGGCGTGGTCACATTAGAAGATAATGAAGGGAGACGTGAAAAACGGACATCGCGTTGTTTTCATATGGATTACTTTATCACAGAATATTTGTTTTTGGCAGCACTTGTTTAGTTTAAAAGTAGACATGTCAGGCTTTCTATAGATGTCTCTCTCATGTCCCTGTGTTGAGTATTCACTGAGTTACAATTCATTTTAATGACGCATTTGTAAATGAAGATCAGCGCAGACAAAGGCTGCAGACAGCACTCCTTGTTTGTTATCTTTATTTTATAAGTGCACAAAGTTTTGTTGTTATTATGTCTGTATACAAAAAAGTAGACCCTTTACAGATTCAATTGATGTATTGCTTTTATCTGTACGATCAAAACTGAAAGTGTAATTTAAGTTCTTTTCGGGGTTATCAGGAGAAAATGCCCCAAAACGCGTATACGCGTTAATCGACTTCAGAGGGTTAAACAAGTTCTCCCCACTCAGTGAAGCACCCACTGAGAAACCTGATGAAAGTGCTCTATTTATTGGCGATTCTATTGTACGGAACATGAAAATAGAGACACCAGCCACTATAGTCCAATGTTTACTGGGAGCCAGAGTGCCTGACATCTTGGCAAATTTAAAAGTGCTGGCTAAAAGGGTGGTCCCACTAGACTTTGAACGTGTAAAAAAATTTCGGACGCCGCTGCGAATATGGGCGGGAGCAGAATATAACATCAGGCACCAAGGTTTACCCTCAGTTATCACAACATGGATTCCGATGTGCTTGTACTGTTTCTTTTGTGATGGAGAGAAAGAGAGAGAACAATATAAGACGCTTTCGACACCTTCACATAAGACACGGTGTAAAGGACCACTTTAGAATTTTAAAGTTTTGGGTTATTGGTAAATATTTGTAAACGATAGTCCTTTCTTCCGTCATAAAATGGGCGTCAAGTTGTTTAAGTTCATGTATAAACACAATCTCAGATAGAATCCATGTAAGCTCAAACAATGCTACGTATCATTCGCACCCGACAGCCACCTTAAAGGTTCATCTTCCCTTGTGCAAACTACGGTGCCACCAAAGGGACAAATTTCAACATTACAGGTGCACAGAATTTCTGGTCAATCCCATACAAATAACGTCGAAGTGCATACAAATATCATTATTTAAATAAGAATTAATTACAACCCCAAATCAGAAAAAGTTGGGACAGTATGGAAAACGCAAATAAAAAAAAAAGTAGTGATTTCTAAATTTACTTTGACTTGTATTTCATTGCAGACAATATGAACACAAAATATTTCATGTTTTGTCTGGTCAACTTCATGTCATTTGTAAATATGCATCCTTTCCTGTCATTCAGACCTGCAACACATTTCAAAAAAAGTTGGGACAGGAAAAATTTAGGGCTAGTAATGAGGTAAAATGGTTAAATAATGATGTGATTTGAAACAGGTGATGTCAACAGGTGATTGTAATTATGATTTGGTACAAAAAAGGAGCATCCAAGAAAGGTCTAATCCTTTAGGAGCAAAGATGGGCCGAGGATCGCCAGTTTGCCAACAAATACGTGAGAAAATTATTGAAATGTTTAAAAACAATGTTCCTCAAAGAAAGATAGGAAGAGATTTGGATATTTCACATTCAACAGTGCATAACATAATTAAAAGATTCAAGGAATCTGGAGGAATTTCAGTGCGTAAAGGACAAGGGCGCAAGCCTAAGCTGAACAACCGTGATCTCCGATCCCTCAGGCGGCACTGCATCAAGAATCGTCATTCATCTATAAGCGATATCACCACATGGGCTCAGGACTACTTTGGCAAACCTTTGTCAAGTACCACAATACAAAGTTACATCCACAAATGCCAGTTAAAACTGTACTGTGCCAAAAGGAAGCCCTATGTTAACAGTGTCCAGAAGCGCCGTCGACTTCTCTGGGGTCGGAGGCATCTGGGATGGACCATCACACAGTGGAAACGTGTACTGTGGTCAGATGAATCAGTATTTCAGGTATTTTTTGGGAGGAATGGACGCCGTGTGCTCCGGACCAAAGAAGAAAAGGATCATCCAGACTGTTACCAGCAACAAGTCCAAAAGCCAGGGTCTGTCATGGTATGGGGTTGTGTCAGTGCCCTTGGCAAAGGTAACTTGCACTTCTGTGAAGGCACCATTAATGCTGAAAAGTACATAGAGATTTTGGAGCATAATATGCTGCCTTCAAGAAGACATCTTTTCCAGGGACGTCCATGCATATTTCAACAAGACAATGCAAAACCACATTCTGCACACATTACAAAGTCCTGGCTGCGGAGGAAGAGGGTACGGGTACTTGACTGGCCTGCCTGCAGTCCCGACCTTTCTCCAATAGAGAATGTGTGGCGCATTTTGAAGCGCAAAATGCGACAACGAAGACCCCGTACTGTTGCCCACCTTAAGACTTGTTTGCAGGAAGAATGGGACAAAATTACACCTGAAACACTTCATCACTTGGTGTCTTCAGTCCCTAAACGTCTTTTAAGTGTTGTGAAAAGGAATGGCAACATTACAAAGTGGTAAATGCTTTACTGTCCCAACTTTTTTTTAATGTGTTGCAGGTCTGAATGACAGGAAAGGATGCATATTTACAAATGACATGAAGTTGACCAGACAAAACATGAAATATTTTTTGTTCATATTGTCTGCAATGAAATACAAGTCAAAGTAAATTTAGAAATCACTTCTTTTTTTCTTTTTTTTTTGCATTTTCCATACTGTCCCAACTTTTTCTGATTTGGGGTTGTAATTAATTCTTATTTAAATAATGATATTTGTATGCACTTCGACGTTATTTGTATGGGATTGACCAGAAATTCTGTGCACCTGTAATGTTGAAATTTGTCCCTTTGGTGGCACCGTAGTTTGCACAAGGGAAGATGAACCTTTAAGGTGGCTGTCGGGTGCGAATGATACGTGGCATTGTTTGAGCTTACATGGATTCTATCTGAGATTGTGTTTATACATGAACTTAAACAACTTGACGCCCATTTTATGACGGAAGAAAGGACTATCCTATATTGTTTTGCATTCCTTGGTGAGCGCAGCGAGGAACGATATGTTTCATTCATAAAATTGTTGCACATATGTATGCTTTCTTTTGCTGTGTAATTAACGTTTGTCAATCTAAATGTTTGTGTACTTAATGACGCTTGTAACCGTGAGAACAAGTGTGTGAAATGATTGTTGTATGTATGTTTTCAATAAAGTTTTTACGGTGCTAAGGTGATGATGAATTAAAAGGCTGAACGTCATGCTGGTTTGACAAACGAAATAAAGAACACCTTATGCATCAGTCGAGACTCTCTTCTTTGGATCCAAGGGCTGCAACCGTGAAAACTCGACGCTACATCCGTGTCATCTGCTATGCTGCACGACACGTCATTTTCATTCCTGAGGTTGCCATTGTTTGTTCCACACATCCAAGCAAGGTCATAAGTCAGTAGCACATCTAACAGAGACTACAGATGCGGTGAGAGACTGGTTATCGAAAAAAAAAAATATATATATATATATATATATATATATATACCAGCCACCCTTCTCTGTCATACTGTCTCCCCTTCCAGGGGAAAATGGGCCATAACAGAGCAAAAGCAAGCACACAGCCCTGCAACGGCTGGGAACCAAATCTGGGTCTCCCCATAAGGAGGCGATAACTCTACCACAGAAACACCAGGCCAGATATTTAAATAATTTCTTGCCCAATAGATGTCATCTAGGCATCGGGCTTCCACAACAAAATGGAAGATATGGCCCGGAATCGAACACAAGTCTCCCTATCGGGAGGCGATATCTCTACCACTAAACAACCCGGCTAGATGTAGGCTTAGGATATAAGTTGATCCAGGGCTATTTTCTGCCTTCAAATCTATGAGGGGTAGTTTTAGGGTGCTGGTTGGTTCAGGGCTATTTCCTGCTCTCTCCAAGTCTATGAGGGGTAGGTTTAGGATGTAAGTTGTTCCAGGGATATTTCCTGCCTTTAAATCTATTTATCTGTGACTTCCTATCCTGGAGAGAACAAACCTAGACCTTACAACACGAAAGTAGGGAAAACAGTACAGGATTAGATTTTAATCGCACCAGGATCCCAATTGCTAAGAAAAGAACTGTTTATTTTCACCCAGATACCTCTCCCTTGTGTAATCCCCACCCAAAAATACAAAAAAACTAATTTATCCATAAATCCATGTCAGCAAAACTCTCTTTTTTTACTTAAAACTAAATTAACATCTTTTTTTTCCTCTCCACCCTATCATTTATGGCGTTTGGAGCTCCTGTGTTTAGTCTCTTAATCCAAACATGCTCCCTATGTAGCCTTTGCCTGTTGTCCATCTCTTATTGTGCTCCAATCCTTAAATCCACAAATTGTTGATCCCATGTCTCCTGAAATGTTTTATTAGAGGCCTCCCGGTCCTTCCAGCACACCCAGATCACATAGTATATCTGTGTTGGTACAAACGTGTTCTGATGACATTTCCCGTTTGGCCCACATATTGTTTCTTACATTGTTTGCCACACCTGGCACACCAAATTGCGTAAAAGCAATTCTTAGTGGCCAACCCGATCCTTGGCAAATAAAAGGCCTCCTGTTTCACCCAAATTTTTAAGGTCCGCTGCTGCCTTGTCCCCCCTAACCTTTCCCCAATCACCGGAAGGTGGCTGTGTACTAATAAATCCCTAAGATTTATATTTCGCCTGTAGGCCGACAACACAGTGACCCCTTCTCCTGCCAGGGTGGCAGCCAAAATTTCTGAAAAATTCTTCTTGATCATGACCATTAATTGATGACCTCTTGTAAGCCTCTCAATAATTCTGTTTTCTGTGTTTTTTGATTCTTCGGTGCTGGAACAAATGATAGTCCTCTCAATAGGACTTCTCTCTGGGTCTCTGTTAGCACGAATGATGACGAAAGATTTACAATTAGCTTCTCAGTGCCATCTATTGGCCTGAAGCTCCTTGGAAGTTAAAATTGTTCACCCAGTGATTGAGCATTGCTTTTGCTGTTTCTGTGGTCCTTTGAATCGTACTGCAGGGAGTTCTACAATGAAGTTGAGTGTTTTTAATGTATTCATTCATTTTGTCTAAATACGTATGTGGGAATCCCCAATAAAAACGTATTTTTCTTTAAATTTAAACACCAATCCTGTTTTTTCTTGGTCGTGTATACGTGTTTGTTGGGTCTGCCTATCAACCTGGGTGTCTCAGGGGTCCCCGGGAGTACTTGCTTCAACATGCGGTTAATTTCGGTCTCTTTTTCAATATTTGAAGCCTCCATTAATTGTCTAATTGCCTCCTGGTTGTCTGCTAAAAATCTAGTTCATGCTGATTATGGTGCAGCACTCGCACTAGAACTTTCAGATAACCAGGCCTCACTAGAAGCCTCTGAGAATGAGAAAGGCAAATTTACCACTCTACAGAGGGAGGGTTTCATCCTTATTATTGATTCCTCCCTCCATAATAGGAGGTTGAGTTTCTGTCTCCAGTATTCTTCTGGCGCAAAGTTCTGCCTCCATCTTGGATTTGCCACATCCGGGTCGTCCGACGAACACAAAGACCTTTGTCTTGAAATCTCGTGGGGACCGGAACTGCATCACGTTGACATAATCTCTTATGCCACGCCCATAGCATATAAAAGTCGCAGGGCAGGCTTCCGCCACAGCTTTCATACTTCCGCCGGAAGTCTTGGCGATGTTGATCGCCTTGAGAAGATCATTCCTCTGACGTTCACATACCGGTTCTCCAATGCGACGGTAAATATCACCTCCCTTACTGCAATATTCATCGTTCTGTAGATCACTTCCTCTTGCCACCTCAAAGTGAGCACGTGCCGACAACCAGTTTTTCATAGTTTTCATCCGACGCTTTGTTTTCATGTTCACAAATCCCTGTAGATGAGGCGTCCCGGAGTCACCTACTTCGTTGCCGATGACTGCAAAATCAATGGTGCCAGACGTTATTATTTCTTCAATATGGCGACGCTCGTCAGCCGTAGGGTTGTTGAGGGTGAAACACCAGCGTTTCACCGGTTGTTCGCCGCCGGCAGCATTCTGCCGTGGTGCATTCAGATGTCTCGTCTTCGCTGGGGCCTTAGGCATGATTTCAGTATCTTTAAATCACTGTTTTTGACAAAATTCTGGGGGTGTGCTGTGTGCCACAGTGACTGGTAATACTGGGCAGTCACTGCGGCATGCTCGGATTTTATACACGTCACTAATTGATTCTCCTCCCACAGAAGGCTTACCGGAAATCGACGAAGATGACGTCAGCGGTCACGTGGATGGCGACGAAGACGTTACGTCAGAAGGAGGAGGCACCGGAACTGATACTCATACATGTGACACAGAGGCACAAAACATTATCACCTGACCTGGAACACATCTATTGGCCTATCCATAGGCCTCACGTTCATCCTAAGTGATGTCGCATATCCCAAAGCATACGGGGACTACTACAAAATAAGAAAAGTTGTTGTGCAATTATGGCCGGAATTCAACAACGTCCCAATAAACAGGGAATACAACAAAGTACTGTACGGCAGTACAGTCGACTATGATGACGCTTCCGTAACAACATCTGCAACTGATCCCTTCAAAGATTACTCTTCAAAAAAGCTGTTCATAAGTAACAGGTCTCATATCAGAATTTTCACTCCAAGGCCTAATATTGAAATCTATAAATCCTCCTCTACATCCAATTATGGATTCCTCAATGTTAACTCTGATGCTTGGATCAACACAATACATGAGAGTGTTCTCCACTATGGAATGAAAATATGGCTGCCAGCTGATTCTAACATTTCTGGGGTCATCTCTTACAAGTTAATCATCAAGTATTATGTGTTATTCAGAAAATGTATATAATTTCTGTTATATTATCCTTACCCTACCCCGGCCCCTAACCTTACCCGACGTCGCTGTAATGACGCACCACCCCTCCCCACGTTTGTCAGTGGGGTCTTTCTATATGTGTGTATGTCAAACATTGTAAAGACAAAAAAATATATATACAAAACATGCAGCAGCAGTGGAACCTTTTATTATTTTTAAATGAGACAACAAAAATAAAAGAAATTTTAATTGCAAATTCAAGTATTTATTGTCTTCTTTCAGTAATTGTTTTGCATGGTAAGGGGGTCATACATTGGAACTGCACTCAAATCAGTGAAACGGTTCCGGCCTTCATCAAACACAAAATAAACATTCACATGCCTCAAGATGGTGGACGGTTCAAACCCCTCAAAGCGATACCACTCCCACACATGCCTGTTAGAAGTGATTTACACATTCTTTGCCACAAATTTAACAAATGCACCTTTTACTGGAACTTTGCACGGGTACCTATCACACGCAATAGTTCATCACGTGCCATCCAACCGTAAAAGTCATCAATGACCACACTGTCATGGCCGTCGTATCCGTCCCACCAGGGACCACAGGGCTTGTAATAAGTGGTACTTCCGGCGCAAAGTTCAGCCGCCATCTTAGATTTGCCACATCCGGGTTGTCCCACGAAGACGAGGCCTTTCTTTTGGTGTCTCTGGGGGACCGGAACTGCATGACGTTGACGTAGTCTCGAAGGCCCCGCCAATAGCGTATAAAAGTCGCAGGGCAGGCTTCCGCCATAGCTCTCATACTTCCGCCGGATGTTTTGGCGACGTCGATCACCTTGAGAAGATAATTCCTCTGACGCTCTCTCATCGGTTCTCCAATGCGCAGGTAAATGTCTCCTCCTTTGCTACAATACTCGTCATTCTGTAGATCACTTCCTCTAGCAATATCAAAGTGTGCACGTGGGCGGGGATTACGTGATTACGTCAACGTGATGCAGTTCCAGTCTCCGAGGGACTTCAAGACAAAAGTCTTTGTGTTCGTGGGCTGCCCCGGCTGCGGCAAATACAAAATGGCCGCCGACCTTTGCACCGGAACAACAACGTATTATAAACCATGCGGCCAGTGGTGGGACGGATACGACGGCCATGACAGTGTTGTCGTGGATGATTTCTACGGATGGATGGCCTGTGATGAACTGTTAAGAGTGTGCGACAGATACCCGTGTAAGGTACCCGTGAAAGGGGCTTTTGTGGAGTTTGTGGCCAAGAACATTTATATAACATCAAATAGACGTGTGGGAATGGTACCATTTTGAGGCCTTTGACCCATCCGCCATTTTGAGGAGGGTGAATGTGTATTTTGTCTTTGATGAAGGCCGTGATCGGTTTACTGACTTGTGCAATTGTGCCATGTATGACCCTTTGACTATGAAATACAATTATTGAAAGAAAACAATAAAACATTTTATTTGCAAGTAAAAAATGTATTTTTATTCTTGTTGTCACACTTTAAAACAATAAAAGAACACACTGCTGCTGATTTGTAACAATTTTTTTGGTCTTTACAATGCTTAACAAACAAACAAAAAGTAAGACCCCACTGACAAGCGTGAGGAGGGGTGGTGCATCATTACAGCGACGTCGGGTAAGGTTAGGGGCTGGGGTAGGGCAAGGACATTCCGAAAAATACTCATATGCGGTTTCAGAACAACACATAATACTTGAGTATCAGTTTGTAGGATATGGTACCGGAGATGTTAGTGTCAGCAGGCAACCATATTTTCATACCATAATGAGGAACACTCTCATGTACAGTGTTGATCCAAGCACCACATCCTATATTCATAAACCCATAATTAGATGTAGAGGAGGATTTGTACAATTCAACATTAGGCCTAGGTGTAAATATACGAATATGAGGCCTGTTACTGATGAATAACTTCTTGGAAGAATAATCCTTGAAGGGATCAGTAGTAGATGTAGTTACAGAAGCGTCATCATAATCGATAACTGTACTTCCATACAGAACTTTGTTGTATTCCCTGTTAATAGGGACATTATTGAATTCAGGCCATATTTGGACCACGACTTTGCGTATTTTATAGTAGTCCCAGTAGGCCTTAGGATAGCCAATGTCACTCAGGATGAATGTGAGGCCTGTAGAAAGGCCTGTTGATGTGTTCCATGTCAGGTGATCATGCTTTATCCCTCGATGTCGCATGTAAGAGTATCTGTTCCGGTGTCTCCTCCTTCTGACGTATCGTCTGCGTCTCCATCCACGTGACCACTGACGTCGTCGACGTCGGAATCGGGTACGCCTTCTGTGGGAGGAGACAGTGTTTAGTGCCGGGGTATAAAATCCAAGCGTGCCGCAGTGACTGCCTAGTACTAATCACTGTCTCCTCCCTAATAATGTCCCTATGAACAGGGAATACAACAAAGTTCTGTACGGAAGTACAGTTATCGATTATGATGATGCTTCTGTAACTACATCTACTACAATACTCATCATTTTGCAAGTCTATACCTTTTGCAGGTTCAAAATGGGCCCTTGGTGACAGCCAGTTCTTCATAGTTTGTAGTCTTCACTTCGTACGCATATTAACAAAGCCTTGAAGATGCGGTGTCCCGCTGTCACCTACTTCGTTCCCGATGATCGCGAACTCCACGGTGTCCGCCGTCAGTATCTCTTTAATATGGCGACGCTCGTTGTCCGTAGGGTTATTTACGGTGAAACACCATCTTTTCACCGGCTGTTCACGCCCAGAAGTGTTTTGTCTTGGTGCCTCCAAATGTCTCGTCTTAGATGGGGCCTTCGGCATGATTACGGTCTTTGTATTTTCAGTTATTTGTGCAAAATTCAGGGTGGTGCCTGGTGCCGGGTACGCCTTCTGTGGGAGGAGACAGTGTTTAGTGCCGGGGTATAAAATGCAAGCGTGCCGCAGTGACTGCCTAGTACTAATCACTGTCTTCTCCCTAATAATGTCCCTATTAACAGGGAATACAACAAAGTTCTGTACGGAAGTACAGTTATCGATTATGATGACGCTTCTGTAACTACATCTACTACAATACTCATCATTTTGCAAGTCTGTACCTTTTGCAGGTTCAAAATGGGCCCTTGGTGACAGCCAGTTCTTCATAGTTTGTAGTCTTCGCTTCGTACGCATATTAACAAAGCCTTGAAGATGCGGTGTCTCACTGTCACCTACTTCGTTCCCGATGATCGCGAACTCCACGGTGTCCGCCGTCAGTATCTCTTTAATATGGCGACGCTCGTCGTCCGTAGGGTTATTTACGGTGAAACACCATCTTTTCACCGGCTGTTCACGCCCTGAAGTGTTTTGTCTTGGTGCCTCCAAATGTCTCGTCTTAGATGGGGCCTTCGGCATGATTATGGTCTTTGTATTTTCAGTTATTTGTGCAAAATTCAGGGTGGTGCCTGGTGCCGCAATACTAGGCAGTCACTGCAGCACGCTTGGTTTTATATCCTGGCACTAATCACTGTCTCCTCCCACAGAAGGCGTTCCCAAAATCGACGATGACGATGTCAGTGGTCATGTGGGTGGCGACGAAGACGATACGTTTTCATATTCACGAACCCCTGAAGATGAGGCGTCCCAGAGTCACCTACTTCGTTGCCGATGACTTCAAAATCAACGCTGCCAGACATTATTATTTCTTCAATATGGCGATGCTCGTCAGCCGTAGGGTTCTTCAGGGTGAAACACCAGCGTTTTACAGGTTCTTCGCTGCCGGCAGCATTCTGCCGTGGTGCATTCAGATGTCTCGTCTTAGATACGGCCTTAGGCATGATTTCAGTACTTTGCAATCACTGTTTTTCACAAAATTCACGGGGTGTGCTCTGTGCCGCAGTGACTGGTAATACTAGGCAGTCACTGCAGCACGCTTGGATTTTATACACGTCACTAATTGATTCTCCTCCCACAGAAGGTGTACCGGAAATCAACAAAGAAGACGTCAGAGGTCACGGGGGCGGAGACGACGACGATACGTCAGAAGGAGGAGACACCGGAACCGATACTCATACATGCGACATCGAGGCATAAAACATGATCACCTGACCTGGAACACATCTACCGGTTTATGTACCGGAATATCACTCGTCCTAAGTGACGTTCAATATCCTAAAGGATACTGGGACTACTACAAAATCAGAAAAGTTGTTGTTCAAATATGGCCAGGATTCAACAACATCCCCAATCAACAATGAATACAACAAAGTACTGTAAGGAAGTACAGTCATCGACTATGATGACGCTTCCATCAGTACAGCTTCATCCGACCCTTTCAAAGATTACTCTACCAGAAAAATGTTCATCAGTAACAGGCCTCACATAAGAATTTTCACACCAAGGCCTAATGTTGAGATTTACAAATCTACCTCTACATCTAACTCTGGCTTCCTGAATGTTAACTCTGGTGCATGGATAAATGTGAGTCTGTGAGTCTGTCATGAGTCTGTCCCACACTACGGGATGAAAATATGGTTGCCACCTAGCGCTAGCCTTTCAGGCACCATCTCATACAAGCTAATCATGAAGTACTATGTGTTATTCAGAAACCGTATATAATCACTGTTATATTGTCCTTCCCCTACCCCGGCCCCTACACTTAACCATCAGTGGGGTATGTCGCACCACCCCTCCCCATACCTAAACCTACCCGTCAGTGGGGTATGTGTATATGTGTGTATGTCAAGCAATGTAAAGACAAAAAAAATGTTAAAAATGTGCAGCAGCAGGACCTTTTTATTATTTTAAAATGTGACAACAAAAATAAAAAGACATTTTAATTGCATATATCAAGTGTTTATTCTCATCAAAGAGGTCAAACCCCTCAAAACGATACCATTCCCACACATGTTTGTTAGACGTGATATACACATTCTTGGCAACAAACTCTACAAATGCACCTTTCACTGGAACTTTGCACGGATATCTATCACATACACGTAGCAGTTCATCACATGCAATCCAGCCATAAAAGTCATCAATCACAACACAGTCGTGGCCGTCGTATCCATCCCACCAGGAACCACGAGGCTTGTAATATGTTGTACTTCCGGCGCAAAGTTCTGCCTCCATCTTGGATTTGCCACATCCGGGTCGTCCGACGAACACGAAGACTTTTGGCTTGAAATCTCGTGGGGACTGGAACTGCATCACGTTGACGTAATCTCTTATGGCGGAACATCATAACCTATGCCGTTAGTGCCTTGACTGTTAGCCAGTAACCATAACTTCATACCGTAATGGGGGACTGAGGGTGTAGTATATTGATCCAGGGACAATTAAGATTCTTGAACCCATAGTTAGTGGATGACGCTGACTTATAAATCTCGATGTTTGGTCTTGGAGTGAAGATTCTCCTCAGTGCTAGGGGATGGTGTCTTGTAATTGATTTCTTTTAGTCCTTTCCACACTGATGCAGGGTCATTGGCTGAAAACCGAATTTTCAGTTTTTCAGAGTAGTTCCACTCTCATCTCCTTTGTCAGTGTGTTTTTGGCCTGTTTATACAAGCCTCTGCCCCCAATCCCACTCTGCTTGGTTAGTCCATCTTTTACCAGTCCTTATTAAAGGTTTAGCTGATTTCAGTTTTTGCCTGTAGGTCGGTATAAGATGAATCAAACATTGATCAGAGAACCCCAAAGCGGCCAGTGGGTAGGGATGGGTATCGTCAAGGTTTCAATGGTATTACTACTCTTACCGATACTGCTTATCGATCCGGTACTTTAATGGTATTCTTATTGGTACTTTGTCATTTATATATATGAGACACAAATTAAGATCTGACTTAACATTGTTTTATATTCTGAAATGTAAAATAAATATTTAATGAAATTAATATAAAACATAAATTTGCAAATGCACCAGTGTGCAGGAATTTTTAGTGTTTTATATACATAAGTAAAACAAAGATACAAATAAAAAATGGTGCTTTAACTTTTCCATGAAGGTCTACTAACATATCTGTTTAGTTTAGTAATATAGTATACAAAATAAATCTAATAAAGTAATCAAATGTACAAACCCGATTCCAAAAAAGTTAGGACACTGTACAAATTGTGAATAAAAACAGAATGCAATGATGTGGAAGTTTCAAATTTCAATATTTTATTCAGAATACAACATAGATGACATCAAATGTTTAAACTGAGAAAATTTATAATTTTAAGGGAAAAATAAGTTGATTTTAAATTTCATGGCATCAACACATCTTCAGACAAGGCCATGTTTACCACTGTGTGGCATCCCCTCTTCTTTTTATAATAGTCTCCAAAGGTCTGGGGACTAAGGAGACAAGTTGCTCAAGTTTAGGAATAGGAATGTTGTCCCATTCTTGTCTAATACAGGCTTCTAGTTGCTCAACTGTCTTAGGTCTTCTTTGTTGCATTTTCCTCTTTATGATGTGCCAAATGTTTTCTATGGGTGAAAGATCTGGACTGCATGCTGGCCATTTCAGTACCCGGATCCTTCTTCTATGCAGCCATGATGTTGTAATTGATGCAGTATGTGGTCTGGCATTGTCATCTTGGAAAATGCAAGGTCTTCCCTGAAAGAGACAACGTCTGGATTGGAGCATATGTTGTTATAGAACTTGGATATACCATTCAGCATTGATGGTGCCTTTCCAGATGTGTAAGCTGTCCATGCCACACGCACTCATGCAACCCCATACCATCAGAGATGCAGGCTTCTGAACTGAGCTTCCTTGTCCTCTTTAGTCCGGATGATATGACGTCCCAGTTTTCCAAAAAGAACTTCAAATTTTGATTCGTCTGAACACGGAACAGTTTTCCACTTTGCCACAGTCCATTTTAAATGAGCCTTGGCCCAGAGAAAACGCCTGCGCTTCTGGATCATGTTTAGATATGGCTTCTTTTTTGACCTATAGAGTTTTAGCCGACAACAGCGAATGACACTGTGGATTGTGTTCACCGACAATGTTTTCTGGAAGTATTCCTGAGCCCATGTTGTAATTTCCATTACAGTAGCATTCCTGTATGTGATGCAGTGCCGTCTAAGGGCCCAAAGATCACGGGCATCCAGTATGGTTTTCCGGCCTTGACCCTTATGCACAGAGATTGTTCCAGATTCTCTGAATCTTTGGATGATATTATGCACTGTAGATGATGATAACTTCAAACTCTTTGCAATTTTTCTCTGAGAAACTCCTTTCTGATATTGCTCCACTATTTTTCGCCGCAGCATTGGGGGAATTGGTGATCCTCTGCCCATCTTAACTTCTGAGAGACACTGCCAATCTGACAGGCTCTTTTTATACCCAATCATGTTGCCAATTGACCTAATAAGTTGCAAATGTCAGGACATAAACGACAGGAAGCAAGTTGCAAGTAATAGATTTATTCAGAACGTAACGTCAGGCTGGGTTGGTGGTGGGTGGTGCAGGGACCTCGATGACAGCACAGACCGGTGAGAAGGTGAGTTGAGTGCGTTGGTAAATGATGATGAGGGATCCGAGCGACGAGGGTGTAATCCACAGAAACCCAACAGGAACGAAGACACAAGGAGGAATGCTTGAGCGGATGAGACACAGACATGAAGCACTGAGGACCTCAAACAACGATCTAACAAACAAGAGACGAAAGACAGGGCATTAAGTAGGCTGTTGGAATGAGCTGCTGCTGCCGCTGATCATGATGATCACATGAAACAACGCCCACATGAAACAATCAACATGACTTAACATGAGACGAGCAGGAAACAGTGCATTCATGAACCATGAACCTGGAATAGTCACTTCCTGTTTGTTGCTGTCGTATGCCTCTAGTTTGAGCTCCGTCACGTTATTTCTCTGTCGTCTATTTTTTATTGTTGAAATCTATTTTATACACCACCATTTTCGTTTCTATAACGTGTGAATATATCCTCTATCGTATTCTACAACAAAAACAATCAGAGCGCCTTGTTATCACTAGTTTTATTTTGATTTCCCGAGTCCGCTAGTAGCTTATAGCCCATTAGCATCACCAGCGTGGTTGTCGCTAAACCCGCGTGCATCGCTAATACTCTATTCACACACATTACAATCACTTTAATCACTGTAACTTGCTTTAATGGCGGATGTTTGTCTACCTTTGAGTGCAAGTGACGACACGTTCGAGCTGCATTCGGAGACTCCATCGTCCGACACGTCTGTGCTACGTTAGCCGAAGGTAAAGTGCACACTCACTGTTTCCCTGGTGCTCGTGTTCTCGATGTTTCTGCGCAGATACCCGCGATCCTGAAGGCCGACGAGAGCCCCAGAGCAGTCGTGCTTCACGCCGGGGTTAACGACACCACGCAGCGGCAGACGGAGACACTGAAGAGGGACTTCAGGATCCTGATCGAGACGGTTCGCAGCACGACGCCCGCGGCGACGATCATCGTGTCAGGACCACTGCCCACGTATCGACGAGGACACGAAAGGTTCAGTAGAGTTTTTGCTCTAAATGAATGGTTATTGTCATGGTGTAAAGAACAGAAACTGCTCTTTGTTTATAATTGGAATCTTTTCTGGGAGCGACCTAGGCTTTTTCGCGCTGATGGCCTGCACCCCAGCAGAGTCGGAGCGGAGCTGCTCTCGGACAACATCTCCAGGACTCTACGCTCCATTTGACTAGTAAGCCAATTCTCAAATAACTGCTATGATGGCTTTTGTTCTACCCGCTTAAATGTTAGAAGTACTTGCGCTGTCCAGTCTATTAAGACTGTGTCTGTTCCCCAAATAATGAGGTCAAAATATAAATTTAATGTAGGATCTAGAAAAAATCTTATCGTGATTAAACCAGAAAAACGTAAAATAAATGAACAAAAACAATTTTTAAAGTTTGGGCTCATAAACATTAGATCACTCACACCCAAAGCAGTTATTGTAAATGAAATGATCACAGATAATAGTTTTGATGTACTCTGCTTGACTGAAACCTGGCTAAAACCAAATGATTATATTGGTCTAAATTAGTCTACTCCACCAAACTACTGTTATAAACATGAGCCCCGTCAGACTGGTCGAGGTGGAGGTGTTGCAACAATATATAGTGATATTCTCAGTGTTACCCAGAAAACAGGATACAGGTTTAAATCATTTGAAATACTTATGCTTAATGTTACACTGTCAGATATGCAAAAGAAATCTATTGTATCTCTTTCTCTGGCTACTGTGTATAGACCACCAGGGCCATATACAGAATTCCTAAAAGAATTTGGAGATTTCCTTTCAGACCTGTTGGTTACTGCTGATAAAGCGCTAATTTTCGGAGATTTTAACATTCATATTGATAATACAAATGATGCATTAGGACTTGCGTTTACTAACTTATTAAACTGTTTTGGAGTAAAGCAAAATGTCACCGGGCCCACTCATCGTTTTAATCATACGTTAGATTTAATTATATCGCATGGAATCGATCTTACTGACATAGATATCGTACCTCAAAGTGATGATGTTACTGACCATTTCCTTGTATCGTGCATTTTGCGTATTGATGATAATAACTATATAGCTTCGCGTTATCGTCCGGGCAGAACTATTGTTCCAGCCACCAAAGACAGATTCGCAAATAACCTGCCTGATTTATCTCAACTGCTCTGTGTACCCATAAATACACATGAACTAGACAAAATGACTGGCAACATGGGCACTATCTTCTCTAATACATTAGAAGCTGTTGCCCCCATCAAATTGAAAAAGGTTAGAGAAAAACGTACTGTGCCATGGTACAACAGTAATACCCACACTCTCAAGAAAGAAACTCGTAGTCTTGAGCGCAAATGGAGAAAAACGAACTTGGAAGTTTTTAGAATTGCGTGGAAAAACAGTATGTCCAGCTATAGACAGGCTCTAAAAACTGCCAGGGCCGAGCATATCCACAAACTCATAGAAAACAACCAAAACAATCCACGGTTTTTATTTAGCACAGTGGCTAGATTAACAAATAAACAGACGCCACCCGATCTAAATAGTAATGACTTTATGAATTTCTTCACTGATAAAATAGATAACATCAGAAATACAATAACAAATGTA
This sequence comes from allo-octoploid hybrid of Carassius auratus x Cyprinus carpio, assembly GCA_024542945.1. Classification (NCBI taxonomy): domain Eukaryota; kingdom Metazoa; phylum Chordata; class Actinopteri; order Cypriniformes; species allo-octoploid hybrid of Carassius auratus x Cyprinus carpio. The sequence continues at coordinate 56,228 of JANHFF010001703.1, read as the reverse complement.
GATTCTACAGCGTCTAATACTTTAGTTTTATCCATCGCACCCAAAGATAAATTGCAGTGCTTTACAACTATAGGACAGGAAGAGCTAAATAAACTTATCACTGCATCTAAACCAACAACATGTTTATTAGATCCTGTACCCACTAAATTACTGAAAGAGTTGTTACCTGTAGCAGAAAAAACGCTTCTCAATATTATTAACTCGTCGTTATCTTTAGGTCACGTCCCAAAACCATTCAAGCTGGCGGTTATTAAGCCTCTTATTAAGAAACCACAACTAGATCCTAGTGAACTGGCAAATTACAGACCCATTTCAAATCTTCCATTTATGTCTAAAATTTTAGAAAAAGTTGTGTCTGCTCAATTGTGCTCCTACCTGCAAAAAAATGATCTCTATGAAGAATTTCAGTCGGGTTTCAGGCCCCATCATAGCACAGAAACTGCACTTGTTAAAATTACAAATGACTTGCTTCTTGCTTCAGATCAAGGCTGCATCTCATTGCTAGTTTTACTTGATCTTAGTGCTGCGTTCGACACCATAGATCACAACATACTCATAGATAGACTACAAAACTATACAGGTATCCAAGGGCAGGCTTTAAGATGGTTTAGATCCTACCTGTCCGATCGCTACCACTTAGTTTATTTAAATGGGGAGTCATCTCATTTATCACTAGTAAAATATGGAGTGCCACAAGGATCTGTCCTAGGTCCTCTGCTATTTTCAATATACATGTTGCCCCTTGGTAATATCATTAGAAAATACGGGATTAGTTTCCACTGTTATGCTGATGATACTCAACTATATATCTCAACAAGACCAGGTGAAACTTCAAAATTATCTAAGCTAACAGAGTGTGTTAAAAATGTAAAAGATTGGATGACCAATAATTTTCTCCTATTAAATTCAGATAAGACAGAGATATTACTATTTGGACCAGAAAACATTACACAGAATCTCGTAGATTACAATTTGCACTTAGACCGATGTACTGTTACTTCCTCTACTGTCAAAAATCTGGGTGTTATATTAGACAGTAACTTGTCTTTTGAAAATCATATTTCCCATGTTACAAAAACAGCATTCTTCCATCTTAGAAACATTGCCAAGCTACGAAACATGTTAACTGTTCCTGATGCAGAAAAGCTAGTTCATGCATTCATGACCTCTAGACTGGACTATTGTAATGCACTGCTAGGTGCTTGTCCTGCATCCTTAATAAACAAGCTACAGGTAGTCCAAAATGCAGCGGCTAGAGTCCTTACCAGGTCAAGAAAATATGATCATATTACCCCAATACTACAGTCTCTGCACTGGCTACCTATTAAGTCCCGTATCAGTTACAAAATATTATTACTTGCTTATAAGGCCCTTAATGGCTTAGCTCCTGCGTACCTAACTAGCCTTATACCACGCTACAACCCATCACGCTCCCTAAGGTCACAAAACGCTGGACTTTTGATAGTACCTAGGATAGCAAAGTCCACTAAAGGAGGTAGAGCTTTTTCGCATTTGGTTCCCAAATTCTGGAATAGCCTTCCTGATAATGTTCGGGGTTCAGACACACTCTCTCTGTTTAAATCTAGATTAAAAACACATCTCTTTGGCCAAGCATTCAAATAATGCATCTCATAATTTTGGACTGCAGTTATATCTGATCAAATGTGCATTATTATTCTTTAACTTGGGTTAAAGTAATTAATTTTACTTGGCTGGAACAGCAGCTACGCTAATTATGTTTCTATTTGTTTCTCTGCTTTGCCATGGGATTTACATCCCGTGGTAACTAGGATTTACACAAGCTCCAGTCTGGATCCAGAACACCTGAGAAGAGATGATGCCAACCCCTCAGAGGACCTCAGATGATGCTAACCCAGAGACAACATACAGAACTACCACATTTTTGCTTTAAGTTTGATTGCATAATTGCTGTTAATAGTGTTAATCGTCTGTTTGTTTACATCTTTTATTGATTTTTCTGAACATTTCTGCCATATGCACATGAACTGACAGTCACCACTGATAAGCTACTACTAAATATTGTAGAAACTTAATTTTCTGTAAAGTTGCTTTGCAATGATTTGTATCGTAAAAAGCCCTATACAAATAAACTTGAATTGAATTGAATTGAACCATGACAGCAAATTGGTCCTCCAGCTGTTCCTTATATGTACATTTAACTTTTCCGGCCTCTTATTGCTACCTGTCCCAACTTTTTTGGAATGTGTAGCTCTCATGAAATCCAAAATGAGCCAATATTTGGCATGCCATTTCAAAATGTCTCACTTTCAACATTTGACATGTTATCTATATTCTATTGTGAATAAAATATAAGTTTATGAGATTTGTAAATTATTCCATTCCTTTTTTACTCACAATTTGTACAGTGTCCTAACTTTTTTGGAAGTGGGTGTGTAAATGAACACTGCATAGTTTATACTGTATGAATTCATAGATTAATGCTTATTAAAGCTAACGTTATTCAGATTGAGAGCTGTGAGTGATTTTCTCTTTGCATTTTGTTGTTTGATTAACATTGATGGCCCAAGCGCCAGTCACTGCTGTCACTTCTTTTTTTTTTTTATTACCTCATACCTTCTTTTTTATAATCCTTAGAAGCCAAAATGCTTAATATCACAGCCACTGGCCTAAAGTCCTTTATTGTGGTGTAACAGTGGTCCAGTATATTACTGTCTCTGGTAGGACATGTAAAATGCTATCTGTATTTTGAAAGTTCATATTTGATATGAGATTTGCTTTATTAAAGTCCCCTAGAATCATTATAACAGAGTTTTGGTGTTGTTGCTCTTTGCCTGTGATCTGATGAGCCAGCTTTTGTATCGCCACGCTAAAAGTATATTAAAATATAAAACTGTTATGTTAAATTGCAATGATAGGCTATTTCACAAAATTACAGTTTTTTTCTTTATTTTATCAAATTTTTTATTATCTGTTCACATCTTATTTTTTATTATCTGTGTGTTGTTCTCTGTGTTCTGGAAGCTTGTGACACTAAAACAAATTCCTTGGATGTGCAAACATACTTGGCAATAAAGCTCTTTCTGACTCTGATTTCCGTGTGTGTAATAGCTATTCAGTAGGCCTACTACAGTACAAATGGAAATGCTTATTTTTCAATTAAGGATAACTTTAGAATTAATGGACTGCTTTGGGTGCTTGACACTTCATTGGTCGTTTTGTTGTTTAAGAATGATATTCAAGGTTAAAGGGATAGTTCACCCAAAAATCAAAATTATGTCATTAATGACTCACCCTCATGTCGTTCCAAACCCGTAAGACCTCCGTTCATCTTCGGAACACAGTATAAGATATTTTAGATGTAGTCCGAGAGCTTTCTGACCCTCCATTGAAAATGTATGTACGGTATACTGTCCACGTCCAGAAAGGTAATAAAAACATCATCAAAGTAGTCCATGTGATATCAGAGGGTCAGTTAGAATTTGTTGAAGCATTGAAAATACATTTTGGTCCAAAAATAACAAAAATGATGACTTTATTCAGGATTGTCTTCTCTTCTGGGTCTGTTGTGAAAGCGACTGCTGTGACTGTTGACGTAGGACGCTGCTGACGTGTTTTCTGGTGCGCCCAATAACAAAGAAAACACATCAGCAGCGTTGTACGTCAACTGTCACAGCAGTCAGTCTCACAATTGAATGAAGACCAAAGATTACCTGTTAGATTTACACAAAACTGATTATATTTTAAGTTTAACCACTAAAGAGACATCAGAGCCAACGGCACATATCAGAAGGACTAGCCGAGGTGAAAGTGCTCTAGGCGGATACATGAGCAATGAGCTCCCACTGATCACGTGGAGCTGACCGTCTCCGAAATCAGCGAAATAGATTTTTAAATAGGCACTGTCTTTATAAATAAACCACAGATTTGAGTTTTTAACAACTACATTCTCGCCTGAAATACTTTTAAAACTACATTTCATGATACAATAACAGTAATATTTTGAAAATTATCCGAATAAATGGTGGTTGAAATCACAATGCTGTGTGAACTCAACCAATCAGCATGTTTAGCACTCAAGTCCCGCCCCCGAAAGTTCCGGACCTTTGAAAAAGTACTACCTCGTGAGCAGGGACTTTCTGAGGGGCATTTTTCTACCCGGAACTTTATTTAGATCCTGGTTCCTGCTGTGGAAACACACCGAGTACCAGCCCAAAGTCCCTAGTTCCTCGGTAAAGTTCCAGCGGTGGAAACGTGGCTTATGTCCTAGTCTTCTTTCAGTGGTTAAGATCCAATATTTTTTTATGTCAGACACAAGTTTCGTAGGCATTGTGTAAACGTGATTGACACAACATGAGGTCGTATTTATTTTTTAATGTGTGAAAATATCTGACTATAGTGTGCAGTGACCTTAAAGATTAAGGGTACAAACACTTGACCAGAATCATGTCAAGTGACAACTGACTAATCCAGATGTTTTTTATCTTCTTTCTTGTTTTGTTTTGTTTTGTTTTGCAGATGCTGTCATGAAACGCCATGAAAAGGCAACTGCTGGACACCTGGGACAGGCCATCAATTCCAAGTTGGCAGAACTGAGGTTTCAACTGAAGAAAAAGGAGACCTGTTAGAGTTTAGAGCTGTCTAATAGAGAGGGTGAAGGAAGAACATCCAAACTCGCCCCTGCTTCCTTCAAGATTTTTTATGGATTTATATAATGGTGTTTTTTCGTAAAGTAAAGACAGTGGCAAAATTAACATGACACTACTTTGTTTTGTTCTACAAATTAAACCACACACACACTTCAAAAACACCAATTTTGATACAATTTGCATTTGCAAGAAAAAAAAATCAAAGTATTGTCATGTTAATTTTGCCACTGCCTTTACTTTATGCAAAAACACCATTATATAAATCCATAAAAAATCTTGAAGAAATCAGGGGCAGGGTTTGGATGTTCTTCTTTCACCCTCTCTATTAGACAACTCTAAAATTGTTTTTTTTTTTTTTTTAACACAGACTTTATTTAATTAATTAAAAAAAAAAAACTTCTCTTCAAGAATTACTTTTCAGGTTTTAGCATCATCCTTTAGTATCTATAATAGCATTTTCAGTAAAGTTGCTGGTTTGATTTATGTTTTAATTGTGCAGTTTATATGCATTCTGTTATTTTGTCAATGTCAATAAAATTCTTATTTTTCTATAGTAGGTGTTATGTCATCTGAATATACTGCTCATTTTTGCAAGTGAATTTATACTGTCACAGTTTTTAAGTTGCATTGTCTGGGGATTTGTAAATTTTTCAGTCTCCAATTTCTGTTCAGTATTTGAATGTTTAAATTCATATATATATATATATATATATATATATATATATATATATATATATATATATATATATGTACTGAAATGTAATATGTTAACAAATATTAGAAATTAATACATAGACATATATTACATAGTCTGATATCTTAATGTATTAACATATATGGGAAATAAATATATGTAAATATTTACAATATAAAATATATTTACATATATATAAATGTAATATATTTACATGTACTGAAATGTAATATGTTAACAAATATTAGAAATTAATATATAGACATATATTCCAAATGAATATATTTACATAGTCTGATATCTAAATGTATTTACATATATGGGAAATAAATATATGTAAATATTTCCAATAAAAATATATTTACATATGTTTAATATATGTGGAAAATATTAAAAAGCGGCCAAAATCAAATATTTAAATATGTTTTATAAAATATATGTAAATATATTTTAAAATATATTACAAAAATATATTTTTTTCTATTTAAATTTAAGATATTTCAATATATAAAAATGTATTTATTTTAAATATATTTCGATCTATGTGACTTCTGTATGGGTTGAATATAATTTTATGTGCAAAATTTTGCATTCACAAGCAAAACTGGTTTAAATCTCCTTTGTTTCCTCATTTTCTTGTTGAATTTAACTCAGTTTCATCCCTCAGGCTTCTAAATAACAAATGAAATATTTTGATACATTATTATTATTAATATTATGATTATTCAAAGATATTTAACCTTGTCATTGTACTTTTTTCTGTATATATAATATCTTACTATGATGTACGCAAACTTATTATATTTGTTTTCTGTTTATTGTTAAAGATACAACCATCATTCCCTGATCTTGTATGAATAAGTTCTGCAGTAACAATAATAAAAAGAAGAGGGACAGGTGCACTCACAACACATAGCATCTGTAACTCCACTACCCTACCTAGTACAGTTTTCCTCAGGTTTCCAATGTTTGTAATATCTGCACAAAGACGACATCGATCAGCTGCCAGAAGATCTCGCCTTTGGAGAAGACTGTTAATTTAACACTCAAAAATTTTTAGTTTTACTACTTAAAAATGAAGATTACCCCAGAATGCATATATATATATATATAATATTAGGGGTAGGATGGGTCGCGCAAAAAAATTGAACCGTTCAGTTCTCCACACACGGTTCGGCACGCGCTAGGACCGCGGTTTAACTTAAATCTGACAACGCATCTGTAATATGGTTTCTTATAAAAAACAGGGTTTGGCTAATGTATGTTTCTGTTGATGGATGTGCATTCTGGCTTGCCAGTACATTACAACAACAGCGATGAGAAAGAAAGAAAGAAAAGAAAAAAAAAACCCTGGACAAATCATTCACTCGTTCAATGCGAATGCTGTATGCTGGAATATGACTAGTCATTTATTTTCTTTGTCACACGGGCGCACAGGACAGACTTGAACAGCACACGTTAAGTTCTGTATTGTAACTAAACTCATTAAAGTTTGGCCAGTTTAAACATTTAAGAGCCAGAGGACGCAAGCTCGTGCGAGCAGTGAAAATATTTGTGCATTCGCTCATCCGAAGCACGCAAACCCGCGTCACGGAACACGCACAAATATTAAGCTCTCTCTAAAGTATTGCCCGCGTCTTAGAACACAAGCAAATATTAAGCTCCCTATGAAATATTGTGTTTGAAAAGACAAATGCACACAAAAATTTTGTCAAAATGTCTGTCTTGGTAACTATCCTATAGCAGTGCATTCTCTTAAAGTGAAAGTCTTAATATTAATCAAACAGCAACAACAAATAAATAATTTACTGCTTTTGACTGGATAGCTTTTGTGACTTGGATAAAGATTAATCTTTAATTTATACAGTCAAATATGCAATGCTGTATTACATTTGATTACTTTATTCAATTTCTGTACCTAAAAACTAATGCTGGACCTACAAAAAAAAACCTGAAAATCACTGTTTATCTTATTTGTATCTTTACTCTTTTGTATTTATTTGTGCTGTTGCTTGTAGTTAGATTATTCTTATTTTCTTTATTTTTATTTGAAAGTATAGTTTTTCCATAAACACAGCACATACCGAACCATACCGAAACCGGCACTCTAAAACCGTGATGCAAACCGGGTTAACAAGGTTATAAAATGGAAGGAGGCGGACCCTCTCACTCTCTCTCTGCCAGCCACAGCCTGTTTCTGTTAGTTTAGTTATTTCTTTATTGCGTTGCTGGGCTCCCCATTTTGGTTACTTTTGTGAGTATTTTTGTGTTAAAATAAAGGATTAATTTGGAATACTCCAGCCGTGTCCATCTATTATGTTATGTGTCCCTTTAAACTCCTAGACCTTTGCAGGGCCCGTAACAATATACAAAAATAATTTAACCTACCTGATCAGCTTGTGGCTGGTGTACAAGTGCATGAGGGACAGAGGGGCCTGAACTAAAAATGATCTTCTCACAACATGTACAAGTTGAGACATTCTAGCAAGGGCTGAATCAACTCTATTCATAGAGTCCCAGACACTGCTCCACCGGACTCGATCTTATCGATTAATTTTTTATATTCAGATATGGCTTAGTAATATTTGGGGGCATAGATGCTTACTCAAGAAAGGTTAGTGGTGGACTCTTTATTTGTGTGACTCCTGTGTGTGTGATACAATCGTGGAATAATTGTGTAAGATGCCAATAACTTTACTAAATTATTTTATCAGCTCATGTATCTGGGGGCTGCAACCAACAACAGGGCAGAGACTGCTCTAGGTTTCTTCAAGGCAGTAGAAAAGTTCCTTCACAGTATGTATGTACATTTGAGTACATCCTACCTATCTATCTATCTACCTACCTATCTGTCTATCTGTCTATCTATCTATCTATCTATCTATACAGACAGACAGACAGACAGACTTACTGCATGGTCTTAAAACCCTCACCAAGCATTTAAAACTGATTCAAGTGTAAACTCTTAGGATATTAAATTTACTCCACTTTCTGGCCAGGCTTTCTCAAGCCAATATTAAAGGATGTTTTGTCAAACTTAACTGTCTTAATGTGTAGGGTAAGAGCGTTCATAATCAAATGTAATTTATTCTTACTTTAGTGTAGTTGATACTTTTGTCCAACTTTTTGAATTATAATGGACCAGGGGTGTAAAAAGTACTAAAAAATATACTCTAGTTAAGTAAAGATACTCATTGAAAATTTTACTCAGTTAAAAGTATAAATATCTGGCCAAAAACATACTTGAGTAAAAGTAAAAAAGTATGACTTTAAATTGTAAAAGTAACCTTGCAAAAAAAAAAGAAAATTCTTGTCATCATATTGAACCATCTTGTCAATGCAAAGTGAAATTGCTCAAAAATAAACTGCATTAAATGTTTGATTAAAGGGAGAAAAAAATGCAATGGCACAGATCAAACGCATCTATCTAGTGCAACAACAATTAAAATGCAGCACAGTGGAACACCAAAAAAATCCATCCTTTACACCTTAATGACATCTCATATGTGTACGACTTTCTTTTTCAGATGAACACAAACTAAGAGTCGTAGAAAAAAATAATCTTTCTGCATATAATGCAGGTGTACGGGATGAACAAAGATGATGCTTCAAAAATGACAAAAAAAAGACTACAGTAACTCAATTGGCCTATGTAATAAACATACAAATACTAACTTTTTAAAACTTTATCGTTGTGTTCACTTTATCGTTGTGTGCTTTTTGAAGTGGTCCCGTACACTTGCATTATATACACTAAAAATCTTTGTGTTCATCTGAAAAAAGTAATATACATCTGGGATAGCATGAGGGGGAGTAAATGATGAGAGAATTTAAAATTTTTGTGTGGAGTATCCCTTTAATGAGCCAGATGTGATGCAGAGGCCACTAGTGTTGAATTAATGATGTGACATAGAATTAAAACGTACAATACTGAGTTTTTATAAAAGCCACTTTTTTGTATTGTCTCCTCAATGCCCCTGTCTGTAACAATAATTATTCTTTTATTTGTTTATTTGGGGCATTTAGAGTTTTTTTCCCACTGCAAATATTGATATAGAATTATGATTAATTAGATTAATTAATGAACAAATCAAGTAATTATTAAGATTAAATAATAATTAATTGACAGCCCTAATTCTTACTATAATAGTTGATATATCATTATAATACAGCGTATCGACTCCCAGGTAGTAACACTTGATTTACACTAAACATGATTTACAATTACTTTAACACACGTTTATTTAAACACACTTTGGAGATTTTTGTAACATTAAATATAAAAAGCAATCATGGCCACTAAAACATGAATTGTATTTAAATTCTTATCACTGATTTTATTTACACTCAGTCTTGAGCATTCAGTACACATAGATAGTTAATGGTTACATCAAAATGGACAAAAATAATGAATAAACTTAGCTACCTTAATATGGTTCCTCATATTTGATGGTAAATAAATTTTAAAGCTAAAAATTTACCTGATAAAAGTTAAAAGTAGCGTGCATGTTTGAGCTACCATATTTAATGTTTAAGATCAAATAAAAATGTTTATATATAACTGTAATTTTAATTACAGTTAATTAAAATCATGTAATTTTAGTTTAAATAAAATTATTAGGAATAAAAAATACTGTTTTTCCTTCAGAAATGTAATCAAGTAAAATTACAAGTATTCACTTTAAACTGTACTTGAAAAAGTACAAATACCCTAAAATAATACTTAAGTAATTTTACTTGATTGTTGTACTTAAGTATTTTACACCCCTGTAAATGACCAAGAAATAAGGTTGTTTTGTCTTTTACATTTAGGGTGGAACACCGGGCAATGGGGCACAAAACACATGAGACAAGTACTGCACATTCATGAAAATATTTATTTCTCACCACATTGTAAAGTCCTTCAGTACATCATTGCAATTAGGCTGCATTTTGTACTGAGAAGCAGAACATATTCCAAATACAATAAAGTAGATACAATATAGTACATATAGAAAAAAACACCTTAGCATCATCTCTTCGTACAGCTTGATATGGTCACTTCATCCACATTACAGGCAATGTCCTCCCTCGCAAGACAGTGAGGGAAGAAACTTCTAAAATGGTGACTCCATCCATGCCCAGACTTTGCATCTATTAGGTCACAGGCCTCCTCCATCGCTTGAATGAGGGGAATAACATAGGGTCGGAGATCATAAACCTTCCACTTTTTATAGTGCTTACACCTTGTTTATTGAGTTTACAGTTACTGTAAGCACCTAAGTGTCTGCACACCTGATGGCCGAGTTTGATCAATTGGTTCATATGTGTAGTATTTTGGAAAGCAGTGACTTAAAATGGCAAAGAAGTGACACCATGTTAGATTTCTATGTCTAATGTAGAGAAGTGTGTTTAGTGTCTTGCAAAACAATGTGTGTAATGTTTTGCAAAATGAGGCTGAGAATCTGCTTATAGTTGTGTTGATTTGAGCTGAGGTTTTGCTCTTTCTGTGTGTTATTTTTAATTTTTGTTTGAAACAATCGCAAAAAAACAACAACCCATAAACCATTAATATTTGATACATTTCATTTTTGACTCTTTTAAAAATGGTTTGAAATTTGATTTTTTTTGTCAAAATCTGTAACTAAATCATGCTTTCTACAGTCATTTTACAGTTTAATATGTTACCATAGACATTACCACACCCCACTCATATGGCATTAATTTTATCTGTGCAGGTCTTAAAAACAGTCTTAAAAATCCTGCAGAAACCCTGTATGCTATAAAATAAACAAGATATCAACAAGGAAAACAATTCAAATGAAATATTACAAAGGTGTACGAAACTTATATTTTTGTGCAAAAGATAAAAAATGTTCCAGTTTTGGAGACCATAATGTCAGCCTTCAAACACTGAACTAGATAAGATCCAAAAACCAACAGTCTGAACACAAAAATGTCTGAGACACCATTACTGCTCAAGTGGACCAAAAAAGGATTCAAGTCCTCTTTCAGGAACTGCGATAGTGTGAACACAAATGGCTCGTTTCCACTGAGCGGTATCGTTCGGTACAGTACGCAATTATTTCCATTTCCACTGTCAGAAGTTGTGAATGGTACCAAAATAGCGAACCGTACCCATACCACTTTTTTGGTACCCTTCCGTTGGGGTACCTAGCACAGTAAAGGGTACCAAAAGGGTGGAGCTAAACTCACTGCAGAACATTTATTGGTTAAATAGAATCGTCACTTTTGCATAATACAAGAGGATAAAGAAAGCTTCTCCTTCACTCGTTCTGCTCTGCTGTCCATGAATGTTGGGTTTATTTACATCAGAGTGCGCAAACACAAAAATAATAACATTTTATAATTGTATATTTTCACACAGACAATAGCTGTTTCTCAATATGCATTCTGGTCTGTTCTTGTGGACTTGTGAAATGTCATTGGTCAAAAACCCACATAATTTTCTAAATATTACTATTATTGTGTCATGAATTGTAGAGTTTTTCATGCTAGAATGTAATTGTTTAAAACTCCAATCTGCGGTTTATTTATAAACATGGCGCCTATTTGAAAATTAGCTATGCCGATTTCGGAGCTCCAGGCAATCACCGGGCGTTCAGTGCTCATGTATCCACAGAGAGCAGCTTTAGTCCTTCTGACATTTGCCACTGACTCTGATGTCTCTGTAGTGATTAAACATGAACTACAATTTGTTTTGGGTTGGCTATATTTAACAGGCATTCATGGTCTAATGAATCTATTATTTGTTCCTGGTCATATCTGTTTGGCTTAGCACAAAGTTATGTTTAACTTTATATATTTAATTTGAACTTTACCGTAGTATAGCACTGACTTCATAGCATACGTTACACCTCTTACATAGTATACGTTACACCTCTTACACTTTGTACTTATACTTTTGCAATTTCTATTATTGTTCATTAAAACTGGCATTTAACAAAAAGAAACGCAACGATAAGCACAACTCTGCATCATCATTGATCGCTACTTTCCGGCATACACCACGCCTACCAAGTAAGGTGTAATACTATTGGCAGTGGAAACGCAAGCCTGATCAGAGTTACCCATACTGAATCGTACTGTACTTTACTAAACCGTACCGCTCAGTGGAAAAGAGCCAAAAGAAAAACTGGGTCATTTTTCACTTGGTCCACCTCATGGTCCACTTAAAGGGGTCTGGGTTCGGTTCTTTTAAAGAGGACTTAAGTGTGAAAACACCCTGAGTATCACAGTATCACAGCATTAATAGTACATATTATGGCTGTTAATTTTCTCTTTCTTTATACTCAATTAACATTTTGTTTAATAATACATTAAAAGGCTGTTTTCAAGAATACTATCATATATTTCAGAGATATAAAAAAAAAAAAAAAAAAACATCTCAGGTAAGTGTATTTTTCCCTCAGGTAGGCGGTAGTGTTTCCAAAACATTCTTGTTCTCTCTCAACAATGCTCTAACATCACATGCAGATGGCAATGCAATCAGGTGAACATTTGATGGTTTAGTGATTTTATGAGAAGGTTTACAATGAAAACTTAGAAGATGCAGAATGAAATTTCAAACATATTTCATGTAAACTTAATTTACAATCACTCTCTGGGGCCAGAGTTGTCTATCATATTGTCCACAAGGAAACCAGTAGTTATATTCTAGGATGCAGCAAAGTCACATTGTGCAGAGGACTCAACTGGTTCCTGTGGTCTTGTCCCGGTGGTCATCTGAGACAAGGGGCCTCATTTATAAAACTGTGCGTAGGAGCCTTACTAAAACTCTACGTATGCACAAAAGCCAAAAATAGCGTACGCAAAAAAATATTCCGATTTATAAAACCATGCGTATGCACACCTGCACGCAATTTTCACTTTATAAATCACAGCCTACCTGATAATTTGCGCACGCAAAAAAAAAATATCATTTACCGCCCTTTATCCGCCCACATTCAACCATATATAGACAATGCAAATTACCTCATTGGCCATGCATATTAAAAGGAGCAAGGAAATTTGTGTTTTTTAAAAACAAAATCATGGCAGCAATGGAGAGCAAGGGCAAGAAGCGAAATTTCTCTGAGGCAGAAATAGAGGTTCTTGTGAGTGAGGTGGATGAAAGGAAGGCTATTTTGTTTGGTGGCCACAGCAGTGGAATTACCAATAAAAAAAAATATTTAGAGTGGCAACACATCACTGCTGCGGTAAACGCAGTTGCTTTGGCAAACAGGACGGATCCAGATGTACAAAAGAAGTGGTCCGATCTTAAGGTGGGAGCAAAGAAACGGCTTGCCTCTCACCGACAGAGTGTGTGTGCGACTGGTGGGGGCAAAGGCGCCCCCGATTTGTCCCCAATGGAGACCCGAATGGCCTCGATTCTCGGCCAAACCAGTGTGTGTGGCATTGTGTCTGAGAGGGAGGGAGACACAGATGTGCTGGATACAGGGGAACCAGGTACATAACTTTATTGCTTGTGTGCTCAATTAAACAAAATAAATTACACAATTGGTTTAGTCCTTATTCTTGCAGAGTCTGCGGGAGACCAGTGTGACGAAACTCACAGCGCAGAGTCTGCAGGGGCTATGGAGTTTCCCGAAGTCCCCAGCACAAGTGCGTCCCGACCGGATGGCACGGCTGGAAGTGGCCGTGTGCTGACTGAGGCTGTTCTGCAGACACAGAGAGACACCATTAATGCAATTACTGTAATCACAGATGAGCTTAAGCAAATAAGGGTTGTGCTGGGTGACATTGCATCTACATTAAAAGATCTTGTTAAAAAATGAACCTTTGCACTGTTGTTCTTCACAAATGGCGCATTACTTCCTGACGGAGCCTTGCTCCCTGATGATGTCCTTCTTGTTGGGGAGGGGGGTGTGGGTCAGGCTCTTCATGCTGGTGTTGTGGTAGGTCGGGAGGAACAGGGATACCATTCATCAGTGCACCATGATGATCTGGCATACTTTTTTTGGTTGATATAAAAGTCACCACCTGAAGCATCAAGGCAACGCTATCTACACTTGAGGAGGCCAATGGCTTTCTCAACTACTGAGCGCGCACGAGTGTGGGTATCATTAAAGCGCACTTCTTCTGCGCTCTGAGGGTTTGAGAATGGGGTGAGTAGCCAGCGCCTGAGCGGGTAACCGCTGTCACCTGTAAAGTATAACAGATTATTTGTACAAAAGGCTTTAACTGTTATGTAAAAACAATTATATGCATTTACTTACCCAGAAGCCAGCCATCGCGAACGGCACCTGCCCTAAGTCGATTCCCTACACTGCTGTGCGCTAGAATAAAAGAGTCATGTGTAGAACCAGGCCATCGTGCCACAACATTCCTTAGAGTCAAGTTGGAGTCACATATAATTTGCACATTTATTGAATGCACATGTTTGCGATTCACATAAATGAATTCATCTACATATGGAGCCCTTATAGCAATATGAGTGCAGTCGATTGCGCCGATTACATTTGGGAAACCGGACATTGCTGCAAATTGCCTTTTGATATTGGCCTGTTCTCCAACAGTGTAAGGAAACTTTATGTATCGATTGGTCATTTGAATAATCCCTTTCAAAACTGAAGGCATTAATGAGTTTAGGGATGGCTGTGAAATCCCAGACCTATGACAAATTAATAGGAATGTTAAAATCAATAAAGTTTTGCTTAAAAAAAAAAAGTACACTTAGTTACCTGTCGCCTATTTCCCGCTGATATATCCCGGTTGCCAAAAATCCTAAAACTGAAAGTACTTGGGTTGGTACCGAGATGGCGCGGTTCCGTGTTGTTGGTCTTTGTAATGCTGGGCCAAGTTCAGCACACAGATTCAAGAGCATGGCTCTAGGAAATCTAAAGCGGCTTATTAGCCACTCATCATCATGGGCTAGGAAATCCTCACGGTCCCTGAATACTCTTTCCCTCCGAAGTCTGCCATTGGCATAGTCTTCCAGCAGTGCCAGTGCATCCATCATACAATTTGCACTTAAGTGTTGCTGCAGTAGGCTATTTATGTTTTCAGCGATCAGATTTAATCATTTACCCCTTATCACATTAATCACATAATGAGTGATAGGCCTACATCCATTTAAGAATGGAAGTGAAAGAAATTAAATTTACGTACTTTCAGCATATAGTTCCTTTTATGTCTTTAAACTAAACATGCATGTATGTATCTTTAGGACCCATAATGGTGATTTAATGTTATTTGTATTTTTTGTTGTAACCGGGACCTATGAGCAACTTGTAAATATTGTAAATATTGAAATATGTCAAAGTAAATTTTGCCATTTTGCAAAGGGTTAATTCCCTTTATCCGCAGTCAGTTCCTCAACTCACCATCAGTGTCGCCAAACTGCTTTGTCTTAAAAATGTGCGTACGCATGGGTCAGCGTTTGCGTGTATGTGCACATATTTTCACGTCAAGTTTTTCTTTATAAATCACACCTTTTGTGCAGGAACTGGCGTACGCATGTTTTCAGCCCCGTTTTGTGCGTACACAAGCTTTATAAATGAGGCCCAAGGTCTTTACTGGGGATCTGTATCTGGGGCTCATCTAGTTGTCCTGGTCTACACTGACATTCAGGGCTGTCGAGGTCATCTCTAGGTGCTGATCCACCATCTGGGCTGGATACTTATTCCGAGGTCACCATAGGCACCTGATCCAATAAGAAAGAAGCAGACTAATATTAGTGTAGATGCCATTCTTCTAACGATGTAGCAAGTACTTTGTGTGTTATTGGGAGTTTTCCCAGTTCCTGTTGTCCTAATTAATGCAGCCTAAAAATCCTTTAACAGATTGGAATATAAGAAATGCGTTAGTGTGTTATGTGTAAGCCAGGTTAAAGAGACTAGTCCTAATTAATGATGTTCAGTTGCTTTGACGCAATCTTTTTTGTTTAAAGCGCTATATAAATAAAGGTGACTTGACTTGACTTTAATCTAGATTTAAACTGACAGAGTGTGTCTGCCTCCCAAACAATGTTAGGTAGGTTATTCCAGAGTTTTGGAGCTAAAGAGGAAAAGGATCTGCTGCCCGCAGTTGACTTTGAAATTCTAGGTATTATCAAATTGCCAGAGTTTTCAGAATGCAGCAGACGTGGAGGACTATAATGCAATAAGAGCTCGTTCAAATACTGAGGTGCTAAACCACTCAGAGCTTTATAAGTAATAAGCAAGATTTTAAAATTTATACGATGTTTAAGAGGGAGCCATTGCAGTGTTGACAGAACCGGGCAAATATGGTCATACTTCCTGGTTCTAGTAAGAACTCTAGCTGCTGCAATTTGGACCAGCTGAAGTTTGTTTATTAAGCACGCAGAACAACTACCGAATAAAGCAACAGTAATCTAACCTTAAGGTGATGAATGCATGAATTAACGTTTCTGCATTTGACATGGCTGTAATTTAGATTTTTAGAGATAGATAGTTTTGAGATTTAACAGTAAGAAATGACTCGTCATCCAGTTTTTTATATTGACTGTACAATCCGTTAGTGCAACTGGTATGTTTCGCTGGGCCACAACGTTATATAGAGCTGAGTGTCATCAGCATAACAGTGTTTCCTGATGATATCTCCCAAGGGTAACATGTAAATCGTGAAGAGTAACAGCCCTAGTACTGAGCCTTGAGGTACTCCATACTGCACTTGGGATCGATATGATACCTCTTCATTTACTGCTACGAATTGATGGCAGTCAGATAAGTATGATTTGAACCATGCTAATGCACTTCCACTAATGCCAACAAACGCAGCACTAAGAAGAGATAGAACTACGATCAAATGATAAGAGCAGGTAATTTGTAACTCTAATGAGAGCAGTCTCAGTACTATGATACAGTCTAAATCCTGACTGGAAATCCTCACAGATACCATTTTTCTCTAAGAATATAATTGTGAGGATACTACCTTTTCTAGTATTTTGGACAGAAAAGGGAGATTTGAGATCAGTCTGTAATTAACTAGTTCTTTGGGGTCAAGTTGTGTTTTTTTTAATGAGAGGCTTAACAGCCAGTTTGAAGGTTTTGGGTACATATCGTAATGACAATGATGAATTAATAATAGTCAAAAGAGGATCTATGACTTCTGGAGGCACCTCTTTTAGGAGCTTAGATGGAATAGGGTCTAAAGCCCTATTCGGACGGGACTAGTTTTCTAAACTATGTTTGAGTTTCAATTCTTACCACCTGACGTCTGCGATTTTCATGTACCAATTCGGATGGGACTAGCATCTCCGTGTTTATTACAGAGGTGGGAGGGTCTATTTTGTGCATCTGGGCGTCACAGAGATCACACGCTCTATATGCGTGCATTGCATATAACGTTAGTCATTCAGATTGATTACCATTAGTATTATTGCACAATAAATACTAAAAACTAAATGGCTAGTATAGCAAAACCATGTTAATGTGTGGTTTCTTTAGTTTAACTTGTTTTTTTTTTTTTGTAGTAGGCTTCCTTGTGTTTTTTTTTTTGTAGTAGGCTAAACCCATATTTAATTTTCATAAAGGTACATCTGTAATTAAAACATTATGTAACTGAGTGCATAAATGAACGTGAGTAATCTTACCTGATGCTGATATTACAATAGCCAGTATTAATAGTTTACGTGATCTGGCTCTTGATTTTATTATTTTTATTTTTTTATTATTATTATCTCTTTGCCGGGAAGCAAATATATCAAACATGCGCGCGGTAAGAGCATCTACAGTAATTCACGTTGGCCAAACAGACAAGGAAACGCGTTGTGAAATAAAATATCGCCGGCAATCACAGACATTCGCATTCGGACGGGATTAGTTTTCTCAGAGGATCACTGAGCTTGCTGAAAAACAGTAGGTAATTTGCTCTGGAATTATTACAGAGGTTGTGTGAGAAAATCACAGACGTGGCAGATTCGGACGAGATTAAAATCACCAAGTATGTCTGTGAAACACAGATTTCTCTAACGACCCCCTGTAAAACTAGTCCCGTCTGAATAGGGCTTAACATACATGTTGTTAGTTTAGATTATTTAACAAGGTTATACAATTCTTCCTCTGCTATAGTAGAGAATGAGTGGAACTGATCCTCAGGCGATCTATATATCTGATGCAATACTGTAGCTGATGGATGCATGGTTACAATTTTATCTCTAATAGTATCGATCTTGGAAGTAAAGTAGTTCATAAAGTCATTACTGCTGTGCTGCTGGGAAATGTCAAAACTTGTTTATGTTTTATTTTTCATGAATTTAGCTACTGTATTGAATAAATACCTGGGTTTATGCTTGTTTTCTTCAAAAAGAGATGACAAATAATCAGATCTAGAAGTTTTTAATGCTTTCTTGTAGGATAGCATACTTCCCCGCCAAGCAATAAAAAAAATACCTCTAGTTTTGTTTTAACTAAACTAAATAACCAAGACTATTTCAACTTGGTCCAGTACACGCTGAGCAAATGTAGCCAATTGCATTGCCACTGAATGACAAGGAGCACTCTTTGCTTGCTTTCTGTATTTAATCTATTCACAGTTTGAATAAAAGTTTTAATAAGTTTTGTCTACCTTATTTACATTTACATTTAATCATTTAGCAGACGCTTTTATCCAAAGCGACTTACAAATGAGAACATTAGAAACAATCAGATCAACGAGAGAACAACAACGGTATACAAGTGCTATGACAAGTCTCAGTTAGTCTAGTACAGAACACGTAGCCAGGGTTTTTTTTTTTTTTTTTTTTTTTTTTTTGAATATGATAGACAAGAAAAAGAAAAAGGTAAGTACTAGTATTAGTTGGTTAAGTGCAGGCGAAAAAGATGAGACATTGGGGGTAAGATGGCGACCGCTTAGGCAGCACGGTCAAGAGCTCTGAGACTTTTTCAACTTATTAAGTCTTTCGTGTGGTCTCAAATGACTAAAGAGTGCCTGATATGAACATCGATGATTATTTCAAGAAAACTACTACCAACATGCCAAAACCGAGGGGAAAGAAGATCGAAGGAGGCAGTGAAATCCACGCCAACCAGGAAACTAGCGGCGAAGATGCTAATATTAGCTCAGGGCCTACGGCAGTGACATCGGATGCCAATTCCATCATTCATGCTCTCACAGCGGTCATAGACAGCAAATTAGCCGGAGTCACGGAACAGATTGAGAAATTGGAAGCGTCTGTGACAAAGACTATGGATAAAAAAATAGCTGATGTAACGCAAATGATTGAAACAAGACTGGCCTCTGTGCTGGAAGCTGTTACCGACCGAGGCACTGAGATACAGGCCCTGACTGTGAGAATGGATACCGTAGACAAGCAAATGGAAACCATAGACCAGACTGTAGCTGCATCCGAAGTCAAAATCTTAACTCTGGAAAAACAAATTATACAACTAAAAGAGTGCACTGATCAGTTGGAGAATCACTCCCGGAGATGTAACGTCAGAATACTGGGAATAACAGAGCGCGAAGAGGGGACATACGCAGTGAAATACCTTGAGAGGTGGATCCCCGAGTATCTTCATCTTGACACCGCAGACGGCAGGATCATCCTAGACCGTGCCCATCGCGTGTTGGGCCCAATGCCGCCAATCGGACAGAGGCCACGTCCCCTCATTGTCAAATTCCACTATTACTCCGATAAAGCCCGGGTAATGGAAGCCGCGCGTAGACACGACCAGAATGAGACCCCGCGTCAACAGAGGGTTCTCTTCTTTAACGACTATTCAGCGGAGATCGTCCGTAAACGTAAAGCTTACGACGGTGTGAAAGCTCAACTCCGCGAGATGAAAGTGGAATACGCGTTGTTATATCCAGACATCTTGAGGGTGAACACCGATGGAGGAGGTTACCGGCGCTTTTCTTCCCCGGGTGAGGCCAAGGTGTATGTTCGCACTTTGGAGCAGGCGCGTTCACCACAAAACGTTCTGACGAGCAGCTGACAACTGGATGAAAGGTTAAACCTCTTTGGAATAACGTTACGTGTTTACAAAATGTTGTTATCTCACAGTACAGGGCTCATTTAGAAAGAAGAATATGTTTCTAGACCACGCGAAATATGTATGTGTATATGTATGTGTATGTTTGTGTGTATGTGTATATGTATGCCCAGATAGCACGCGTACGTCGCGGGGACGTCTGTGCGATGTATGCGTTTGCATCTGGGAGACGTATTTTTTAGGGCGTTTGCTCATCTGGAATACGTCGCATAGACGTCCTTTTCCGACGTTCCAGCGACATCCGGTAGACGTACTACAGACGTTTAATATTAGAATGTTACGTCTATTAGACATCTGATTTACATAACATAGACGTCGTTCTTAATTATACGATTTTAGACGTTCCTTCATATTTACTGTTATTGATAACAGCTTTAGTTACACTGATTATGCATGCGTCTACACATATGTGATAAGTATGATAACTAAACCCAAGTATTTTCCACTCAGAATGAAAGAACACAACATGCTGTTGAATGATTTGTATCATTTTATTAACAGTGAATGAAAATAAGCAGTCGTTTATGTTATTATTATTATTATTTTAATCCTGAAACAAACAAACAACAAAAAAGCAAGTTGATTAACAAGGCATTCTACCTGGGGCCAAGCGGAAATAATCCTTAACGTGTTTTTCAGCCTCTGCTTCAGTTGGCGACGGAAGCACGGGATTCTTCATAGCTGCTCCTGCATGTTAAAAGGTAAAACTTGAATAAGTTTAACAAATAAAACTTTTTTCACTTATTGGTTAATTAAATCCTCAAAATATGTTTTATTTAACTGGGCTCTTATGAATTTAGACAATGATAAGCAAAGTATAAAAAATGTTTGCAACATCCGTCCTTCCCTAAAGCTATAATGTCTGTCAGTATCAATTAAATTATTCATTATTCAATTAGTCATGTAAGATAAATGCATGCCGATTAAAAAAAAAAATCCATTTAAGAATTATGCATTAACTGCGCAAAATAATGTAAAATCAGACATTTATTTCGTCTTATACGTCTGTTTAATTGTGATCCCTAGTTGAGTTACTACACTGTTAAACTTTTTATCGTATTTTTGCGGTAACTTACTGGCAGCACCATTGCCAGTAAGTTACTGTAAGTTCCCCTTTACAGTAGCTTACCTGTAAATGTGTTTTACGGTAAGATGCCCTTACCGCAATTTAATTTTACAGTAAGATGCTCTTACCACAATTTAATTTTACAGTAAGATGCCCTTACCGCAATTTCATTTTACAGTAAGATGCCCTTACCGTGATTTAATTTTACAGTATGATTCCCTTACTGCAATTTCATTTTACAGTATATTAGTCATTTTATTGTAATTTATTTTACAATATTTTAATATTTATATTTTACATTAATGCTATTGAATTTAACAAATTCCAAAAAAAGTGACTTGAGTCCATGTACATCAACATATTGTTTATTGTGCTTTTTTGTCAAACAAAATATTTTATTTTAAACAAATCATCTAATATTAAAACAAAACTAAGTTACAAAACAAATAAAATAAAATAAAAATCACAATAAAAATGCACTTCAAAACAGTTCCAAACTTCCACTCCACCAATCACAGCAGATCACTGGTGTCAGGTGGCATCAATTCCTTTCTGCATATGGGAAGTAGAGAGAGAAACAGGGAGAAAGGGGAAAATAAATAAATAAAGAAAACAAAACAAAACAAAACAATTACATCCTTGGAGTAACACAATCTCACAGCAAGTTCTACAGATTGTAGCACCAGCACCAGATTTGGTAGCACCGCACATGTGATATAAATCTTACATGTTTTGTCTCTAAGACATGCACAGGTCCCCATTGACTTCCATAGTATTTAATTTTTTCATACCATAGAATTCAAAGGACTATTTGGTTACCAACATTGTTCAAAATATAATCTTTTATGTTCAACAGAATAAATAAATTCATTCAGGTTTGGAACAACATATTTAATGGAACTGCAAAGATTGTGTACTGGTGTTTGGTGTTTGACTGATTGTGGTGGCCTGTCTGGGCCAAATTTTTGTCCCAGTCCAGCCCTGCATTAGAAACTTACCTAATTTGCAGTCTTCCATTCAAATTCCGTAAGCCTCTGCAGGAATGTTGCTATCCCGGAGTTGATGGTTGCAACTTTTCTTTGTACAGTTCCACCTGTCTTACGGCTTGTACCGAATTTTGCAGTGCACTTTGTGCCCTCTTCAGGATTGATCCTGACAAAGAATCTAAAAACAAACACAGGTCTTAAATGTTCATATTAACACATACAGTAGTCATCTTTAAAAGCGGCCCTGTGCATTTATCGATTTTAATGACATGGAGGCAAAGAACCACCCAAAACGAAATGACCCTAAATCATTTAATGCACAGCTAGCCATGGATAATCCCGCTTATACCATGGTCATTTGCAAGCACTGACAACTTAAAACTGTTGTTGCTGTTTGCAGAAAGTTTGCAATATTTGACCGGAAGGGACAAATTGACGGTTACTTTCAACAGTTACGTTAGATCCAGCATTCTGCCCACTTTAAATCATAAACAGAGATAAAGTAGTGCGTAACATTTTATTTAGGTAATAAATTAATGGAATAGTTATTGTTTTTGATAACAAAAAAATTTGTATTGTAATTAACAAGGTTATGACACCAACATTTTAGATACCAGTGAAATTCTCAATTACAATTTCGATACCACAACTAAAACTACTAACTAATATAAATTAAAAACAAGTTAACAGTCATTAAAGGACAAGTTCGGTATTTTACACTTAAATCCCTGTTTTCAGATCGTTTCTGATGAAATAGAATGTTTAAGATTGAAATTTGGACACATGCTGCTGGCCCGAGAACTTTCGGTTTCTGTGGTAGCACCCCCCACCTCCACAATGGTTGCATAGGTGCACTGGAACAATCCCGAAGACTCGAGAGATGAATGAATCATTTCTCTTTCCGGTACTGACAGCATATCCTCTATGGGACCGAGGAAGAACGAAAGACTCGGACCCGGACCCGAGACTCGAAAGATTAACTAATCGTTTCTGTTTCTGGCCCTCACACACGGCACAGCCCAGCAGACAGATCAGAGTCAGACACTGATGAGCAGACAACTAAACAAACTAGAACAAACGTGATAAATATGAAGTTGCAAAGGAAAGAATGTCTCGGATCAGGAGGTGAGGTGAACTAACAGAGTCAGACTGCAATAGCCTGAACTTAAGACCCAACAACTAATCAATTAATAAAACATTTTGGTTTCTTATAATTTGGCTTTGGCTGCATTACCCTATAGTTTATTTTTATTCTTTTTACAAATGTAATCAACATTTTCGTAAGTTCTAGATGTGTTGGGATATTTAACATGCCATTTTATTTATATTATTCTGAAATGAACGAAATGACTCGAAAAAGATTCTTTAATTTTGCTGAACGAGACTCAAATATCAGAGTCAGTAAAATGATCCGAACTTCCCACTACTACACAGCGGTGTTTCGTTTATGAATGAATCTGCATTTTCAAACAAATCTAGTGAGTCAATGACCCATTCAAAAAGACAGTCGCTTGCTTTGTTCCTGAATAAATCTGCCGTTTGAACGAACTGACTGAATGAATCATTCAGTGACAAAGACAGTGACTTGCCGTCCCCTACTGGCAGTTTTAGTTTAATTTTTTCAGTTATTTAAATCATTTAATATTTCTACATTCAAAACCTTCTATTTAAAACATTAATCTCATAACATATTGTTATCATGAATTTAAATGCATTCATGCCCCTTCAGAGCCTCATTAAAGTCCCAGTGAACAGAAAGTTGCAGACAACTTTTTTCCAGTGTTGTGAAGTATTTCCATGTGAAACGGAATATTAAATAGAGGGCAGGGTTTTACTTTATTTTTTATTTAATTTTTATTAAGGTTAAATAAATAAAAAAATTACCTAAGTGCTCCTAAAAAGAAATGTAAGTGTAAAGCCCTGCAAGTTATGCATTACAATATGTTAATCACGTAATGCATCTGATAGTCAAAACATATACTTACAAAGCCAAAGATCCTCAGTGCTTGTGGCTCTTAAAAGAGCCTTTGGGCTGTAGTTAGCTCCTGTTGACACAGGGAAAAGAGAAAAAGAAGAAACTTTATTTTTCGTCAATGATTTTTGGCTAATGAATATATGAACATATTAAATCACAGATCTGGGATCACTTACACAATCAGATGACAATCAACACTGAAAAAAAGGGAGAAGAAAATCAGTTTTACCAATAATTAGCATAGAATATCTAAAATATTTTGCAATTAATATTTTTCAATTAATCTATTGGTCTGCCTTTACATTGCTTTAAAAGCGTTACTATTTTAACATGTCATATTTCTGTCACGTGCAGAGTGAATCGCACGGTGAACCAGACAGTTTGCAGCATTCAATTGGCTGTCGGTCCAATAAACCTCTTACATCGTGTCTAGACTTTGTTGATGAGAGGATTCGCGAGCCTGCATAATTCGGCACTGAATTAAAATGGCGTTATGAGCAGTGAGTAGATTCTGACTAACTTGAACACCTTTGATAGGTCATTGCGTTCAAGAGACCAGACAACTAACGTTATGTCTGTGAATGGCTACATTGATGCTCACCGCTGCAAAACGCGTTGTAAGATTAATTTGCCATTCTCCAGAGAGTGAACACAAATAAGCACTAATATACACTGGAGCGTTTGCCAAATCTGTTGCGCCAATACATTATTTCAGTATCAATTGAGTGTGCTCTTGCTTGCGGTGGACTGGGGGAGAGAGACTGCGAGAGAGAGCGTTTGAGAATTCGCGCCAACGTTACTTTAAATAGTCTAACGTCACACACATTTAACGGCATTCATTTAAATGACGAGTAAAATATACCATAACTGGTCGTAAAAAATACGGAAAACCATTGTTTGTGTAAATACTACATTGGGTCCATCTGGAAAAGGCAGTCAGTCAACTGTATGACATAATGGGATATGAAAGCGGCAGTTTTTGAGGAAAACTAAAAGTTCCTTCAGACTGCCCTGTTAATAATAGCCTATTAGATTGTATTATTTACTTTCTTCATAAATTTAGCTATATGTAATTGATATTGGTAATGGTTTACGTTGTAAAAGTAACTTATAAAATAAATTTGTCAAGTAAAAAGTACTTACCTCAGAAAAACTCGCAGCTGGCGTCTAAGGTATAACGATCCACTCTGAGAGACGTCAGTTTTGCGCGCACTCGACACGTCACACAAACATCAGTTTACATTCTGCCAGGTTGTTGCGCGGGCTTTGCACGTGAGCAACAATTTAAAATTTGTGAGGTCTAAGCAAAGTTATTATTATTATTATTATTATTATTATTATTTAAATATCACCACACCTGTGCTCTTTTACCTGGCATAAAAATAAAACAAAAAATGCCTAATTTGCCTGTATGGGAACCAATTGTCGATTACTATTATTATTAGGGCACGAGCACCGATGGTGAGAGGACCCTATTGTTTCTGCTCCATTTATTATTATTATTATTATTATTATTATAATTTTTATTATTATTATTAGTAGTAGTAGTAGTAGTATTGTTGTTGTTTTTTATTGGAGAAAATGCTACTATTAAAATTAACATCCAGTGTGTGAAATGAGAATGATTTTATGATTTTCATCTGCAGAACAAGACGCAAAAAACTATAAAACATTATCATATGACATTTTAATAGGCCTAAAACATTAATACAATATGCATATAGCCCTATGAGTAATACAAGTTGTGGACACAATGACAAAGGCAATGATTACAACGTATAGAAATCTGTCTTCTTCATTTACAGTAGCACTACTGCTTTTGCGTAAACAGTAAAGTACTGTAAATGACCATATACAGTAAGTTACTGTAAAATTCATACAAAATACCCACAATGCAGTGCATATTACAGTAGTTTACCGTAAATAATATAAATGGTATTTTACTGGGCTTTTTTGCGGTAAGTTACTGTAAAATTACGGCAAAGTCTAACAGTGTAGCTGAGAATGATTAGCCTGCGTTAATAAAATCAAATTAATATAGATAATTGATGTGCAGTTAATGCTTGTCGACTGTTTTTAATGTCAGTCAGAGTTTTAGGATGTAATATAACATACTGTACAAGTAGGAAGTTTAATGTCTGTGCTTTCTATTTGATTTCACTGTTCATTTCCAGTGGTGCTGAAATTCTGCTTCAGTCATAAAAACTTTAAACTGCTATTGTCCCTCGTGTAGTCGGTTTCAGGTTCTTTTAGAGTGACTCCCAAATTAGTGGAGACACAGCCTGAGTTGAATATTAATAATTTTATATTAAGTCTACTTCGAAAACTGGGCTGGTCAGATTCAAGGAATCGACTCTTTTGGAGTCGACTCCTCATCAGTACTGCGCATGTGCTTACAAAGATCATTACATCTATTCGCACGTGGAAGTGATCGCCGCGGGAAAACTGAGGTACATAGCCTGATTCATTGTCATTAATATGTGTGGTGTATGTTTGATTTTATATAAAGTAAATTAAACAGATAAGTATTAACTTAACATTGACGAATAGGTGTTTCTGTGGTTTAGTCAAGTCGCGGTAACAGCTGATTTTGTGGTTCATCAAGAGTTCTTCATCACTTAGCCTAACTGTTAATGTTAAAACAAAAGTTTCCATTTCTAAAACGCTCTTGTGTGTATGAAACAACGTTTTACACTGTTAAAACGCCATGTATCTGCTGGTAGGCACATGTATAATATATATTATGTTATGTAGGCCTAATCTGTAGGAAAAGCTCACGAGGAGTAATCGTGCTTTAACGAACAACTTATGATTTTAATAATGCATTGATACATGCTGAAATTAACATTAATTAAGATTAATAAATTGTGTAGAAGTATTGTTAATTCTTAGTTCATGTTAACTAATGAACCTTAATGTAAAGTGTTCCCCGTACACTGTACATTGGAAAACATTTTGGACGTAACTTACCTATTAGGAGTGCTCCTATGTTTGTTTTCCTGATCCCTCGCTTTTCACCCCTACCACACCAGTTCAGCTGTTTGGCTACAGGACCGAAAACCTTGGAGCATATTCTCCATATGGTTTTCTTCAGTGTGTGTCCTCCGCTGATGGATAACCTGTTCACCTTAAAAATAAAAACAAATTTCAAAACATTATAGACAATGCACAAACATTATGGTCCTGTTTCACAGACAGGGACAGAGCTGAGTAGTTACTTACAAATTGTAATCTGTTACTGATAACAAATTACATGAAAAAATTGTAGTTAGCAATGAAATCCATTACATTACACATTTTAAATAATGTAATAAGACGAGTTAGGTCAAAAGTAATCTAAAAGTAGTCTATCAAATTTAAATAGGATAATCAAAGTACCATATGGACATAAAAATACAAAGAGTAAATAAATGTATTTAAATTGTTGTTATTAACAGCATGAAGTGCATTAAACATTATATTATCTCAAACTGGTGTTTGTAAAAGAACTGTAGGAGGCTTGTGAGTTTAATGAAAAGCTAATAATAATTTAAATCACAAAAAGATGTTAAATTAAAATAAAGCATTTTAAAATCAATAAAAAAAACTTTAAAAAAGTTTCATTTGTTTACCTGCATGTCATGTGACCATAACCAGTGTCAGAGAACCAATGAACATAGAAATGTGATACTTAATTATTAAAAAAAATATATTTTAAAATCTCATGAGTACTTTTAAGTAAATATATTAGGTGAAAGAGGATCAGATGAGAAAAAAAGTTTGTGAATTTGTGCATTTTAATGTGTTTAAAAGACTAAAGCCATCCAAAGACATAGAAATACATGGTTAACCTACGGAGGAATGATTAAAAAAAAAATCAATGTGTTGATGCTGATGCTATGTTCTTAAACATGAAAATATTTTTGTAAATCCAGTGGTTAAATGCTGCCACCTGACTAATGACTGATCTCTGTGTGAATGTCCACAAAACCTGAAGACTTTCTGAATGTATATAAGCAGCCTGCTATTTTAGAAAGGAAAATTTAAAAGATTAAAAAGAGGAATTAGGAAATTAAATTCAGAATAATCTATTGCTATTTTGTAAATAATATTTAATCATGTAATCCATAAAGTAACTGTAGTCTGATTATGAGTTTTATAAAATTTAATTTAATCTAATTACAAGTTCTTTATTTAATGGAATCTGTTTACGTAATCCAGATTACATATAGTCAGTTACTACTGAGCTCAGAACAGGGATTAGTTTAAGTCAGGACTATAGGTCCTAGTTTTGCTTTTATAAAAATGCTGCATGTGTGCATCTTGAGATGAAACAATGGCACTGACATATTGTAAGGAACGTCATTTCAAGTTATTTTCAGTTAAGACAGCTCACACATGCATTTTAGTCTTGGACTAGCCTTAAGCCTGGTCTGTGAAACCGGTAATATAATAGACATTTACTTCACTACTGTTAAACTGTTAAACCTTCAAATGTCAATGAATTTTACCATCTTTTGCATCATTGCTTTTTCTGATAATTGTCTTTCCAGTTTGTCTAGTTCCTCCATGGTTGTGAGAGGAAAGACATCATCCTCGCTGTCCACCAGCAGCACTGGAGCACTGGAACGTCTGTTAGCTGCAAGAGACTGGACCACTGAAGTCAGATGATTGATCTTCATGTCCAGTTCGTTAAGTGCCTCCAGAATTGTCCTCTCAACAGCTGCAACACAGTAGGTTTATCTGGGAGAGTATTTTAATTAAACTATAAAATGTATAATTTTACAAATTAAGCACTTCAGTTTAACGTACGTGTACATTGATTAGTGACGCAGCTCCATCGTCTCACACCAGAAGCACCTGCAAGCACAAAAAGCGTTTAAATGTGATAAAACTAACACGTCATAAAAATTGTGTTGCTAAAGATATGGCTACATGCTTAAAGCCTTAGGCTGATGATACACAGGGCAACTTTTTGGGCAACGTTGCTGTCAACAGGCAAAAAAAATACAAATGACTTACTATTTGTTCTTGCCTGGTGGGTACTTGAGGGTCTCTGTTCAAAGATTGTGTTCTCTGATGGATTGTACAGAAAATGTAATGTTACCTAGTGTTATTAATTTGCAGTGTATGTGTTTCCTGCATGTGTTTATGAATGTTCTTTTACCTTGAAAGTTAGATGGGTGTTCACCCCAAGCATCCTCTTGCTCATTTTCATTGGACAAGCTCACTGGAACAGCTGGAGTAAAGAAAGGTGAAGTTGGTAAGTTGTATTTGCTTCCATGACAGTGCATGACACTGATACACTATGGGCTAGATTTACTAACAGCTTGCGCCAGCACAAACCTTCTTTTGGTGTTAAAATAGTACTGTCAGGATTTACTAAAGAGGCACAGTAAAGAATTAGTGCTGAAAAGACGTGGACACGGTTGTTTTTGCGTCTAACCTTGCTGAATATGCATTTGTAGGAGTTTTCCTTTCAGAGCAAAATTTATGGGAGGAGAGTATTAAGATGAATCACGCAATGATTTAATAACATTTGTGCTCTTCAAATTATTTGTATTTGCTAAATTTTTAATACCCAATAAAGGCATGTCTTAAAGCAGGCGGTAGTTTGCGCTGCTCTTGATAGATTGCACTGGTCATTGTGGGAATCTGGCTGTGTCTGTTCTTTAAAGTGTGCATTGTCAGTAAATCACACACAGAATTTTCCCTCCCATCGGAACATCTATGGAATTGCGCTCTAATGCTAATTTGGCCTGTTTAGTAAATCTGGCTCAAGGGCTCTTAAAGGGGTCATATGATGTGATTTCTTTTTTTCCTTTTCTTCAGTGTGTTATGTAGCTATTTGTGCATGTGTAAGATCTGCAGAGTTACAAAGCTTAAAGTCTCCCACTAAAGGATTTATTCTATCTAAGAGAGAAGGCTGATCCAGACTGTTCTAAAAAGCTCATTCAAACACGCCCCCACATGTCTATGTCAAGATGTGGAAAGATTTGCGTAATGCCATCCAAATGTTCACGCAAAGAAAGAAGGTGTGGTTTCAGGAACCGCAGAACGAACGTGTTGAAGCAGCATGTCAGGGAGACAAAGCAAAAGCACTCTATTTGGCCTTCCAAAAGTAGATGCACTGAGGAATCATTGTTAAGATTTATTTACAACAGAACAGCACAACCCAGATGTTCGAATTTGTACAACACATTTTATGGATGACAGTTTTGTGAACCTAGGAGAGGACAAGGCTGGCTGTGCACAAAGGCTATTTCTAAAAAATATTTGTTAAAAAATTCTAGCCATAATATAATATTTTAGTTTCATTGACTAACAAAATAAATGAGGGGCCGTTTCTGTGCATGAATGTTCTTTCTCCATCTTTCGCCTACACTGACTCTAAAAAGAAGATTATGGGAAAAGCAGATCTTATTAATATTCATTAACTCATTACCATATCTCTTCTTAGTTAAAATATCATTTATTCTATTATATAAATATTATTTATTATATATTCTATTTTCACTAGTTGCATGGGCAAATCCTGATATCAACTTCAACGCAACTGTAATGTTCCCAGGTCCAGAAGCGTAGTAAGGACATCAATAAAACAGTCCATGTGACATCAGTGGCTCAACTTCAGTTTTACGAAGGTACGAGAATACTTTTTGAGCACAAAGAAAACAAAAATAACAATTTATTTTAACTGCTATTTTTCCCGAGTTACGTCTTCTGCCATTTTGGAGAGTACCCAAGAGCGTAATCGACGTAATCAGCGTTGTTTACATTCAGGGGAGAAAGAGCGCACATGAACATAATGTGCATAATTAGCGTTCATGTCAGCATGCGTATGCATTGTGATTCTCTATAAAATGGCAGAAGACGTAACTCATTGGAGAAGAATTGTTGAATAAATTATTTTTGTTTTCTTTGCACTCAAAAAGTATTCTCATAGCTTTGCAAAACTTGAGCCACTGATGTCACATTGACTGTTTTACTGATGTCCTTACTGTGTTTCTGAACCTGCATTACAGTTGTGTTGCTGTCAGATTTCATCAAAAAATATCTTAATTTGTGTTCCGAAGATGAAATGACATGAGGGTGAGTAATTAATGACAGAATTTAAATTTTTGGGTGAACTATCCCTTTAAAAATGTGAATTGCTGATATCAAGAAATCAATTGTTATGATGAAACTGACAAATCAGAGATGCAGGATGCTAGTATTTATTTATCTAAGAATTATCTCTTTAATTTCTTTATTAAGACATTACTAACATGCTGCGTGATGTTGCTTTAATTGATCTAAACCCAAATACTGAGTGGTCATTTAAAATATATACTTACAAAGCCAAAGATGCTCTCAAGATGTGGCTCTTAAAAGAGCCTTTGTGGTGTGTGTAGCTGCTGTAGACACAAACAAAAGAGAGATAAAGAAGAACACATTTGAGTGAGATATGTCTGTACACATTAAAATGTTTTCACTTTCACCAGTGATTATTGATTAAGCATGTTGTGATAAATCTGGCAAATAAGAAATGCCGTTGACTGCTGCTATTTTCACTTACAACAACAAGACGGCAATCAACACTGAAAAAGAGAGAGAAGATAATTATTTTCACTGTAGTCTATAAAATCCAAAAGTTTATAAAGGCTCTGATGGATATGTATGATATTATCTGATAATGCAAGACAAGTAGAATGCAGAGCAATGTATTTGATGAGACCTTACAGCCCACTAACAAATAAGTCACAGTAAAATGCATTTTCATTCTTTAGAATCACAACAATAATAATAATAATAATAATAATAATAATAATTATTATTATTATTATTATTATTATTATTATTATTATTATTATTATGGTTGTTACAAAATGAGGGATGACCGATTTCTATAAAGGTGTCAAGGCTTATGAGTTTCCTCTCTCTCTCTCTCTCTCTCTCTCTCTAAGTGCACGCGCCAGCGTGTGTGTTAGAGAGAGAGTTCACGCGCTCGCAGTTAAACCTGTGACAACCATAGACTGTAAGGTGACAACGCACTAATTTCCATACAATTGTGAATGATAAATATATTATTAAGAATAATTGTATGATTGGTCTCTTTTAAAGTAACGTTAATATGACATAACTCTGAAGTGAAAGAGCGTCTCTCAAACGGAGCGGATTGGCTCACTTAGCAATGACGTCACACGGATGTAACGGCATTTAGGTGTTTAACGGCGCTGATGAAGGGACTGTAGATATATTTATATACATATTAAACGACGGAAAATCGTCTGTGTGAAATGTGATACATTTAACGGAAAATACACATTTCTAAAAGTCCAATTTTTATTACAATTTAATTGGTTTCATGAGTGAAAACACCTGCTATTTATTTTAGTATTATAACCCTCAGAAAAACGAACTGTTCCCTCAGACGGTTTGTTATTATAATTATAATTCAATTTTATTACTTTCTTTCTTCATAGTTTTAAATGTCATTTACTTTTGTTGTCGGTCCATACTTTTAAAAAGTCATTTAGCAAAAATGGTTAAGTAAAAAGTACTTTACCTCAGGGAAACGCACTGCTGGTGGCACAGACCCCGGATTATATAAGCCAGCTGCCCGGTTTCGCGGTCTTGGCACGCGAGTAACAATTTAAGTTTTAAGAAAAAAAATTATTTTCATTTATTTTTTTTATTCATGTACAATGATATAATGACACACTACGTTAACTTGGCATTAAACGTAAAAAAAAAAAAAAAACATAGGGTTTTCAAATAGTGTTTGTGTTTTCCTACTATATTCAAAGCAATGGTGTTACCAAAAATTTAAGTCATATATTTTTTTGGTTTGTTTTACTTCTTTCTTTATCTCCCAGTCTGAGAGTTCCTCTTTGTTTAATATAATTGAGCAACCCCATAGGTGGCGATGTACGCGCGCGAGTCGATAATAAGCCAATGGATGAAGAAGTCGTCAGTCAGGGCAAGCTGTGGTGGAGTGATGGTAGAGAGGTAACGTGTGATAGGTTGAAATGTATAGTTTTACGATAGTATGTTTGTCATTGGTGGGATTGTTGTAAGATTTTTAAAAGTGAACTTATTTTAAACAGTTTTACCCGACCATATGTTAAAGCAACGCGTTTTGCAACCAACCGCGGTGCATAGGCTATGTTCAGTTAGCAACAAACATAACATTTGATCCCAAATCAACTCCGATACACGTAAACGCATAGCAAAATTCTTAATTTAAAGAACATATTTTTGTTTTATAATAATGTTAGAAATGTATGCAATAATATAAATCCATTAAATTCCAAACCCATGTGACCTAGAGACATGCATGTGCACATTATGCAGAAAGTTATTCGCTAAGCCATAATAATAATATTTATTGCCTTTTGCTATAAAAAGGGACATTTTCTTGAATATTTCTTAATGAAGACATTAAAGGGGTAATTTAAAAATAAAAACTAGCATCCTGCATCTCTGATTTGCCAGATTCATCATAACACGCATAAATATAAACAAAGACTCTCAAGATATAGCTCTTAAAAGAACCTTTGTGTGTGATAATGTCATATAGTTAGAAATTGTTTTGCTTTTTAGGGATTTAACTAATAAACTACTTTAGTGACTTTACCATTTGTTTTAATGATGTTTATTTACAGTGCAGTTTATTCTGCTTACCTGACTCCTGCAGACTTCTGTCCTGATGTTTGGCTGTGGTCCCCCCATCATCCACTCTTCAGCACCTGGTCTTTATATGGAGACCACCATGATCTAATCTATACAGATCTAGCTGTCTCTTCCCCCACAAACTCCTCTTTCAGGTATGTTTTTTCTTTGTTGTTGTTTGTTGTTGTTTCAACAACGTTGACTGTATTTTTGTAAACCAAAACACAGGGCTGCCCAATATTGAAGAAAATTGCATTATGCGATTGCGATAACTTGTTAAATAATTCAATATTTGAAATGCAATTCAATAATGCTCAAAGTGTGTAAAAAACTTAAATTATATGAAGGTATATTTAAAATCTGAAAACTCAATAACTCGCGTTAATGTTTCACATTGATTTTGTGAGAAGTAAGCATGACCACAACTTCTGAACAGCTGTGCTTACTGTAGCATGACACAAAAAGTGCCTTTTTAACAGCAGTGTAAACCAGGGGGTTTAGGGTTTCAGGTAGGCCCAGATTAGGTTTATTTAAGAGCAGAAACTGACTAATCAAATGTAAAAATTTAACACTGCTTTACTATATGAATTAAATACACACTGATTCTTATTAAAGCTACAAAAGGTATTCAGTCATGAGCAGAGAGAGATTTTCTCTGTCTTCTGTTGTTTGATTCATATTAAGCACACAGAAGGAAACCGGTTTATTTAGTTGCTGTAACTTTTAAGTGTTGCAATATTTTGTTACACGCACACTTTCTGAACTGTTTGGTCCACTTAACTGATATAACCAACTGTGTATGTGTGAATACTCACCAAGACAATTTTTTTTACATAATTTTTGGTAGGACATGCACAATATATCAAAATTGCAAATGTACATATTGCAATATGCATATTGCAACAGCTTGCAATAACTGCA
This sequence comes from allo-octoploid hybrid of Carassius auratus x Cyprinus carpio, assembly GCA_024542945.1. NCBI lineage: Eukaryota > Metazoa > Chordata > Actinopteri > Cypriniformes > allo-octoploid hybrid of Carassius auratus x Cyprinus carpio. The sequence continues at coordinate 21,368 of JANHFF010001703.1, read as the reverse complement.
TGACTTTAATACTTCAAAGGATTACAAAAAGCTAAAAAAAAAGATTTAAGTTGATACATACAGCAAAGAGTAGACTGGACACATGACTGTTACATACGTGTGACATGCTTTATATTCTTAATGCAGTAAGTGAAGTAATCACATGCACAGAAAGTCTCTTCTGATTAAAAAGTTAAGAAAGAGAGCCCACGTGTTACAATATTTTGGGTCCATGCAGCTCTTAAAATGACAGCAGTCTGTTAAACCTGCTTCTATCTGTGTGCTTAAAAGGGATAGTTCACCCAAAAAATAATATTAGACTATTATTTACTCACCCTCAAGACATGCTAGGTGTATATGACTTCCTTCTTTCAGATGAATCCAATCAGAGTTGTATTAAAAACTGACTTTGATCTTCCAAGATGTTTAATGGCACTCAGCGGGTGTTGCAGTTCATCAGTCCAAAATAAATCAAGTAAAGCGCATCCATTCATAATAAAAATAGTGTCTCAAACAGCTCTGGGGGGTGAACAAAGGCCTCCTGTAGTGAATCAATGCGTTTTTGTAAGAAAAATATCCATATTCAAAATATAATAATCAATTTAATCTAGCTTGCGCTCACTGTTGTACACGGAAGCAGCTCCACGAGGATGACTTGTGTACACTTTGGGTTTGTCAGACAGGATAAGTACTGCATTGAGTTCTTTGTCGAGGCTTATTACACTTAACTTCAGTTCAGATATGTATTCTCATCCATGCATTGTTTTTATTTGTTCTAACATGTCAATAACTTTAAGTAGTCCTGGGTCCAGTTCTTCGTACGTTGCTAACTCAGTTAGCTGGATTTGATTGTTGATGATTTGGCATGATCTTGGATCATTTGGCTCTTTGAAGCTCATCCCGGAGTTGCTGTCATGGCAACATGTCTGTAAGCTTAAACCTGCTCGGGAACAGCTTATTTCATGTAAACAAGATTAGATTCCATCTTTTTAAGCAGAACTGATACTTAAAATCTGTCCACTACCACCGCTACTTTATTAGTAGATAATAATCATTTAAAAATTAATTTAAAGATAATATAATAATGTTGTGTAGTCTTTAATACTGTAGCCAGTTTTACTCACTGAAAGATTTATTCGTCATAAAATAATTAATTCATAATTGTATTAGAGTCTTACACACAGATAATGTAGAGTCGTGCATTAATTTGAGTGGTGACAGATATTATGGGAGTGGCTTTATGGAGTGCAGGAGATGCAGATAACATGATCTTGACCCTTAAGAAACTTTAATTAATGCTGTCACGTAACAAATCTGTTCAAATATAAATTTAATTTGAAATGAATTGCTAATTACTACATTGAAATGAATGTATATAATGAATGAATATAAATAATTGGGAATCATGTAAAAAAAAAAAAAAAACAGTCCACATTTTCATTTATCTATTATAACATTTAGTTTTGTTCTCTTGGCTGTTTCCTTATAAAAGTCCAGAAATTTGTCAAGTTTTTCGTCAGGTGTCTTTTTTAATTATATGATGTCATTACGTTGCTGTCTTGCCGCCAGCCAATCGCTGCACTGCTGATCGTGGTTTTGTGTATCAATACATAACCCCTTTTAAACCAACCCATGAACGTGCAGTTATCTCAGATAACTCAATCCAGCCATACTAATCATCAACAACAGGTGCGTTCGAAGAGGCGAATTAGCCAGATCCTGATTAGCACGATATCATCATCTTGGAGGTGACATTTCATCTCAGATGTATAAAGCGACGTACGAAGAACAGACCCTTGTGCTGCATTGGATATATTTACATACCACAAACAATACAGCAATAAAATCTTTGAGTAGACACTCTTATTGTCACCACAATATACATTTCATACCACCCAACCCCAAAATAATTTTTATGTGTCAATCTTTATCAGGGTCCGGTGACAACTAGGGGGTGTCGACAAACTTCCATTGAGGACCATTAGACCACTCAAGAAGGATCTCCTTCATTCTGCCTCCAGCTCACCAGAACCTCTGGGTGCACCAGCTGTGGATATTACAGGCCAAACTTTGGGTGAGGATCTTTCTCCCACTTTTCACCACAAAACCTCTTCCTACATGTAAACAGTTGTTTAGCACACTTTTGTCTATATTTGAATGGTTAGTTTTTAGGCTGCAACCATTATCTTAATAATCAAATAATGTTTTAGATTAATTTGATAAAATGCCACATTTTATTTTCTTTATATATTAAAAAGGCAAGTTATTCCACAACATTTCCAGTCTTCAGAGAATGCAAATTGAAGAACAAATAGTTTGGAATGTAGGATATGTGATACACCCCCCCCAAGAAGCACAGATCTACTGTGCCCCCCACATTCTGTATGTTTCTCTTATGGCTTCAGACGTTTGTTCTGTTTGAACGTAAGTGCCCTGCAAAGTGGACATCACAGGATATTCCACCATGATTCCAGTTTGAAGCAAACGTATATGTTCCATTCAAAGTGCACTGAAGTGAGCGCGACGTGAATTTAAATCGTATTGATTTACAGAGGTATATGATGTCACACTTGTCCGTGTGTGAAGACATTGCGCAGCACAGATCCATGAATGAATGTTCTGAAGTGAGATAAACTTCAGCAGATTTCCCCTGCTCGGGGAGTAGGGAGCAGTGAACACTGTGTAGGGAGCATGTCAATGGGAACACAGTTCATGCACGAAGCTCTCTTCTAACGAGCTGATTATCTGAATCAGGTGTGTTAACAATGAGAGACTTGCAAAATATGCAGAGCTGGTGGGCACGAGGACTGGAGCTGAGAACCGCTGCTCTAATTAAAGCAAAGTAGTATAGTAAAGTATTATCAAAGATGGCGACATCCATACAACTAAAAGTCTTATCACAACTGACACGACAAGAGTCCAGTCGAGGCAAGACTTCATCTGTTAAATCTGAACCAGCAGCAGCTTTTAGAACTTGGAGTAGATAGGATTATTTGGGTCACACACAGTACAAAACTTGAAAGTAACAGAGAAAATGCTTCAGTAAAGAAATATTGTTTGCGGTTTGCTCTGACAGATGTTTTGACAGATGTGTGTGGACCTGAGTCAGGTTTCTCCAGAGCACAACTTACATTTGATGGTAGAGTCCTCGTCTGATTTTGGAAATAATTGAAGAGAATATGAGTGCAATGATTCTGACTAAAATTTACATTTTACTAAAATATTTATTTTAAATGTAGGTTTAATATTCTACGTTATGTTTATGAGAGCATTACATGTAAAGGGGTATACATATAATTACTAGTTACATGTAAAACAATTGCTATGTTAATTTACTATATTCAGAATATACGTGTATATACACGTGAATACATGTTCCCCATAACAGTTAACATTTAATGGGTGTTTTGTTTTTAGCATTTTTTATATGTTTTATGTTTTAAAATGGCAGACAGAGTTTTTTGTTTTACAATGTCATGTTTGTATTTTAACCTTTTTTTTGCTAATGTGTAAGACTACAGAAATACATTCACTATATTTGTTTTCTTTGACTTCAGTTTACACATTGTTTGGAGGACGAAATCGGGCAGGATGTAGGGGCCCACAGTTTGGGCACGCATACACAGGGCAGCTTTGGGTTAGTTGCTCTGTGCTGTTTTTAATGTATGGTAGTCAGAACTTTGTTCAGTTTTATTCATTACTGTCAGCTTTCACAGCAATACTGCTAAAAGAGCAATTATCTCTATCAAACATGGACCTTAAAGGGATGGTTCACCCAAAAACATTATTCAAATAAATATTGTGACAGTCATGTTCATGAATCTGATTTCAGTAGCACAGCTGTGTAGTATCTAGTACAGAGGTTGTTGACAGTATTGTGTGCATTGTA
>JANHFF010001703.1:0-15000 GCA_024542945.1 allo-octoploid hybrid of Carassius auratus x Cyprinus carpio | reverse complement strand
AAAAGACAGATATTGCATTCATCCAAGAAACACATCTTACTGATATTGAGCATACAAAATTGAAACGTGATTGGATTGGTAAAGTTTATTACTCCTCGTTTTCATCAAGTGCTAGAGGTGTAGCATTGCTCATAAACAAAAACCTTAGATTTCAGTTAAATACAGTACAAAAGGATACCTCAGGTAGATTTATATTAGTTGACTGTATAATTAACAGAAACAGGTTGACACTGGCATCAATATACGGCCCTAATAAAGATGATCCAATTTTCTTTAATAAATTAACCATGAAACTGGGATCCGCAGAGGGTCAATGTATTCTGGGTGGAGATTTCAATCTTGTGTTAAACCCATTATTAGACCGCTCAACCCCCAAGAACACTACTTTGTCAAAATCAGCAACAGTATTGCATCAAGGCATGAATGAACTTGGGTTAAAAGATGTGTGGAGACTGCAAAATCCGGATAAAAAGGAATTTTCTTTCTACTCTAATGTTCACAATACATACTCTAGAATTGACTTTTTTTTACCTCACAAACATTACTGCCTCACATTAAAACATGTCTTTATTTGGCTGCAACCTTATCAGACCACAATGCGCTAATGATGGAAGTGTCTATGCCACAGGAAGGCCCTACCGCCCATAGATGGAGATTTAAAACACTCTTACTTAAAGATCCCGATTTTGTAAATTATATGAACGACAAGTTAGATATATATTTGGAGACTAACTTAAATACTGCTTCTCACTCAGTTGTTTGGGAAACACTTAAGGCATATATGAGAGGTAACATTATCTCATATTTATCCCATAAAAATAAACAAAAAAGAGACCAATTATTGCAACTAGAACATGAAATAAAAATACTTGAAACCCAACATGCCCAAACCAAACAATCCAAAACCTTTAGTTCATTAAAACAAAAACGGACTCTGTATGACAATCTTTGCACTAGTAAAGCTGAAGCAGCCATGGCGAGAACTAAATATCATTACTATGAGTTTGGTAACAAAACTAGCAAGTTGCTTGCCTGGCAGCTAAAGCAAGAAGATACAGGGAAATACATACAATGCATAAAAACTGATGATGATCAGTACTTAGAAGACTAAGGACATAAACTTGGAATTTAAAAAATATTATGAAACGTTATATAAAACAGAGCAGTCAACGGAAACTGAAATCAAAGACTTTCTTAACAAATTAGCAATCCCTAAACTTACAGTCACAGACAGGAATCTATTAGATGAAGCGATATCAGAAGAAGAGGTCCACCGAGCGATTAAGTCCCTGCAAAATAATAGAGCCCCAGGACCTGATGGGTACCCAATTGAATACTTCAAAACTTTCTCAGAAAAAATATTAACGCCGCTAACAAACATGATTAGAGAAGCATTCCAAAAAGAAACACTCCCGAAAACATTGGAGTTGGCAACTATTACGCTACTTCCAAAACCTGGAAAGGATCCACAAAAGTGCAGCAATTATAGACCCCTTAGCCTCCTTAACTCTGATTATAAAATTTTATCGAAAATTATTGCACAACGCTTAGAGAAAGTAGTTCCAAAAATTATTAATACAGACCAAACGGGTTTTATCAAGAACAGACAAGGTGCAGATAATGTTAGGCGACTATTTCATATTATAGAGCACACAAAAAAACATGACCACCCTGCCGTAATCGTCTCTATGGACGCCGAGAAGGCGTACGACAGGATAGAACCAAACTTTCTTCTTGAGACCATGAGGGCCATGAATTTTGGTGAAAATCTTCTGTGTTTCATCAGGACCCTTTTTGATGCCCCAGATTGCAGATTCTAACAAATGGGGTTCTGTCGGGTGCCTTTTCCTTATCGCGTGGCTGTCGTCAGGGCTGTCCTTCCTCTCCCGCGCTCTTTTCAATTGCAATAGAGCCACTGGCTATAGCCCTGCGATCAGATATATCCATCACCAGCAAAAAAATTGGAACGGAAGAGCATAAACTCGCACTCTATGCAGATGACTTATTAGTATTTATATCCCAACCTATCACATCATTTCCCTCGTTATTGACTAATCTTAAAAAATACAGTGCTGTATCGGGATACAAAATTAATTACTCTAAAAGTGAAGCTTTCCCAATCAACATGACTAACCATTATATAAGTCTGCTTCCAGTTCAATTTAAATGGTGTACGGAGGGCTTCAAATACCTGGGAATCACTATCTGCAGCACCTGTGACGAAATATATGAAGAAAATTATGTCTCTTTGCTTACTAAATCTAAAAAGGAGTTATTGAGATGGATGGACCTCCCTTTATCACTGATTGGCAGGATTAATACAATAAAAATGAATCTATTACCCAAATTTATTTATTTATTCCAGTGTATACCACTGAAGGTTCCTATATCCTTTTTTAAGGAATTAGATAAATCACTTACTTCCTTCCTGTGGCACAACAAAACACCGAGAGTCAAACTCCTTACATTACAGGCGCCCTATTCCAAAGGTGGCTTGAATCTCTGCAGTTTCACTGCAGAGCAGATGAAGTAAAATGGATGTCAATCGAACAACATGAATTACAGGACAATCCATTAACAATCGTACCATTTTTGGAATCTAAAAAGAAACTAAAAACAATCACTCAAAACCCAATAATTTCTGCTACATTTAACGCCTGGCAGCAATTACACGTATCAGTTGGACAAAACATAAAATTATTGGTAAATTCACCTCTCACGAACAATCCCAATATCCCAGCAGCCTTAGCGGATGGAATTTTACAAAACTGGGTGAGAAAAGGAGTAAAAATTGTTAGTGACCTTTATACTAATAATGTCTTTTTAAGTTTCAGCCAAATGTTAGAAATTTATGATATAGATAAAAGTAACTTTTTTAAATATTTACAAATTAGAAGCTGGATCAAGAGTCAAACTAAAGACAGTTTTCCACACAGACCCGAGGAATCCTTACTTGAAAAATGCATTTTCAACTCCAAATGTAATAGAATTAAAGGTTTAATATCTACAGTGTATAAAACCATAAATGACAACTTACCGGCTTATGCCAGATATACAAATAAAACAAGGTGGGAGTCTGAGCTTGGGTGTACTTACACAGAGGAGAATTGGAACAGATTATTGGAATTGGCACAAACAAAATTGGTGTCCTCTAAACACAGACAAATTCAATTCAATATTTTCCATAGAACATATTTTACGCCATATAGGTTAAGTAAGTTAGGAAATGACATATCTGATCAATGTCAAAGATGCACCATCTCTGTCGGAACTCTTGTGCACATGCTATGGAGTTGTACTTGTTTGAAGCTATACTGGACTCATATCATCGCAGTAACCTCTCGGGTTTGTGGACAGGTTCTGGACGCCGACCCTAGGATTTGGTTACTGGGGGATGTAACCTTACTGAAGGTGAGCTCAAATATGAAGCATTTTGTGTTACTAGCAGCAACGGCTGCCAAGAATTGTATCCTGAAAGATTGGAAGAATGTCACCCCCCCCCAGCCAAAAATATTGGGCTAATGAACTCCTGTGGTACTGCACACCAGAAAAAATTCTACATTCTATTCGAGGAAAACTAGATGACTTTGAACTGATTTGGACTCCTTTTCTGAACATTCTGACCCAACTTGACATGACCACAGACTAGATGTAAATCTATGTTTATTACTGTTTATCTTTATGATTATTGAATATTTCGCTTTGTGGAGAGAGGTTTTTTTTTGTTTTTTTTTTGTTTTTGTGTTTTGTAAAAAAAAAAAAATATAATACATTTAAAACTATAAATAAAAGCGTAAAAAAAAATCAAAATTTTTGACTTATAGGGATAAATAAAAAAAATAATAAAAAAATAAATAAAGAAAATTGTAAGAAATTGTAAGAAAAAATTGTATATACTGTATGTATATAGATGCTGATACATGTATACTGTTTATGCCTAATTTCTGATGGGTAGATGTTGTTTTTGTTTTGTAAATAGGGTAGGCGAAACAAGTCTCGGCTTCAGCCTACACCTTTTCGGTTACCTCCTTTGTTTGTATTGAATTGGTTGTATATATAATTTGTCTTATGTTTTATGTTTTGTAACAGAATAAAAAAAAAAAAAAAAAAGAAAAAAAGAAAAAGATGAGTCTTTAGATGTTTTTTGAAAATGAGTAAAGACTCAGCTATTCGAATTGAGATCGGGAGGTCATTCCACCAGCTGGGAGCAGTCCAGGAAAAAGTCTGTGAGAGTGATTTTGAACCTCTTTGGGATGGCAACACAAGGCGTCGTTCACTTGCAGAGCGCAAACTTCTGGAGGGTGCATAAGACTGAACTAGTGAGTTTAGGTAAGTTGGCGCCGTGCCAGTGGTCGTTTTGTAGGCAAGCATCAGTACCTTGAATTTGATGCGAGCGGCTACTGGTAGCCAGTGTAACCTGATGAGGAGAGGAGTCACATGAGCTGTTTTTGGCTCATTGAAGACAACCCTCGCTGCTGCATTCTGGATCAGTTGTAGAGGCTTGATAGTACATGCAGGAAGGCCCGCCAGTCTGGAGAGAACAAGAGCTTGGACAAGAAGTTGGGTGGCTTGCTCTGACAGGAAGGGTCTAATCTTCCTAATGTTGTATAAGGCAAATCTGCAGGACCGGGTCGTTGTAGCAATATGGTCTGTGAAGCTTAACTGATGATCCATCACAACTCCTAGGTTTCTGGCTGTCCTGGAAGGAGTTATGGTTGACGAACCCAGCTGTATAGAGAAGTTGTGATGAAACGATGGGTTAGCTGGAATCACCAGCAGTTCAGTCTTAGTAAGGTTGAGCTGAAGGTGATGGTCATTCATCCAGCTAGAAATGTCACTCAGACAGGCTGAAATGCGAGCAACTACCGTCGGGTCATCTGGTTGGAATGAGAAGTAGAGATGAGTGTCATCAGCGTAGCAGTGATAGGAAAAGCCATGCTTCTGAATGACAGATCCTAATGACGTCATGTAGATGGAGAAGAGAAGTGGTCCAAGTACTGAGCCTTGAGGAACCCCAGTAGCAAGTTGTTGTGACTTAGAAACTTCACCCCTCCAAGACACCATGAAGGATCTATCAGAAAGGTAGGAGTTAAGCCACTGGAGTGCGGTTCCAGAGATGCCCATCTTTCTGAGGGTGGACAGGAGAATCTGGTGATTAACGGTGTCAAAAGCAGCAGACAGGTCCAGCAAAATGAGTACTGAGGATTTTGAAGCTGCTCTTGCCAGTCGCAGGGCTTCAGTAACCGAGAGCAGGGCAGTCTCAGTTGAGTGGCCACTTTTGAAGCCAGATTGGTTGCTGTCCAGGAGGTTGTTCTGTACAAGAAACACAGAGAGCTGGTTGAACACAGCTCGTTCGAGTGTCTTTGCAATGAATGGAAGAAGGGATACCGGTCTGTAGTTTTCTAGAAGTGCTGGATTTAGAGATGGTTTCTTCAGCAGTGGGCTTACCCGAGCCTGCTTAAATGCTGAGGGAAATGTTCCAGAGTGAAGAGAGGAGTTGATAATGTGAGTAAGTGAAGGTATGACTGAAGAAGAAATCGCTTGAAGGAGGTGAGTGGGGATCGGATCCAGTGGGCAAGTAGTAGGATGACTGGACAGGATAAGTTTGGAAACGTCCGTCTCTGAGAGTGGAGAGAAGGAGGAGAAAGAGTGAGCATTAGTCGTTGTGAAGTTATCCTCAGTCTGCGGTGTGGAGAATTGGTCACTGATGGTTCTTGTCTTATTTGTGAAGAAAACTGCAAAGTCGTCAGCTGTAAGAGTCGATGGAGGAGGAGGTGGAGGCGGATTAAGAAGAGAAGAGAAGGTTTTGAAGAGTGTCCGAGCCTTATGTAGGTGATTTAAAGCAGGTGCGGTTCGGGACCCAGTTTTTATTGCAAATGAGTCAGGTATGGGTTTAAATTAGTGTTGCTATCAGATAATGTGTCAGGTGTTCTATTAATTACTGCAATTGTGGGAAGACCATTTCACATGCCAGGTGAAAGGAAGTGAACAAAAATGCCTTTCTGTGATGTTACAACAAGGCATCACTTACTTACAGATCTCAGGCTCCTGGAGGGGATTTGTAAGAGTGAGGAGGAAGTAGGAGGGTGCTGAGCCTGTGTCTGTTCTGTATGCAAACATCAATGTCTTGAACTTGATGAGAGCAGCAGGGGAGTGGCAGGGAAAACGAGAAGCTCAGTCTTTCCCAGGTTGAGTTGCAGGTATTTCTTCATCCTAGTGTTGTTTTTGGCAGCCTGTTTTAATATTAGTTTTAGTCTAGTCTTTGTGTGAAGCTGTCATTTTAGTTTTTATTAGTTTTAGTCACGTTCATACTCTTTTTAGTCTAGTCTGGTTTTAGTCGACGAAAACTGATGACATTTTAGTCTAGTTTTAGTCAATGAAAATTGTGTTTTAGTCTCTTTTTAGTAATGCAATTCTATTTAACCCAGTCAATATCGTACAAGTACCTAGAAGTATAGACGAAACCAAAATGTTCTTTTAGCCAAACCCATTTCAAACAAGGTTATCTTATATTATTGTTACCTTATAGACTCACGAATACATCCATTCCAGACAAGGAAGACTCTCTGATTTAAATTTACATTTATTTGACCAACAAAACATGTTAGAAGAACATACACATAAATTTAAATAAAATAAATAAAAGCTATTTTTCAAATTTTTCTCCCAAAGATGAACCCTGCGTTGCGGAGTGCACAGCATTTTTTGTAACTTTCCATCTAGCTCCGCATCCGAACATGCACAAGTTCAGGGCGATACTAGCCGAACATGCATGCCTGTGCGAAACAGAAGCAGTTTAATGTGAAGTTCAAACTCCATCAGGTGCTTTTTGACAGAAAATGTTCTTTTTTTTTTTTTTTTTTTGCATAGTTTGTCCAAGTCTTCTTATTTGAAGTATGTATTATTTTTATTGTATAAAATAGAATTAGAATTCATTTAGATATTAATTATACACTATTTGCTTAAAGTTGTCTTGTGTTTGATGCGAAATAAAGCCAATAGTTTAAGATTTTTTTAAGTTTGTACATAAAGAAATTATAAATTCATCAACTCATTCATCACAAGACTTGTACTGGCCATACTGGCAAATTACTTCTTCTCACAGGTGATTCCCGATGGTTTTAGAAGACAGTCACTCAGGGGTGCGGGAAGATGTTTTAGGTTGGGGAAGCTTTACACAGTTGGTTTGGGGGGGGGGGGGTTTGGCCAGTCAAACTTTTAAATACATTTTAGCATTTCTGTAGTAAACGTACAAAGTCACAATCCATGTACCATTAAAAGCAGTTTTGCTATGATAAGCGCAGCAGCAAGCGCGAGAGGTACAACCAGATACATTGTGCGTACATTACTTGTGAAGGCTGTGCTGCCTATTTCTGCTGCACTAGCAAAAAACACTTTGAATAGAATGCACCATAAACATGTTTGCCAACAGAATCGCAAAGTAGATTTTAAGCAAATCAACGAGTGAATTGCCCACTTCTTTAAAACCGATATCTTTTGGACATTATTCAAGTTAAACGCACAGGCATACAAACACATTTAGTAACGTTAAATCTTACTGAAAATGGCAGATTAAGCAGTTTATATTCTGAAATATATTTCTAGGTTGTGTTCTGTGTGCATTAAATTACATTTGGATGTAAATGGTCCTAACATAAATGTAAAAAACTGAGCTGCTAAGGGAGCATCTAATGGATCACCTTTATGATGCTTTCAGGGTCTGGAGTTGGCATCTAGCTTCATCTGTCTTTATTTTGGTTAGGCACAGATTCCTCTGCAGTTGTTATATATTCTAAAAAAAAAAAAAAAAATCCATTCATGTCATGCAACAGGCAAGCATAGGCTATTATCCGCCAAAACGCAGATTCATCACGTGCCAACTTCTTACTAATAGGCATTCCCAATCTTATTTGCGTAAGTTTGATTTTATTTATTAATTTACTTACAATAAATAACAATAAAATATATTAAAATAACTACTTTATGTGCATATTTACTTTTGAGTAATTAGAATAATTAGCAAAATCTTTCAATCGTTAGGGGGGGCAACAATTGAAAATATTAGGATATTTTGCTAATTACTTACTGCAAATAGTTGCAATTATATGCACCTCAGCATTGTAATACATTATAAACCAGTATGAGTTGAGTGCAAATTGAGTGTAAATTTTAATTCAAATTATTAAATGGATGCCACCTTATTGGGAAAAAAGCCCTCCCTACACCTACCCTAATCCTACCCAATACTTTATTTTCAATTTTTTGATGATTTTCTTTAATTTTATTAAAAATAAATGCTTTTCTGATGTGATGTGATTTGAAGTTTGAAAAGGGAGAAAAAAGTTAGCCAAAAGGCAGATTTGAACCCAGGTCGATCGCGTCAAAAGGAATTAAATGACAAACGCTTTACTATCTACACCACTGAATTTGACAGTTGGCAGCCGTCTTTTGTAATGTTGACTAGCACAATCACAATCCACCAACAATACCAGTACTTGCACTTTTTTAGTGTAAAATAGACGCCGATTTTTTTTATTATTATTATTTTTTCCAACAGTTAAACAGTTGCCCACAGGAAAAAAAACAGGGGGTGCTGCAGCACCCTCAGCACCCCCACTTCCCGCGCCTATGCATTCGCTCCATTGTCACTTCAAAGAATAGTGCACCGGCGAACGCAGCAAGTATAAAAGCCTCTTCCGTTTGGGAAGGTGCGCTCGCAGTCAGCGGAGGCTTGCGAAGTGGAGCCAGGTGAAAGTATAAATCCTGCTTAACCTTGTTTGTTGTCATCTTCTAAATAATGCCGCGAGTGGGTCTTGAGGAACTGACATTGGTTGCGTCTGTGCAGTGCGACCTGAGGCAGCCCTTGAAGTGAGACACAGGAAACAGAAATACCGCAAAATAATAATCATAATAACGAGACAAAAATTTGACGAATTTCGTTTCGTCTAGTTTTGGTCAACGAAAATTAAGAGACATTTTAGCATAGTTTTTATTTTGTAAACCACAGTTAGTCTCATTTTTATTCGTCAACAATATTGCATTATACATTTAATTATAGTCATCGTCATATGTCTAGCGTTTTCGTCAAATGATAAAGGTTCGTTGACGACAATATTTAGTCATAATTTTCGTTGTCATAATTTTTCGTTGTGCCCATCAAGCCCTGCATCTCCACAAGCTTGTCCTTTGCTTTGCAGCTGGATCTGAACAACCCCACTATCTTTCTGGCCTTCTGGTGTATTTCATTGATGACTGGGGTTTGATCTAGGGCCTTTTTCACAATCAGATTTAAATTATGAGCAAAACATGGGGGCGAAGGTGGAGTAGCTGGGCACTTAGGATCATGTTGGATGCATTGTCAGTCACCATGCACTGAACTTTGGAGGTTATTCCCCATTCAGCCATTAGCAAGGCTTTAGCCCTCATGAGATGCTGGGCTGTGTGGGTTTGGTAAAACCTCCTTACACCCAGTACAACAGTTGCCATTTTTGCCTCTGGTGTTATGTAATAGCAAGTTACACCAAAATATACATCCATATTAATGGAGGACCACATGTCAGCCGTAAGGCTAACAAATTCTGCCTTTTGTAGGTCCTCCATTGTCTTCTCCTTGGTTTACCTTTCGCTGACCATTATTTAAGCACCTTCTGGGATGGGAGGACATAGCTTGGATCAAGCTTGTTCACAAAGGCCCTGAAACCCTCATCCTCCACGATAGTGAAGGGCTGCAGATCCTTCACCACAATGTTTAGAAGAGCCTCATCCAATTCCCTCTGTCTGCCTTTTAAAAGAGAAGATAAAACATTCTTTAAGACAAATACATTGAAAAAATACAGCTTCAAATAGTGCACAGCTATTAAAAGTGGCCTAGTGGTTCATTATTTGGAAACCTTCATAAACAAATTTATGTTATGAACGTTTATGCTCAGTGTGCAGAGAAAAATCAAATGGAATGTAGAACTACAACAATTAGGAAAACCAAAATTATGTCTTCACTGGCTGTAGATGAAAGTGAAAAAGTGAAAGTGAAAGTCGTGACATTTGTCAAGTATGGTAACCCATACTCGAAATTGGTGCTCTTCATTTAACCCATCCAAGTGCACACACACAGCAGTGAGAAGTGAACACACCATGAACACACACCCGGAGCAGTGGGCAGCTATCCAGCACCCGGGGAGCAACTGGGGGTTCAAGGGCACTTCAGTCATGGGTATTGAGGGTGGAAGAGAGCGCTGTTCATTCACTCCCTCCCACCTACAACTCCTGCCAGCACCGAGACTCGAACCTGCGACCTTCTGGTTATAAGTCCAATTCTCTAACCATTAGGCCACAGCAGCTACAGATTGGGTACTCGTATGTAGACCTATAAAATGTATATTCACACAATAGTATATTATATTGACAACATATTATATTCACATTGAAGCTGTTTTTAACATGATTGGCAGTTGTGATTGGGACATTAGGTTGTAGGGCTTAGGTTGACACAGGGCTATGGACTTTCTAAACAGTATTCCAACAGTTTGTTATTATATTTCAATTATAATTATATTTCAAACAATGCATACCTTGCTTTGTTGGCCCAGCAGTGTCAGTAGCAGGCCTAGGTACAGGGGGAATGCTACCATCGTCTGCACCCTGCAAAATGGCAGGATGAGTGCTCCTCAAATGGCGCATCATGGATGATGTATTGCTGCAGTAGGCTACCTGCCTATCACAATACATACATCTCACTTTATTTGGGGTTTCCAAATGGAAATGCTCCCACACCACAGATGTACGGCATCTCTTCTGGGGAGCCTCCATTTTTATTGATCTATCTATTTTAATCTATCTATATTAATCTATCTATGTACCTATATATGTATCTATCTATTAATCTATCTGTCTATATATATTTCTATCTATGCATCTACTAATGTGTCACTATATGTATACTCTGTCTGTCTCTCTATCAGTCAATGTGTAAATTTAAATGTAAGCCTAAATATAACTAAACAAATCGCACTATAAATGTCACTATATCACCAAATATCCACTATCTCAAAATCAAACTCCTCTCACAAAAACCCAAGAGGTCAAGATGCGTTGACTTCAATTTTATACAGATTTGTGATTGTGTGGTCTGTACCCGACCGTGTCAGTCAAAACACTTGTGAAATACTTCGAGGCTTCATTTAGCCGTAGTCACGTGACATGGGCGTTTTGAATCACGCTTCGGATCAGTGTTTCGAAACACCTGCGCTTTGGGATCTCGCAAAGCTTCAGAACGTATGTTTCGCGTCAGCCATCCCTAGGCTCAGGAAATCTTTGCAGGTGTTTTGAGTTGATTAGCTGATTGGCATGTCACCATATTCTAATTTGTTGAGATAAAATTTTAGTTGAATTACTGAAATAAATGAACTTTTCCACAACATTCTAATTTATTGAGAAGCACCTGTATATAGTTATTCCCATTATCTGTGGTGTAGTCAGGAAGAGATCCTGTCCTGTCATTTAGATCCCCACAAATTAACACACTTCCCTGGGCCTGGAAATGATTTATTTGACTGTGGAGAGATTCAAAGATTATAGTATGTGGATTCTGAATTCTGTGGATCATTATAGTATGGGGATTCAGAAGGAGGAATATAGAAAGCGCATAAGAAAACATCTTAGGTGGTTTGGGTAAGGTTCTTGTTGATTTTAAGCCAGATATGTAATTCTTCTTTTTTAATTGTTTGGATGTATTTGTCAATTTCTTGTTTGTGCCAGATTATGATGGCCCTTGAATCTCTTCCACGTATGATTATTATTATTTTTTTTTCATGTTTTCTAGAGGATAAAAATATTTCACAGTATCCGGGGGACAAAGAGTGACTGCGCCATGTTTCCTGTAATAATATTATATCCATGTCTGATATGTTTTTTTCTAAAATCTGAAGTTTGGGTTTTGTAATCAAAACTGGAAGAATTAATAACTTGTATGTTCCACATTGTAATGATAATGATCTTTTGTTGAAAAATTGTCAACAAATGTAACAATTCAACAATCTTAATATTGCTCTAGAGCATAGGTCACTAACAGGTGGACCGCGGTCCGGGTCTGGACCCAGAAGCTGTCCCATATGGACCCGGACCTACAGCCAAAATGGAAGGTTATGATATGATTTAAAACCTGATAGGGTGCTTATATTTCATCCGGCGCCGCTTTTGTAGTCTTTACGGTAGGGGTAGTGGAAAAGCATAGACCAATTGCATGCGAGTTAAGCCATCCCACGTGATACCACTCATCCAATCAAGCCTGTGCATTCCAGGCGGCAAACATTGCAAGTCGTTTTCATTGCAGACAGATGAGAGAATTAGAGCCAAGTTACACATTAAAAGATCGTATAAAGATAGCGATACATGTAGAAAACAGAGAGAAACAGGCAAGTGAGATGAAAAAAGTTTAGAAAAAGACGAGTGAGACGGAGAAAGTTGAGAAAAAGACGAGTGAGGAGAAAGGGAGAGAAACAGGCGAGTGAGACAGAAAGTTGAGAAAAAGACTGAAAAAAAGAAAGAGAGAAACAGGCGAGTGAGACGGAGTATGGATAGAAAAATAAGGAACAAATGGCGCTTTCCAAAAAAAGAAAAGTGGACAGCGAAAATAGAGCATTTAATCCGGAATGGACAGACTCATTCCTGTTTATACTTCCCACTGGGAGCACTAAACCAGTGTGTCTCATATGCTCAGAAACCGCGGCACTTATTAAAAGTGCCAATGTGAAACACCATTATGAGACAAAACATAAAGGTTATGAACAAACATACCCACTCAAATCTGAAGTGAGATCACAGAAAATAAGTAGTCTCAGACCCCAATATGACCAGTCAACCAAGATCCTGAGCCACACATTCACTGCCCAACAACGTGCTCATGAGTGTTCCCTCAGAGTTGCTTGGATTTTGGGTCAACACAAAAAGCCATTTACTGATGGAGGGGTTGTCAAAGAATGTGCAGTGCAGTAGCCGAAACACTACTTGAGGGAAAACAAAAACAAGAGCTTTATGATAAAATAAAGCAAATACCCATGTCAGCATCATCTGCCACAAAGAAAAGTGAAATATTAACTTAGGATGTGCTAACCCAGCTAGATGAAGCCGTGCATAAGGCATCATGTGCAGGCTTAGCTGTGGATGAGTGCACCGACATGTGTGACAATGCTCAGTTGTTAGTGTATGTTAGGTTGGTTGATCTCTAAGCAGATGTGGCCCTGAAAGAGCAGTTTGTCAGAACTGACCCTTCCACTTTCTGGCTCCAAATGGTCCCTGAGATAGCTTTCCCAGGTCTGAGGAAAGTAACCCTATACATCTTGACCATGTTTGGCTCCACATAAAACTGTGAGGCAGCTTTCTCCACAATTAACATAATCAAAGCTTAATATCGTTCCAGGCTCACCAATGAGCACCTCCACATGTGTATGAGAATGGCTCTGATTCCATTCAAGCCCAGGTTTAAAATCCTGGCAAGACATGCTTGAGCTCAGTTCTCTCACTGAGCAAAAAAGTGGGGGAGTGGGATATAAGAGGGAAAGAAAGTGATACTTTAAAACTGTTCAATTGTTAAGATGTGTTGAAAAATTGGTTGAGACTGTTGAGTCAAGATGTAAAACAGAAAAGGGGAAATTCAAGCTTTTCCTCCATTTATTTTATTTTTCTGAAGTTAAGCACTTTATTTGAACAAACACAATTTTCACATTTTATTTATTTTATCTTAATTTGAAATGCAGCCGTACGTTTATTTAGTTAATGAGAGAACATTATACTCACACACACACACACACACACACACACACATATATACATACATATATATACATACATATATGTATATGTTCAGTTCTATGTTACATGACAATAAATATTGTCAAAAGTTTTTGAATTGTACTGAATTCATTTAATTTGAAAAAAGTATTGATTACATGCAGATGTTGATACAACTACTAGGCTACTTAAATATATATCATGCTAACTAGTTAGGCATTATGATCTTCCGGACCTTTGCTTCAAGAAATTTTCTCTAACTGGACCTCTTTAAATTTTAGTTTAATACCCCTGCTCTAGAGTGATACAAACCCAAGTCCAACCCAGCATCAAGGATCAAAGAGTACATGTGTAAACATAGATCTACAGTTGTTGTTGTTTTTTTGTATACAGTACATATATTTTGTGTGTGTCTTTTACTCACTACTACTGTTCCCGCCATGTGTATATAAGTCTGAGGAGGTCCTTCATCTCTACTAGGTCGATGTGCTTTGGCTCTTTTAGGCTGCTGCTCTGCCTCGCTGGAGCTGTTCTTTTCTCTCTCTCTCAGAGGAAGTGGGTATCTCTGTCACATTCAGCAGTTCATGTTAAACATGTGACCAGGAAAGAAACACTAAAAATCATCTGAACACATCGAGAGCTTCAGAAGAACTGAATTTGCTAACAACAGGGAAGATCACTGAATAAGAGAAGAATGAAGATCATCTGGACTTTCAGTCTGCTGATGATTCCTGGTAAGAATATGAACTCACAGTAAATCATTAAAACAGCACAGAGACTTTAACTTGTTGTTGAATTGTCTTTGAAAAATGTTAAAATTAATTTTAAAGTTAATCTCAGCTTAGTCTAATGAATATATTATTGTTGTTGATGCTGGATTGTTGTAGGTGTGTTGAGCTCCATCAGTGTGACAGGATATTCAGGAGGAGGAATCATCATCACATGCAGATATGAGGGAAATATACAGTAAATGAGAAGCATTTTTGTAAAGAAGAGGTTTATGATTTTCTGTTCATGATGACAGATCTGCTCATCTCTTACGTGTGTTTATCAGAGAACTGAATGTGAACGATTCTGGAAAGTTTAATATTATAGTTAAAAAGTATTTGAAAACTATAGTTTCTTCTTTATATTTAACCTGAACATCAGAGACAGTGAGCTGCTTTCATTCACTCATGCATTTGTTTGTGTGGTGAACTGATCAATCTGTTGTTT
>JANHFF010000099.1:140000-264196 GCA_024542945.1 allo-octoploid hybrid of Carassius auratus x Cyprinus carpio | reverse complement strand
GTGTGTGTGTGTGTGTGGTGTGAGTGATGTGAGACGTGGGGGTGTGTGTGTGTGTGTGTGTGTGTGTGTGGTGTGTGAATGTGAATGTGTGTGTGTGAATGTGTGAGTGACTGTGAGTGTGTGGTGTGTGTGTGTGTGTGTGTGTGGTGTGTGAGGGTCTGTGAGAGTGTGGGTGTGGTTTGTGTGTGTGTGTGTGTGTGTGAGGGTCTGTGAGTGATGTGTGTGGTGTGTGTGTGTGTGTGTGTGTGTGTGAATGTGAATGGGTGTGTGAATGTGTGAGTGACTGTGAGTGTGTGTGTGTGTGTGTGTGTGTGTGTGTGTGTGTGTGATTGATGTGAGGGTCTGTGAGTGACTGTGACTGTGTGTGTGTGTGTGGGTGTGGGTGTGGTGTGTGTGTGTGTGTGGGGAGTGAGTGACTGTGACTGTGGTGTGTGGTGGTGTGGGTGTGTGTGAGTGAGTGATGGGACTGTGTGTGTGTGTGTGTGTGTGTGTGTGTGGGTGTGAGTGACGGTGAGTGTGTGTGTGTGTGTGTGTGTGTGTGAGAGAGAGTATGTGTGTGTAAGTGATGTGAGGGTCTGTGAGTGTGAGTGTGTGTGTGTGTGTGGTGTGTGTGTGGTGGTGTGTGTGTGTGTACTGGGGTCGGTGTGGATCCAGGTGTCGTCCACAGGTGGAGGTACAGGTACAGATACGGTGCTGGTGCTGATGTCTCCGATGATGTGCAGCGCCTCTTTGAGCGCGTGATACATGCGGAGCATCTCGTCACGCCGCTGCGCCTGCTCGGCCGACTCCTCCATCAGACTGCTCTGATCACCTGACGAGTACAGATACGCCAGCAGCTCCGAGTAGATGAACTCCTTCGCCTGACGCACACACAGACAGACAGACGCTAGATCAGTCCAGACTCACAAAGAGCTTCCTGAAAGCACTGGAGGCTCTTAGGGCCCTGTGAAATCCGTTTATTTTTTTCCAAATTCAGTTTTTTCTGTTTTCATTTTTCTGGATTCCATTCTTTTTAATGGTTAAATTAAATTAAAAAGAGACCCCAAAACTCCAGCGCAAAAAGATAGATAGATAAACACCTAAATCCAATGCAAAAAAAAAAAAAAAAAAAAAAAAAATTATTAATTAAAAACAAAAAAGCCCAGAACTCCAATGCAAACAAAAAATGAGTGAATGAAAATGTGAAAAAATAAACCCCAATATACAAAAACATGAATGTATATATATATAAATAAATAAAAAAAGAATAAAACAAACCCCAAAACATTTAAAAATCTAATTATAAACTAATAAACTATCAAATAAAATTAATGAATAAATAGATGAAAAAGTAAAATGATCATAAAAATTTAAATAATTAAAATAACAAAAAAGAAAAAACATAAATAAAAATAATAAATAAAACAAATAAACCCGAAATAAATAATAAAATAAATCACAAATTATAAATAAATAAAAAATATTAATAAATAAACAAAAAAATGAATGAATAAATGGATGAAAAAGTAAAATGACCATTAAAAAAAATAAAAATAATTAATAAAAACAAATAAACCCAAAACAAACAAACAAATATAAATAAATCCCAAAACATAAATAAATGAATGAATGAATGAAAAAAAAAATATGATGACATCACAAGCCCCGCCCACACTCACGCTGTTGATCATCAGGTGCATGATGGTCTTGGGCATCAGGTCTCGGATGCTCTTGTTGACGATGCCGGTGTAGGAGTCCACCAGGTTCCGGATGGTCTCCACCTGCCGCTCCAGCTGAGGGTCCATGGAGAGGGTGTCGGCCGGAACGCCGTCCTCGTTCTCCGGCTGAGAAGAACACCCACAAAACACTGAGACCACACTCACGCCGTTCAGATCAGCTCAGAATTATGGGACTGAGATTCATTTGAGGTTACTGTGAGATTCAGGCACCTCCGGAGAGATTCAGAGGTGTGTTTGGCGAGATTTAGGAGAGAATCGATAAGATTAATGTGAGGTTCGATGAGACTTGAGATCTACATGAGATTGAGCTGTGCTCAGTGAGACGTACCTGGTCTTTCTCAGGATAGACTCCCGCCCGCAGGAAGGAGGCTTTCCAGCTGTCCACTTCCTCCTGAGAGTCGCAGGCCAGCTCGATCTGACGAAGGTCTTTATACACGTTCCTGAACGCACAAAACAGCACATTAAATCAGGTTATCGGTTGATTTGTGAATGTAAGGGACAGTGTCAGAGTGGACACACACCTCTGATCGGTGTTGAAGATGGCGAAGGTGGGCTTGGTGGACATGAAGCCTTTCTCAGCGTCTCTGAGCTTCAGGTTATCCAGAGGAAGCATGAACTTCTTCTCTTTCTCCTGGAAAACACACACAGAGGTATAGGTTTGATTTTCACACAAAATGAGGAACACACACACACACACACACACACACACACACCTCCTCATCCTTGTACCAGGACAGAGACTCTGCGGTCAGGATGAACCAGTAGTCCTTGGATCCGCCCTTCATTATGCTGATGTTGATGGTGAGCCAACCGCGTCTGATCACCTGGACCGAGGGGGTGGGGATATGATAATGAGCAGGAGGAACCGACCAATCGGCGCTCGGCTCAGTTTGTGACTGTGTGTGTGTGTTGTACCTGGTTGGGCATGGCTCTCTTCTTATTGACGGCCGCGCTCCGCTGCTGCGCACTGAAACACACACACGTGTATATTTGACGGTTACGCTCGTGTGACTGAAATCAGGGTCAAAGGTCAACAGAGGCCACTCACTTGGCGAAGCCGATGAAGTCCTCGTGGTTTGTGTTGATGTAGGAGAGCTCGATGTCTATCAGCAGCATCACCTGAAACACACACAAACCCCTCACAATCAAGTTCAGATAATCCCTAAACATGCTGCGTGACCAGTTTTTTGAAGAAATCACCAGATCTCGTCACTAAACAAACCACAGTGCAAAGTAATTATTATGGGCTAATTAGCAAAGAAACACAAACAATAAAATTAATATTATACATTTTATTCACAGTGTGTTCACTTCTCACTGCTGTGTGTGTACACTTGGATGGGTTAAATGCAGAGCACCAATTCCGAGTATGGGTTACCATACTTGGCAAATGTCACGACTTTCACTTTCACTTCATTATGGAAAGTGAAACATAAATCTTTTCAGATTCTTATTTGTCTACAGCTTTATCATAATAGGCTGTATATTAACTAACTGAGAGAAAACCAGTAGTTCTACGTGAAATCAGACATTTGATCTCCTCCATATAGTCAAAATGGCATAATCATAACACCCTGCGAATATTCGACTGTGAGATTGGTATCGAATCAGGCTCCTCGAATCAAAACATCGAACTGTTGACTATTCGTGGTCACCCACTGATCTATATATGACTGGATCACTCATCGCGTTCTAAACTACCAGCAGACAGTGAAGCCACCGGAAGTGTTCGATCCGCAATCTTACTAATCTCTACCGACAGAGCGCACCATTGAGTCACATTCAAACCGCTGTCCTAAAATCACCCGATTAGAAGCAAATCAGTCAAACAGGACTAGTTTTTGTGTTATGTGTATGTAAATTAATGTTTACTTCAGATGTTATCTGCAGTGTTTACGGTCTTTTGGGGCAGGATAAGCGATATATTTAAACAGTTTAGGTGGGTGTGTCTGCTGCACACTGACGACACAGGTAACGATCCAACACAAAATATAGCCTATTTCTTTATGAACATAATTATTCAGGAATTATTAAACATGAACGTATTAGTATCAGAAATGGATTTGAATATATTACAGTGAATAATACAATAGCATCTGTTAATATTGCTATATACTGAACTGAAAAGCTTAACTTACTATCTTGAAAATAAAGCCTTTAAATGTCTTTAAATCCATACTGTGTATATTAAGTTATTTCTCTGAATAAATTATGATGTGTATATTTTTAATGTCATGATTGAGCAACATCTATTTCAGACTCTCCAAGATCGCGCAAATATGTTTACTAGCAGTAACGTTACCGTTTACATGTAAAATATTGCATGCTGAATTAATAATTATTTTAACAACCGTTTGAATCATTACCTGCTTCAAAATGAATGCTGTTAATGAAATCATTGTTGAAACATTTGCACTTAGCGCTGAATAATGAATAAAACACTATAACATTTGCAGTTAGCGCCTACTGTACGAATAAAACACTATAACTAAATTATATAAACAATGAATAAATGTACAAGGCAAATAAAGGTATACAAAGCATAAATCTTGCTTCAGATTTCAGAATGAGCACTTTGTGGTTTGTTTTGTATGTTGAGGTCGTGTCCGTCTGATGTTTATCATGTTCATGATGTTCTACTGTAATGAACGTAGGTTTTTAATAAGTAGGGGAAATTCCAGACATTTAAAAAAATATCCGTTTACATGCCTAGGGTGTCTGCATTGCAAGAATGTACAGAAATACTTCAGATTTAAAAACACTGACGTGTTATGTCATGTTTTCTCATTAAAATCATACAATTTCCTATTAATTCAATAGAACATTTACGCACACTAGGGATTACCAATATGGCGGTGCGGCGGCTTCACTTTAATGACGTCATGAGCAATCCCGTTCTATATTATAGATCAGTGGGGTCACCCCTAACTTGAATATCATTGCACTTTTGTTGGTTTTGATTGCTTCTATTGTTCTCATTTGTAAGTTGATTTGGATAAAAGCATCTGCTAAATTACTAAATTTAAATATAATGCAAATGTAATTAACACAACTAAAATTTTAAACAAGCCCCAAATCAAATAAATAACACAAATAAAATAAATCTCTTCATATAAACAAAATAAGGCTTTGTCTGTGCTATTTCCATTTAAAATGAGAGGCAACCACTGCATTTTAATCATGACCCAAACAAAGATGCTACATACATGCAACATGAGCAGTTTAATATCTAAATTAGATTATATAATTTAGAAATTTGAAGGAAAAATGGAATGGTTTGACTTCAGTTTTGTAAAACTATACATAAAAATATCAGCAGGAAACAGAAACAGCAGACGAGCTGAACGAGACGCAGATTCAATCTCTGCCAGCAGGTGGAGCTTAAAGCGTTTCCTTGGTTACCGCTGTAAACAAAGCAGTGCTGCACTTATGAACATTAATAAACTTTATACAGAGGCAAGATGAACAGAAAAAATACCATCTGAACTTTTCTAAAGACAGTAAGTTCCCCTCAGACACACATTCATATAAACTCCTGCCCCTAACTGAATCGCAATTGTTTAGCATCTCAACCGATTTGAATCGTCACATATTTGAAAAGATTTTCAACCGGCTCAAGGTTTATCGTTACATCCCTACTAATTATAGAAGAAATGTAAAAAAAAATAAAATCATATGACATTAAATATCATACAGTCATGGCCAAAAATATCCGCACCCTTGGTAAATATGATCAAAGAAGGCTGTGAAAATGTATCTGTATTGTTAATCCTTCTGATCTTTTATTTAAAAAAAATCTAACCTTTCATTGGATAATAAGAATTTAAAATGGGGGGAAATATCATTATGAAATAAATGTTTTTCTCTAATACACATTGGTCACCATTAACGGCACCGTTTTTTTCAATGCTTTTTTAAACCTCCATTTGCCAGTTTAACAGCTCTAAATGTTCTCCTATAATGCCTGATGAGGTTAGAGAACACCTGACAAGATACAGAGACCATTCCTTCATCCAGAATCACTCCAGAGCCTTCAGATTCCCAGCTTCTCCTCTTCAGTTCACCACACTCACTTTCTGTAGGGTTCTGGTCAGAGGACTGGAATGGCCATAGCAGAAGCTTGGTTTTGTGCCCAGTGACCCATTTCTGGTCATTTCATTTCCATTTCAGGTTTGTGTTTGGATTACTGTACGGTTGGAAGATCCAAACGTGGCCCATTATAAGATTTCTAACAGAGTCGGTCACTTACTGATTTTTTATCTGTTGGTATTTGATAGAATCCATGATGCCATGTATCTAAACAAGATGTCCAGGACCTCCAGCAGAAATATAGGCCCACAACATCAAAAATACAGCAGTATATTTCATTGTACACATGGGGTACTTTTTATCTCTGTGTTCACCAAACCCATCTTGAGTGTTTGACCATAGAAGCCAGTCCCATTTGAAGTTCCAGTCATGTCTGATAATTGAATCTGCTGGAGATTGTTTTTGGATGAGCTACAGTAGGAGAATTTTTCTTGTAACCCTCCCAAACAACATGTGGTGATGTAGGTGCTATTTGACACTTTTTTAGGGTTTTCTGAACCAGAGACTCAACTATTTTCTGCAATTCTCCAGCTGTGGTCCTTGAAGAGTCTTTGGCCAATCAAACTCTCCTTCTCACCGCACATTAGGACGATATAGACACACGTCCTCTTCCAGGCAGTTTCGTAACACTTTCTGCTGATTGGAAATTCTTAATTATTGCCCTGATGGTGGAAATGGGAATTTTCACTGCTCTAGCTCTTTTCTTAAAGCCACTTCACTAATTTGTGAAGCTCAATTATCTTTTGCTGCACATCAGAAATACATTCTTTGGTTTTTCTCATTGTGATGGATGATTAAGAGAATTTGGGCTTTGTTTTCCCTCCTCTTTATATTTCTGTGAAACAGGAAGCCAGAGCTGGATAATTTCATGTTTATAATCATGCTGGAGTGTTCAAGATTGTGAATATGAATGGGAATATACTTCAGAGATATTTTACTCATAAGAATTTTTAAGGGTGCCAATGATTGTGACCAACGTGCATTTGAGAAAAGCATTTATTTCATAATGATATTTCCCCCCATTTTAAATTCTTATTATCCAATGAAAGGTTAGCTTTTTGTCATTTTTTAATAAAAGATCAAAATGATTAACAATGCAGATTAATTTTCACAGCCTTCTTTGATCATATTTACCAAGAGTGCCGATATTTTTGGCCAAGACTGTATCTTCATATGATATAAAAAGTAAATGAATGAATAAATTAATTAATGAATATATATATATATATATATATAATATATATATATATATATATATATATATATATAGATAGATATAGATAGATAGATAGATAGATAGATAAATATATAGATATATAGATATAAATTATGTTATAAATGTATTGTTTATATAATATTGTATGAATAAATAGACAAATAAATGAAATGCTTAAATAAATGGCTATGATACATAAATAGTGTTATATAGACAAACAAATGGATGAATAACTGGACAGAATATGTTGATTTAAGAGGATGGTTTATAAACACACCTGGTCTTTAGTTTTGCTTTCTCTCTCTCTGATGTAAGTGGTGACGATTTTCTCCGTCTCTTCTCTCAGCAGAGGATACGAGTTCAACTACAACACACACACACACACACACTGAGAACTGCAGTAGAAGCACACACACACACACACACACACACACACACACACAAACACACACACACACACTGCGAACTGAAGTAGAAGCACACACATACACACTCTGATTATGATGCTAGACTCAAACATCATCAGTGTCTCCAGTAAGATTTTATCGAGACACGGGTGAGTAGGACAGCATGCAAATCTGAACCAATGTGTGTTTAAACACCGACAGTGAACTAATTTATTAGTAGATCAGTGAGATTATTAAATATAATCGCCACAAAGCAAAAACAGACACAAACTGAGCTCATCCACCATAGACAAGCAATAAAACTAAGATGGAAAACAATGATGACCTTATTTTAAATATTAAGAGGAAATTTACTTCACTGGATCTGATTGGTTATGGGATCTGTCAGTCAAACGGGTTCAGTAACAGGACTGGATCTGATTGGTTATGGGATCTGTCAGTCAAACGGGTTCAGTTACAGGAGTGGATCTGATTGGTTATGGGATCTGTCAGTCAAACGGTTAGGGGTGAACAGCCCCGTCCTGGAGGATCATGGGAAAGCGGGGTGTTACTTGGGGTGAGAGGGGCATATTATTGGGAAAAAGCGGGCGGATAGATGAAAACATAAAAAAAAAAAACATTTATATTGCTAATTTTGATTGTTTTTAAATACACTACTGAAATATAAAATATATATTTTTAATGCAATTTGAGTCTAAAAATAAATAAAAAATTATGCTACTTGAGTGAAAAATATTTGAGGCAGTTCATGTTAGATTTTTTTGCTGATTTGAAATGCATTATTGAACTGCGAAATAAACTTTTTATCACTATTTGGGTATAAAAACAACATTTACAGGACATTTCATGTCAGATTTTATTTGAAATGTTAATTGTCCATCAGTTTTTGGTATTTCCTCATTAAAGCGGCCAGGATGGCGTGACTGAAACGGTTCAGGGGTGTTCAGCCGTGGCGTGTAGCAGCATCACTGGACTGTTTTTGCTTTGCGGAGCCGTTAGCAGCGTGAGTTGGCTCAGGTGTTAGCGTGTTGACATGCTCGGCCGTCTCTCTCTCTGTCTACCTTCAGCGTGCACTGCCTGACCGTATTGATGAGCTCCTGGATGACCAGGTCAATGCATTTGAGGCATGGCTCCTTCAGCTTTATCAGCTGCTTTTTCACGATGGCCTCGAAGGCCATGTCAGGGGTGAAGAGCCCCGTCCTGAGGTCACACACAACACACGATCAACCCAAACACACACAGAACGACTGCAGAGAAAGCAGGAGTCAAATCACACTGATCTCGCTGGTTGTGTGCAAAAACAAAGACAGCGCGAGCCGTACAGTCCTTTACTGAACTAATCACAAGGCAACATTTTTACTATCATTTAGAGTTTGTTTAAATAGTTCAAATATGGAGAATAAAGACTTTCATGTGTTGAAATCTAGCTTGTGTTATACAGGACTGTATCGCAGTTTGATAATTAAACTGCAGCTAAGCTGTTTTCTTTATAAATAAATAAAAAAAATGTATCGTTTAATTACATTTCTCTCCTTTTTTTTTTTCCCCTTGATTTTTTTGTTTTGTTTTTTTGTCTTGGTTTTATAAAATGTTGTTTGGAAAATAGTATAGAAAAGCAATGATGAATTTGAAAATATGTTTTATATATATATATATATATACACACACACACATATACATTATATATATATATATATATATATATATATATATATATATATATATATATATATATATAGTGATGCATCTTTTGCAAACAAATAATAATAAATAAAAAATATTATGTAGCAATATATATATATATATAAATATATATATATATATACACACACACACACACACACACACACAAACACAAATATATTCATCACAAGATCATTTTGAGTAAATATTATGAAGATAAAGAAACATGAATTGTTTATAACAAGGTTAATTACATGCTTATGGTGAGATATGGTAAATTTACACTATTAATACATTCACTTTTTTATTTTAATTGCAATTTATGTAATTGTATAAATCGAATTGGTTGATTTCCAAACTTTCAGAAGTTCTTTTTGACTTTGGGATATTTTATAACTTTTTCTCCTTTCTCGTTTTTATGTGTTTTTATTTTTCTGTTGTGATGTATGAGTTTATTCTCTTGCCTGACTCCATGAATGTTCTTGATGGCGTAACTGATCTCCCTCCTCAACTCCTTCTCATCAAACTCCATCTAAAACACACACACTCTTTATCTACTGCATCATATGAAATGAATCACTTGTCAATTCTATCATTATTTAAAAACAATAAGATTCTTAACGATTCATTAATGCATACGTCCAACCCTCATATTCTCCAGCCATAACCTGGAGAGCAAACGAGGCTGAATGTACCTTAACGAGCTCAAACGGGAAGCGCTCGTGGAAGATGCGGTTGATTCGCGCGCCGCCGGAGAGCTCAAGAGTGTCCACCTGATCGCCAGAGCCCTCGATCCGCTTCTCGAAGTCCACGCCGAACTGCTGCACCATCCTACAAAAGTCTACTTTCATTATAACGTCATATATCATGTATTAATAAAACCGTGAAATAATAATGTTATCAGATGAAGGCTCGGTTCAGGTCTCGGTGAGCGCTCACTGCAGCAGGGCTTTGGTTTTGCGGGCTGGATCGTCCGGTTTGAAGTTCTTGTACTCGTCCACCTCCTTCTCCAGCGACAGCAGCTGAGACTGCAGTTTACTGCGCAGCGCCGGCAGAGTGTCACGGATGTGATTCGTCAGTTGCTGAAAGAGTCGATGAAAAGACACCAATCCAAATGTGTTCTATGAGGAAGTTTAAATACCTTCTGCAGGTACGGTGTGAGTGTGTGTGTGTGTGTGTGTGTGTGTACCTGGTTGAGTGTTTTCTGCAGGTACGGTGTGCCCATTCTCTCGGCCAGGTGTCTGTAGGCCGGATGGGACAGGAAGAACTTCCTCTCAGCAGCGAGTGCAGCTTTGATGTCCTTCCTGCCGTCGATGTCCTTCTGACTGCGGTTCACCACACCGATATAACCTACAAACACACACACACAACTCTAATAACAGAACGTGTATGTGTGCATTATGAGCTCTGGTTCCATACAAACCTGAGAATATAATGCAGAAAATCTGAATATGGCATTAAACATTTGTGAATTAAGAACAGTTTCCATCTAATTTCCATATTTCTGTTTTATTTTTCATTTTAGTTAACATTCTGGTAATTCTGTTGTGTTTCTCTGACTTTTTTACTAGTTGTTTAGGTCAACACAATGTTTATTGATTTGTATTTATTGATTAAGGTTTATTCCAGTTTAAGTTATTTGAGTTAAACCAGCTGAGATTTGACCTCTGCGCAGAGGAAGCAGCTTGTTCTCCAGGATGTCTCTGGCGTCGGTTCCTTCATCCATCAGGTCCAGTTTGGTGATCACACCGATGGTGCGCAGACCTGCAGGGCAAAGGTCAAAGGTCAAGAGCGGATACAGTTTCTCAATCACCTCCCAAGCTAACAAAGGACATTTTGCTAACGTTCCCAATAAAACTTTCTGAATGCTCCCTGGACATTTAAAGCATCCAGTTTTTAAAATGTTTTCACATTTTTTCTTGGCTATTCAAATGTTAATGGAATGTTCCTTTGCACACATTGTGAGAATGTTACTTTTCAACATTTTCTGAACATTCTGAAACAAGTTGTTACATTTAAAAAATGTGAGACGAACTTCCAACTGAAACACTTGATTCCATGACTGATGTATAAACAGCATTTTGAGCCCAGATAACCCGTTCCTTTACCGTGACAGGAAGAGCGTCTCTTACCCTGAGGGTCCACCTCTTTGCTGATCTTCAGCGCATCAGAGTTGGCGAGGTCGGAGTTGGCCGGCGTGACAGCCAGGATCAGGCAGCTCTCTTTGGAGATGAACTGCAGCAGCATGTCTCTGATGGCAGACGGAGAAGAGCTGTCAGTGTTTCACTCGGGTCCTGTACCTGATCAAAGCAACAGCTCTTACCGGATCTGGTACTCGATGTCCACCGGCTGGTCTCCCACCGCCACCTTCGTCATGCCGGGCAGATCGATCAGCGTCAGATTCAACACTGAGAGAGCGAGAGAGAGAGAGTACAAACGTGTAGTTTTCCTAACATTATAAGTCTGTCATGAGAAATCTGCCGTATGTGACTTCTAACCCCAGGAAGGTCAGAATGGTTACCGTTGGGCGAGTAAACGCGCAGGTTGATGGGCACCGGAGAGATTCCTTTATTAGATCCGGTGAGTCGGTCCGTCTCGGCCTCGATCTCCAGACGAACCTCGTCAAAGTCCACAAACTTACGGCCCTTACAGTGCAGGAACTCCGCATATTCTAGACACAGACAGAGAGAGAGAGTATTCTAGATTTTCTTATTTTTGCAGTTTCTGTATTCATTCTATTTTTAAAGTTTTAGTAATTTTGTAAGGCGTTTTTGTGTTATTTTATTTATTTATTCACATATTAATTGCCATGAGAACACAGGAAATGATTGCTCTCAGTTTGAATTGCTCTAAAGCCAGAGGCGTGATTCGTGAAGAGGTGTCTGGCTGGATGTGAGGGATCTTTCAGGACTGAACAGACCTTTTTTCTGGATAAATCTCATCAGTAGCAGGAAGATCTCAACCCAGATTTTTCAAAGCAGCCTGTTTTATGCTATTTTCCAAATGTTTGATAGACCTACATTTACTGTGCTCCAGCATTATTTTAGTATTGTTAATATATTAATACAGTATTTATTAACATATTTTTATTAGTTTTATGTTTTAGTTTAGTATTTTTAATTAGTTTTGTTTGTATTTTCTTTTCATTTTAATTTGAGACACATTTTTAATAATTGTTGTGTGTTCGTCTTTTTTATTTTCAATATGTCTACACTGTTTTTTTTTTATTTTAGCTATTTTAGTACTTAAGGTTAAATTAAATGAAAATGAACTTAAAATAAGTTTATGAACTGAAATAAAACATAGTTAACACTTAATTTATTTCATGTAACTTTTTTTTAACAGTTTAAGTTTATTAACTATAATAACCCTGCTGTGCTCAAAAGTCAAAATTAACATTAGTTATTCTGTTTCAATAGTTTTGAATCACTTGTGTGTTTATTATTACAATACTGTGATTTTTATATCAGCCACTCCAAATGCCAATTATTAAACCTTGCATTAAAGGAATATTTCAAAGCTCTACGGATTAAAGATTACCAAGACAAACTCATTTTTTTCATCAGTGTATTAACTTGCATGAATTAATTATTCACCTCCAGACAAGCAATGTGTGCTAACAAAGTAAACAGTGTAATTTTTTACAGTGTTTACCTGCTTTACTGTTGACCAGCTGGAGAATCAGAGGCCTGCGAGTGACGATGCCCGATCCTCTCGGAAGAAAGTCCCTGAACCACAGACACAGAGACATTTTTCATAAACTGTCAAATGACCGCATCTTTCTCTGGTTCATCAAACTGCACACGGAAAACCGAGAAAAAGTCAATAAACCAAACACACACCCTCAAAGAAAGACAAGAATGGAGTTTCACTTTGCAGACCACAGTCTCCATGAACTGACATGATAATATATATCTATGTGTGTGTGTTTCTCTTCCTGTTGCTTCAGCACGAATCCTAAAGATGTCAAGTCAGCACATGCTGAGATCACAGTTACCTGAGGTCTGTTCTTAGCGAAAACACACTCATTTGAGCCTCTGAGGGACGAAAGCTGCTATTTTCGAAAGCTGCTGAGTGTGAACACAATGTGACTGTAGTTCTAGACTTATTGTGTATTTGCCCAAAAATTACTTTTTCATATTAAAACAAATACGCAAGCCCCGCCCAGATCAGAAAAAGTATCGCAAAAGTATCATAGCATAAGTAAAAAGTAACTAAGTTACGCAATTAGTTACATTGTAGGGAGTAATGCGTTACTTTTTAAAGTAACGTTCTATAAAAACATCTGGTCACTGTGTAGCTGTACGAAAAAATTGTATTGCCCCCCAAAAAAAACGGGGTTTGTAGAGATGAAGGTGAATAAATGCCCACATAATCTTGATTTTTGAGCGAACTATCGCTTTAAGAACACATCACCGCTTCAGCAGAGGATGGATAAAGTTTGATCGCCTGAAATATCTGAAACGTTTTCAAATTCATCTGCATACAGCTGATGCTCATTCGAAGTAAATAATTAGAAATAAGCACTAGATGTATTTTTCTAGTGTGTTTTTATAGCTTTGTTCAGAAAGGCGCTGTGACCTGCCCACGAAGTTCTCCAGCACCGAGCTCTTCCCGGCGCTCTGGCCGCCCACCACCGCGATCTGCGGCAGCTCCAGGTGACAGCTCTGACCGATGGAGCTGAAGGCGTCCTGCAGTTTATTAATGAGGGGGATCAGCTCCTCCATCCCGCGGTTCCCCATCACCAGCTTCTCTCAGACGCTACAAACCCCGCAGAGACTCTACCGATCACTTCATAACTCGCTTACTGCGCGTTCAAAGACGAGTCGACCCGAAATAAAGCGTCTGAACGCAAATAAAACCACCCAAGCAATAAGACACCGGTTGTCAGACAAAGAGAGGAAAAACTCGGGAGAAAGTTTTCCCATCCGGTCAGCAGACCATCATAAACTTCTGAAGAACGACCCTTGTCTGCAAACCGCGCGTTTCTATTGGTCACCGCTGATGTCTGTCAAGTTCATCGAGAGCGGCATTGGCAGACCGCGGGTGGTCGTAGGAAAATGGGCGGGGCGATAGATACTTTAATGGTTTAACCCGTTTTCCGTTACATATGTGAAATATTTTAGTAAAAATTAGAAGCCGATATTAGTGACATATATTGCGTGTGTCTAATTTACGTGAGTCTAAATAATTGCTGGTGTTAAACGATGATTCTCAAGGAACTGAAGCCCCGCCTTAAATCCGTTATTGACCGTTATACTGACAGCAACTGTCTGTTACCATTACGAGCTTTTGCTCTTCTGATATAAGTATGTTTAAATATATGCAACGTTTAAATATTTTGCGAATGAAAATATCCAGAACTTAGGGTATACGGGGGAAAAACTCTCTGTTGGCTTCATTTACTTACAGCATGGATATCCTTGAAAGTTGCATAAGAATCATGCCGCATCTCCACAACAGGATAATTGTGAGTACAAAATTTATGCAACAGTTCTTAGTTTTACTAACAAAAAGCTCATTTTGATTATAGATGGTTAGCCCACATATTTTTACTCTGTAATTGAAAACATTTCCAAAGTATATGAGAAATATGTCACTTATGACATTAAATTGAAATTGACATACAAATAGAAAGTCTGACAAAAACTAAAAAAAAGTCAATTATGACAGTCATAATTTTAGATTTTTTAAATCTCACTGTTACTGTGTGTTTGTGTTTTTGTAAAACAATTTTTAAAGAAAAACTACAGTGTCCTATGGTTTGACAGAAAACTTTAAGAAAAACAAAAACAAAACTCAATAATATACAAGTAGGATGAGAGATATTTATCTTCATTGTTAGACACTTATTTTCAATTTTCATATGGTGTTATTAATTTGATTTTATGAATAACAATTTTTCCCCATGACTTGTTGGACATTTTCAAGATGAACTTTGACAACGAGACAGAAACTTTGCTGTCAAAACTGCTGAAAATTATAACATTTCTAGATGAGTGATGATTATATGTTCTTTAAGATATTTTTATATAAAAACAAATCTGTCATTCTTTCATGCCATACTGTAAGACAGAAATGTTAGTTATCGCTTTAAAGAGAAAGAGAGAAGTATTGATGTCTTCTTAACTTTGAATATGACAAATAAGAAAGTTTAATTTTGAAACAAACAATATCAACAAGTTTTCAAAATCAAAACAAAAAGTAATTTATCGACACATTTCTGTCATTCAGTCAATCAGTATGTTACTGAAAGTCTTCTAGAGCCCCCCGCTGCACAGCACGACTAAATATGATTGAAATACAAATTGTATTCAAGATGTGAATTAATTTGAAGTATATTACTGCTTTTTTAACGCATCATCTCGAATCATATTTACTCTCTGTGTCATTCTCTTAGGATCTCTTCCCTTCTGTGTAGATCCCTGTTCATTTTCTCTATATTAGTTTATGGTTTATTCTCATGACACTTTATAACAGTATAACATTTTCTCGACTGGATAACCAGTCTCGCTAGTAAAGGTTTAATGGATGAAGACTGCAATCAAGGTAAAGACGATTGCGGTGGCGTACAGGAGTTGTACAGTAAGCACTTGTGAATCTGTTATAATAATGCCTGTATGAGTGCTCTTGACGCACTGATCGCACATTGTTTTTATGCAAAGGAACAGACATTTCCATACATTCGCGTTGTTTCCACGTGTTTTTTTTTTATTTGTCATGTTTGTGTTGCTGTGCTTAGTTATACGGAATGGATCTGTGTTCTGTAGTAGATGCAATCAGCGGGCGACAGGTTGGAAGTTGATAATTGTCTTTGTAGTCGTTTCTTCTGATTTTCCATCAGAGAGGTCTTCAACTCCCGCCTGTGACAGAGCTTCAACCAGGTCCCGATGGAGACTGGGGACGTTGAGTCTGAATGGACTATGTTCCACACCTCCATTGTTGGAGCAGCAGTTCAGAGCTGCGGACTTAAAGTCTCTGGCGCCTGTCGTGGCAGCAATCCCTGAACACTGTGGTGGACACCAGAGGTAAGGGATGCTGTCAAGTTGACTTCTGTCGGGTCTGGCTGACCTGTGGGACTCCTGAAGCTGATGACGGGTACCAGCGGGCCAAGCAGAACATGGCTCTGGCAGTCGCCATGGCAAAAACTCGGGCCTGGGAGGAGTTTGGTGAGGCCATGGAGGAAGACTTTCAGTTGGCCTCAAAGAGATTCTGGCAAACGGTCCGGCGGCTCAGAAAGGGGAAGCAGTGTTCCGCCAACACTATATACAGTGAAAGTGGTGCATTGCTGACTTCAGCTGAGGATGTTGTCGGGTAGTGGAAAGAGTACTTTGAGGATCTCCTCAATCCCTCCACCATGCCTTCCGTAAAGGAAGCTGAGGCTGGGGACAAGGTGGGCTCATCCATTACCCTGGCTGAAGTTGCTGAGGTAGTCAAAAAACTCTGCGGTGGCAAGGCTCCGGGGTGGATGAGGTCCGCCCCAAGTTTCTTAAGCTAATAGTATAATTATTCTTTTAACAAACAGTTAATACTGAGTAATGTTTCGTTCATACACTTTTACTGAATAGATGAAAATATTTCCAAAGTATATGAGAAAAATGACAGTCACACATAACACAACTCACACTCTGGTCTGTAATAACGTACAATGAAATCACTCAGTGATGTTGGATTAAATATCCACAGTATGAACGCTGCTCAGAAATCCAGTTCACCTGTTGTATAAGATAAGGTTCATGTTTTAAATTTAAATTATCATGTGAATGACGTTACTGTCATATATCACATGGCATGAATGATGAAAGCAACTGCGGAAATTAAGCCTTTTATATTGACAGACCAAGGCATGAAAAGTCACTCTGATGATTCTGGAGCAGTTTGTTCTTTAGCGTGTTTGTTCTGATGGGTCTGAAAGCTACCTAAATAAGCGAATCTCTCACCGCAGATGGAGCAGTGGTAAGGTTTCTCTCCTGTATGAACTCGCTCGTGGACCTTCAGGACGTCTGATCGTGCAAACGTTTTGTCACATTGTGAGCATTTGAATGGTCTTTCTCTGGTATGAATCCTCTTGTGCTTTTGTAAAGTATCGAACTTCCTGAACCTCTTCTCACAAACGCTGCAGTGATACGGTTTTTCTCCCGTGTGAATTCTTTGATGTTCTCTGAAATGAGTCGGATCAGAAAAGCTCTTCCCGCAGTGGGAGCACAGATATGGTTTCTCTCCGGTGTGAATTCTCTCGTGACAAATCAGATTGGAAATCTGCCGGAATCGTTTCTCACAGTGTCTGCACTGATACGGTTTCTCATCAGAGTGGATTCTCTTGTGTGAGTTTAGAGTGCCTGAGTTTGTGAAGGTTTTCCCACATTCATTACACTGGTACGGTCTCTCATTGGTGTGAACACGCACATGTTTCTTCAGAACTGACCCATGGTTGTAGCTCTTCTCGCAGTGAGGACACTTGTATGGTCTTTCTCCCGTGTGGATTCGCTTATGAGCATCCAGACTTCCTTTGGTGCTGAAATACTTGTCACATTCACTGCAGTGGAAAGACTTTTCCTCGTGTGTCTTTATATGAGCTTTCATGTTCTGAGCAGTGGTGAAAAAATCCTTCCCGCACTGTTCACAGCGAAAATCCTTCTTCACTTTGTGCTTTTTTGAATGAAGTGTCCTCTCTTCTGCAGTAGGAAAGCTGGTGTCGCATCTCTTGCAGCTGAAGTCTTTCTGTTCTTTGTGTGTTCTCTGGTGTCTCAGTAAGTTTCTCTGTGAACTCAATGTTTTTGCACAGGTGATGCAGGAGAAACTCTTCAGCTGCTCTTTTGAGGTCAAGGCTGTTTTTCCATCAGAAGATGAACCACCATTGTCATCTGAAAGGAAAAAAACTTTTAATAAAATAACTTTAAAATTTACTTGAAAATGTTAGACAACATCCACAATAATTTGGATGTTTTTCCGCCATTCTTCTGACACAAACATTTATTAACAAAATATTCATCCAGGTCAAATCAGTAATAATAAAAGCAACTGTTGTTTTCCATTGCTTGGTTTGTAGCAGGGCTGCAACAACTAATCGATAAAATCAATAATTATCTATTATGAAAATCATCAACAACAATTCTCATTATCGATTAGTCGGGTCTACACACTTCAGCTGGTTACATCAAATTACAGCACTACATTATGAATTTCTATGGGCAAAATGCATCTAAAAATAGTGGAGGAAACAGAATGAGCAATAGCCATGTGATAGCCTGCGGCTAAATGTATTGCGCTCTAGGCTCGCGGTCTTCTCTAACCCCTGCTTTACCGTTTCTGCGGTTGCCGAGGCGCCACACAAGACGGTTGCTTGGGGTGACGCATGCATTCCGGGGCTCATGGAGAGAGAGACAACGGAGTTTTCTCCCTTCCTCTCACTCTCCAGGCCACGTGCAAGCGCTCAAAGAGTGCTTGTCTTTGTCAACAATGATTTGTGACCTATCCCGGAAGCTTGTGACGAGATGTCTTTCGGTTGTGAACCGTATGACAAAGACATGCTGTCCACAGCGGCCACCGATTCAGAGGATTTATTGGGTGAAGGGTGCAGTTTTCTCCCTCAGAGCGGACAGGAGAAATGCACCTCCCCATCTTTCAGTGAACTGTTAGATGTTGTGACGCATGCTGTGGATAATCTGGGGTTCAGGTGCAAAATCAGGCCTAGTTAAAACTGGACAACAGATTTTTGTCTAGCCGCACTCCGTCTCAGACCCGTAGGCCTCTCTCTTTCTTCCAAGACCTCCAACACGAGGTTAAGAGATCTTGGAAACAACCTTTTTCGGTGCGTATTACCAATCCCGCTGCTGCTGATTTCGCCACGATTTCCAAAATGACAGAACATGGCTACGCGGCGATGCCAGCCGTGGAAGAGACTCTCGCTGCACAATCTCGCGCCAAACACAGCTCCGTCTTTGAAGTCACGCCCCCTGTTGCTGTCCAAGCCATGCAGGATTACGTTCGCTTTGGTCGGGAAATCTTACATGGCCGCAGGACAGGCCATGGCCACGCTTTATTATATCGGTGTACTCCAGGTTTATCAAGCAGAAGTGCTTAAGGAGCTGGACGAGGGGGAAGGCTGTTAAAGA
The DNA here is from genome assembly GCA_024542945.1 of allo-octoploid hybrid of Carassius auratus x Cyprinus carpio. Lineage (NCBI taxonomy): Eukaryota > Metazoa > Chordata > Actinopteri > Cypriniformes > allo-octoploid hybrid of Carassius auratus x Cyprinus carpio. The sequence goes on along the minus strand of JANHFF010000099.1, from coordinate 244,968 downwards.
GCTCAAGCGAGCTACGGACTTGGCGCTTAGGGCTAGCAAGCACACGGCTCGAGCAGTGGGCAGGTCCATGGCAGGTCTGGTGTCAGTTGAGTGACACTTCTGGCTCACTCTCACTGACATTAAAGAAAAGGACAGAACCTTGCTTTTGGATGCCCCCATTTCTAATGATGGTCTGTTCGGGGATTCGGTCACGCCTATGGTACCCCCTCATAAGGACTGGGGTCCTAGGTCTCGCTCACCTGTTCACCCACTGTAACATAAGCAGATAGACCAGAGTTCGATGGCCAAGGCCTCTCATTCTAAGGCTCTTTTTTCTCATCCGAGGGCTTAGAGCACGAAAGCCTTTGTTATGTGAATAAATACTATTTTATTGTTTAAGTTTATTTGCCCAATAAATGACAGTGACATTTTTTGATTAAAACAATATTTTGACAGATTCCTAAACTGTGTTTTCTCTTTATTATGGAAGGTGGTCTAATAAATTGTTAAGCACTGTATGTTTTCTTAGCATTCAGTTGGGACATTGGGAAGAATGTGGAATAGTGTGTTGTTGTTTTTTAATTAAATCTGATTAATCTGAAAAATAATCGACCAACTAATTGATTATCAAAATAATCGTTAGTTGCAGCCGTAGTTTGTAGTAAATGCTGCTCCACACAAAGGCCTATATCTGCGTAATGCTTTGTAACTTTTACAATAAATTAATTAACAATAATAATAATTATTATTCAGAATGTATGAATAATTATCACAAAATATGACAAAACAACCGTAATTGGACATTTGGCCAAATCCAGCAGCCTAACAAACAAGCACAGCAAACCTGGAGCACAAAAAAAAAAAAAAAAAAACTTTAAATCGCAATCATATACATATATATATATATATATATATATATATATATATATATATATATATATATATATATATATATATATATATATATATATACACACATATATATATATACACACATATATATATATATACACACATATATATATATATATACACACACATATATATATATATATATATATATATATATATATATATTTATATATATATATATATATTTTTTTTTATGACAAATGTCTCAGTTAGATTTTTTCCCACAAATTGTTCAGCCCTACTTAAATTTTCCATGATGTTCCAAAATATCTCAGAAAATCTGAACCATCAGTCAATATGAACCTGATCCAGTCTCTGCTGACATTCAAGTGTCATCAAAAACTACAAAAGGTCATAAAAGGAAGAAACAAACCTGGAGGGATGAAATCATCATCATCATCTCCATTATTCTCATCCTCCTCTTCCTCATCAGTGTGCTGTTGCTCTTTCTCTGCGGTGGTTTCTTCTCCTCTGCTCTCGATCAGGTTCCTGCAGTCCACCAGTTTGACGGAGCACATCTTCAGCGGCGTCTGCAGCATCTGCTGTTCTCCAGCGTTACAGTCAGAGGTTTGATCAGTGGATTCAAGATCCTGAGCGTCAGTATAACAGAGTAAAGTGAGGCTGAGCTCTGAGTCCTGTGTGTCTCTGGATCTCTGATCTCTGACGCTCCAGACTGAATCCTGAGCTTCTGTCCCATCAGTCTCACGCACCCAAACCTGCTCCACATCCCGACAAACACACCACAGATGAACACAAATAAAGAACAAGAGATTAACCTCATTACTCAGAAGTTTGGTTTGTGAGAGAAGTTTCACTGAGTGACTGAAGTGAAGGATGAAATGAAGAGCTGTTCAAACCTCTCTGTTCAGATCGTCTCCTCTTTCTCTCAGCTTTGTCTCCAGTGAAGCCACCTCTTTCTTCAGCTGACAGATTTCTGTGATGAAATCCTCAATATCCAGCATGGACAGATCAGTTCCTACTGATTTACAGCAGACCACCTCCACCTGAGCGCTCATGATCAACATCTGAACACAAACACACCGTGATTACGGAAACACACATTTATCTGATCAAACTCAAAAGAGTATTTACATAAGATTAGGTGCTTCTTTAACAATTTACCTCAACTTTATTTTTCTCAGATATCACATCTAATATTTCTTCCCAAAAACAGTCTTTCTTTATATATTATTTTTACACCGTAAATTCAATTAAACATCTGAGACAATGGTAAAATAATAAAGTTTACACACAAAAAGTATTTAGAAATAAGATGCGTGTGAGACAAGAAAACTGCCAAAGACAGCAAAAAATAATGTTATAAACATGACTAATGCTTTCGAACAGGAATACTATACTATGATAAATAACAACATAACTTTCATTAACGACATTTACGCGCAGATGCTGGATTTCTAGGATTTGTACTCGTAAAATGCTAAATCATTTCAACTAATAAACAGCGACATGCGTTAACGCACGAGACAGTGATAAAAACATAACGCTACTGATGTAAAGCTCGGGAAACACGCACGCGCTGGACGTTCACTCAGAACCATAGACAGTGCTCAGAACTCTTCATTTCGTGGGCTGTTTGCGGTCTCGCGCAACAAAATACGACACACTTCCGTCTCCTGCTGGACTGGAGCGACCGATGCGCGATTGTTTTCAGTGCTGCGAATCAGGGGAAACCCCAAACCAGTTACTGCCCCCTTCCCCTCCACCCCTGGCTTCACTGAACCGGACCGAAAGCGAAAAGCCAGCATGCACAGTGAAGCGACTTCAATGCGCCCAAGATTTATGATTAATATATGACGGATATATTAAGGAACCCATTTGCACCACATATGCCATGGTAAATCATAATGATGACATAGCCTACTAAGTCATAATTACAACAAAATTCAACAAATTAAGACATGAAAATCATAAGTTTGACATGGAAAGTCATAATTTCAACTTTTGAATCGCATAAATATTACTTAGTTGGACTGAAATGGTTTATCTTAACTTCAGTAATTAATTTCAATCATTTCAACTTTTATGTCATAATTATGGCATCTAACATTTTCACTTAATATGTCATAATTTTAATTTGACAATTTTAATTCAACACCGACTTTGTGCTGATAAAAACACTAATATTAATAATACTTACAAAATAGAACAAAAAAAAAAAAAAACTTTTCTTACTGTAGTTGCCAAAATAACATTCAGTGTTCTTGTTCACCATTGAAATTGTTGTAAACAATTTAATTTTATTTCTGACTCCGATGAAAGAGAAGAGACCCACTAACAATGCAATACATCTCAACATATGAACTGATATTATATGGGAATAATGAACTGTAATTAAATATGCCTGCATCAGTTTCAGGCCGTTTCCATACATTTCCTCTTTGAAGACCATTTGACTGTAGTGTATACTGGAAATGCAAACTCCATCACTGGCCAAAAACTATTTAATTGTGTTTTCTGGTTAGAAGTTGCTTGACTTATCTTCAAGCTAGGACTTGCCTTGACTGAACCAGTGTGAGTTAGTGGACAAAGCTGGGAAAATATGCTGGCAGTATAGGAGGAAATTGAAAGAGATGCAGTGTAATGAAATGCAATCACACTAAATGTGTTTTAGATGTGATATAAAGTTTATACGACAACATGTTTTAAGAGGAAGTCTGTGTTTCCCCTCAGCTGGGTTTTGTGTCTTTAGGGAAATTAATCTTAATGTGCAATGTACTGTTTAACATACATAAACAGACATGTTTCCTAGATCCATGTTTTCCTTTCAAATTACATGACATGTCATCCTCAGTGTTTGGTCTTCAGTAGATCTGATGTTTGAGTGGTAAACAGGCTGATATTTTGCGACACTGTCTGTATTTGTGTCTACATGGCCATTTATTTGTTTTTATACATGTGTACTCTTGAAAAAAAAGTGGTGTTTTTCTCTGAAAGTAAAATTTATTACTTTGCGCTGCTTTTGACACCCAAAAAACCAATATGAGAATAATTGCAGTTCTGACACATTCACACGCAAAGCTGGAGGTCATGTGATCTGTAATTAGCTCTTTAGCTTTTCAATAGAACACATTCAAGACCAAAACCCACCGAGGCAAATAGCACTTACATACAACATACAACAAGAAACTAAAATATTTCTTCAGAATTTACTGTGAATCCATCCCTCGATCACAACCTGACTAAACATCTACTACAACAGCAATGAAAATAACCTTTCTAAAGCTGGAAAACTCTTCTTTTTACATTCCTTTCTTTAATTTGGTGGTTTAATCAGAGTAATAGTGTGAAGATTTTAAACCAGGATGTGTTTCAGAAGAACATTGTAGGCCTGTCTGGGGGAAGTCGTGGCCTAGTGGTTAGAGAGTTTGACTCCTAACCCTAAGGTTGTGGGTTTGAGTCTCGGGCCGGTAATACCACGAATGAGGTGTCCTTGAGCAAGACACCGAACCCCCAACTGCTCCCCGGGCGCCACAGCAGAAATGATACCCACTGCTCCGGGTGTGTGTTCACTGCTGTGTGTGTGCACTTCGGATGGGTTAAATGCAGAGCACGAATTCTGAGTATGGGTCACCATACTTGGCTGTATGTCACATCACTTTCACTGTCACTTTTTTTCACTGTCTGTGTTCCCCACTAGTTTCCTTACTGTGCTAACGATTAATCACTAGATCCATGTTTCCCTTTCAAAATACACACAACATGTTCAGATTGAAATGTACAGATGAAAACAAAAAAAGTGTAAGTAATTGCAACACAAGAGAGTGGAATATTAAAGTCCAGCCAACAGGGAACATAGGAACGTTCTTCCAGGTACATTAATATAATTTTTTTGAAAGTTACCAGGTCTTTAATATTGTCTCAAAATTTCAGCACAAAACATTATGTTTTTCTGAAACATTTTACTTGGAGTTACACGGGTTGTGGCTGAGTCAATCTGTCCAGTCATCATGAAGACACACATCCAACTCCAATATTATAGACCTATTAAATACTCATAAATTTCCTCTCTTCTAATATGTTCTTCGTTTGAAAGGAAATGGGAATATATTCAAATTGAGGTCAGCTGTTCCTAAAGCACAATTCAATTAATTGACATTCTTCCAGTAACGTTAAAAGAATGTTTCTTAAAAAATCCTCTGTTTTTTAATCATTTTCTTAATATATTAGCACAAATGTTTTGATTGGAAATGTTTTTTTTGAATATTGCTACTTCTTTCAGAATGTTCCCATTCAGAAGTAACATTCCCATAATGTTTACAGAATGATGAAACATATTTTGTTTGCTGGGTTTACTATCATATATTGTATTTGTCCAGCTCAACAAGACAATCTGAATGCAAGTAGCCAGGTTTTGTGAGTATGGCAGAGGCAATTAACACTTAATATAAACCTTAATAAAATAAATAAAATTGCTGTGGCTGTACTGACCTTTGTTATTAGCGATGATGTGCAAGTTAGTCTGTAAATTGTCAGGATGGGTTATTTGCAAATGTAAATAGAGACTCCAGTGTTTACCTTTCAATTTTTTTTTTTTTTTTTTTTTTTTTACTACTGGTCATATGAAAGTTAATCATGTAGCATGACGTCTAGAGCTTCATCGTGGATATTTACATAAAGATGCAGAGGAGGAGTCTGAGAATCTGACAGATATAAAGAGTGTTTGTGTCAGACTGAAGAACACAAACGGTGAGTTACTGCTTTATTCATGATTTTCTTACAGAATATTCAGACATTTATACAACTTTCAGAAAACAGACACATGGCATAATATGAAATGTTTCTATTATTTTCGTCTAGATAAAACTGATCTCTGCTGTGATCTACTGAGGAGAGATTGAGAAGATGGGAGTAAGTTCATCAATAACTCTACAATCCTAGAGATGTTTTCAGTGTGATGTTCATCTCTTCCTCTCTGTCCCTGTAGATGTTGGTGTTTTTAGCGGTTCTTCTATTTGTTGTTCTGGTGAATGGATGCAGTCAGGATAAAGACATGCCAGTCGACTGTTTTAACCTTTATAAATCAGGAAAAACCGTCAGTGGGATTTACTCCATCTATCCAGCAGGAGACATTCCTGTCTGGGTTTACTGTGAGATGATCTCAGGTGGGAAAGATGAAGACAACGGAGCATGGACGGTACGAATGTGACTCTAGATCATCAAACACACATCAGCACATTCATGATGAATCATATATTCTATATAAACCCATCACAGGTGATTCAGAGGAGAATGGACGGCAGTGTGAATTTCTATCGGCCGTGGAATCAGTACAAGACAGGATTTGGGAATGTGGAGGGAGAATACTGGCTGGGTAAGATCTCACAGCGTGTGTGTGTTTGTGTGGATGGTAACAACAAGTACATGCTGAGAGTGGATCTGGAGGACTTCACCGGAAGGAAAGGTTTCGCTCTGTACTCGTCCTTCTCTGTGGGTCCTGAAACTGATGGATATAAACTACAAGTTTCAGGGTTCAAGGATGGAGGAGCTGGTAGGACACTTTCATTCACATTAACAATCACACTCAGATGAGTAAATGTGCACCTGATGTCATTAGTGATGCTCTTCCTCTCCGTAGGTGACTCTATGACCCACCATAATGGACAGAAGTTCACCACCTTTGACAAGGACCAAGACGCCAATGAAAAAAACTGTGCTAAAGTGTATCTCGGGGCATTTTGGTACTATAACTGTCATCTTGCAAACCCCAATGGTGTGTATTTATGGGGAGACGATCCCACACTTTTCGCCATTGGAAATGTTTGGTACACATGGAAGACCAATTTTTCTGTTGGTATGAAATCCATCAGCATGAAGATCAGACGTGTGTCTTAGACATTTGAAGAAACATTACAGTGTTTCTCAGAAACAAATAACAAAACAATCAAATTAAGGTTTAAGGGTTTCTTTTCCTCTGTAAACTGAGTAACTTAGTAAATCTGTTATGCTGGGTAATCTAATCAATTATTTTCTTTTCTTTTTTTTTGGGTCACTTATTTAAATATACAATGGAAACAAATCAACAAACATCAATAAACTTCAGTAATGAAAGGCTTTATGTGTTGATGTGAATTTTTTTTCTTCATTTTCACAATAGATACCAGAAACCGTAAATGAAGAATTCAGTTCAACTGTTCACAAACTGATAATCTTTCTCTATAAATACAACCCTATATATGTAAATGAGCAACATGTACTGTTCATAACACAGACATCCCCATTATTATGACAGCAAAATTACACATTTTACATCATGGTTTGTATCTTTTGTTAATCTATAAACAAAAATGAACAAAAATAATCATATGCAACTTTATACACAAGTTCATTCAGTCCAATCTTTTTTCTGACCCCTCATTTCACACTTTTGTTAATAAAAACATATGCAGTTCGCCTGTTGTATTTCAGGTAGCAATATGAAGCCAGGCCACAGCAGTTGAACGTATCACATAGCTAATTTGTTAACAATTCTTAACTCTCCCTGCATCTCAATGTTCATACTATCCATCCTAAATAGTATGTGAGATTAGAATAAGTGTGTCCCAAATCATAGTATGTTGAAAAGAGTATTCCAAAAGTCCCCTGATGATCTACTATTTCAGGTCAATTTTGGAAGTGTGGATCCATGCACACTCTAATGGCTAAAACTGCCCACAATCCATTGCGCTTTGGCAAATGATTCGGTCCAGAACTACAAACACGAATAAAACGTGTTAGAAAAACTACAAACAGGCGGATGCGCGATCAACGTTAGGTAGAGAGGTTTACAAAAAGGGGTTTGAGTTACTAATAATCAACATTTAACCTGGTAAAAAATATTTATTTATTGTTATCCATTGTTATCTATTATTATATTTAATTTGCAACAGCAATGTGAACTTTTATAAACATCCATTTGGTCGTTACCTTTTAAATGCATCATTTTGCAGAAGATATGAGCAGAGTTCTCCGCGTGAAAGACCTGCGACTGGCAGATCAACAAGCTACTTCTTTTCTCTCCAGTAAAGTAGTAAGTTACATTAAATGAAATGTGGAGGATGTTAACTGTGACGATGATTGACAGGCCAGTTTACAGTGACAGGGTGCGTGTAACAGGTGCGACAGAGCGGTCCTTTAAAGATGCAGTTTTGTGACATGATAGGATGTCCCAAAGCTTGCCTACTCTTCTACTACACACTCAAAAGTTTGTAGTTTTTCTTCACGTATAAGTAGGCACACTGAGACGCAGGGACTCATACATCTGGTGCTCTGATATAGTTTGGAGCGAAATAATGAATCGGGGAACAACTTGTCTATGGGAACTTTACTGAACAAAGTTTTTGAGAAAACAAAGTGACGATAAAGTGATTAACAAAACATAGATTGCTCGCAGCAGGCCAACGATCCCAGCACACCTCTCTTCCTCATCTCTCATGCTGCTGCTAATGGGAAATGTAGTTCGTTTGAATGGACCCCTTCAATGTTTGTAAACATTAGATTGCTAGGTTCAGCATGGGGTCAGAAAAATGGCGTGGCTAATAGACCGGCATATTGTGTCAAGTTATGCACAGTCTTTGCCACCACAGGAACGGGAACAGTACCATAACAAACTTGTTTTAGTTAATGGCAATTGTCTGCCTGACCCCGAGCTCATAACAGAATGGGTAGACAACGTCAGCAAGTGGCCAGATATTCACTGGCTCGCCATATACAGCTATCTGGTGGACAAGCCGAGTGTTTACACGCGAGAAAAACTAAGTGCCTACAAATCGCTAGACGCTTATAATTACGTAGTCTGTGGGCATGTCCAGACGGTTTTATATAGCGATATAGGCGATGACTTTTGTGTGTTAAAAGCGGAGATTTTACCGAGCCAGCGCCAAGGGAAAAACACCTCTATGTACCAAGCCTGGGTTGTGATCAACAAGCGGGAAGGCTACATCCATACTGCAAATTGCACCTGCATGGCAGGGTAACGTTAAGTATTTACCACTGGAGACGGATGCACTGTAGACTGATTTCCTTGAAGTGATGGTTTTATTTCCCTAGAAAACTGTCATGACTACTAATCACTTATACCCTGCATCCGTCACCTTTCCTCTAGGGTAGCTACTGCTAAACTAAACGTGTCTGTCATCCACCAGTTAGCTCAGAGATGCGTGGAAATCGCGTCAGTAAAACTCATTAAACATTTCATTAAGACACAAAGCACACGGTTAGAACAGGCATACATAGTAGCCAACTTTTTAAAAAAAAATTAATAGTAGACATGTTAGTAGTATTTAATATTTAGTTTGTAGCTATGTCTTATCTGCAGACCCATTTGCCGAGAGCAAGTGTTAATTTCAAGAACCACTCATGAAGGATAATAGTTTGACATGTAAATTATATGTGATTTAATTTAAGGCTTGGGTCATGCTGCAGTCATGCAGCTGCAATTTTATTCAAAATCGAAATCTGTGTTAGAATGGGATTGACAGAGAAACCAGCACTCACTTCTGGAGAGTGCAAGTGGAAAGCCTTACACAGGAAAGAAGTCGAACCAGCCCCATTAAAGAAAATCAACTTCCACAAACCAAAGAGGACAGGCAGGCTAGACAGGCAGCTTCCAGAAACGGTCAGGAGTAGATCTAGTTCCACTGCCAGAGCCACAGGCATGTAATAGTTGACAGAGCATAGATAAGATTCCTTTTGCCAAAAGTTCATTTTATTTTCATTACTCCTCCCAAGATTTTTGACATTATAATGTCACATAAGGATTAAGTTTGTTCTACAGCCATCTTACACTGTAATGCATAATTGCATGCCATGCCATGCTGTATAGTGTTATGATAGTTTGATTGTGTAAATCCCAACATTCTGGAAATAAGAGTATCTAGATCTAGATTGTGCACTAACCATTTAAAATGATATATCAGTATACAAACTGAAGGAGAGACAGATACACACACAAAAAAAAAAAAAAAAATGTTGTGAAAATGTGACAATACTGTTGTAAATGTCCTATAGTGAAAAACAATAATAGTCGAATGCTACTCTTAACAAAAATTTTGACTTAAAATTTTGAATGTTTAGAACTCACATGCCCCTCCCCCACTCCCACCGATTGACAGCTGTCACACAGCCCTGCGCTGATTGGACCAGAAGAACTGTGAGCGGTGGATTTTTGCAAAACAAATAACATGCTCCAGGTGGAGGTAGAAGCGCGGGTTTTTTTTCTAAAACCGGCTGATTTATGTTGTTCTGTCGGATCATAGTGTTGGTTTCACTGAATATGATCAAAAAAATCCTGCCGACGGCAGCTTTAACATATTCGATGATCAATGGTACAGTCTTGTTTCATCTCTGCCATGTGTGAATATATATATGTGTGTGTGTATAGCATATAGTGAAAGTGACGTGACATATAGCCAAGTATGGTAACCCATACTCGGAATTCGTGCTCTGCTTTTAACCCATCCAAAGTGCACACACACAGTAGTAAACACACACACACCGTGAACATACACCCGGAGCAGTGGGCAGCCATTTATGCTGCGGCGCCCGGGGAGCAGTTCTGGGTTCAGTGCCTTGCTCAAGGCCACCTCAGTCATGGTATTGCAGGTGGAGAGAGCGCTGTACATTCACTCCTCCCACCTGCTGGCCCGAGACTCGAACTTGCAACCCTTGGATTACAAGTCCAACACTCTAACCGTTAGGCCACAACTTCCCCTTCCTATTATACCACACACACACACACACACACACACACACACACACACACACACACACACACACACACACACACACACACACACACACACACACACACACACACACACACACACACACACACACACACACACGTGTTTGTTTTTGTGAAAAGTGACATCCCATAGGCGTAATGGTTTTTATACTGTACAAACTGTATATTCTATCGCCCTACACCAGGGGTGGCCAACCCTGCTCCTGGCGATCGACTGTCCTACAAAGTTCAGCTCCAACCCTAATCAAACACACCTGAAGCAACTAATTAAGGTCTTCAGGCTCACTTAAAAATTAAAGGCAGGTGTGTTTGATTAGGGTTGAAGCTAAACAATGCAGGACAGTCGATCGCCAGGAGCAGGGTTGGGCACCCCTGCCCTACACCAACCCTACACCTGACCCTACCCCTTGCAGGAAACTTTGTGCATTTTTACTTTCTCAAAAAAACTCATTCTGTATGGTTTATAAGCGTTTTGAAAAATGGGGACATGGGTTATTATACAATATTATATACAATATTATACGTCATTATACAAAGTTGTGTCTTGATATGTCACAAAAACACACACACACACACACACACACACTGCAGATGAGTAAATGTGCGCCTGATCTCCTTAATGATGTTATTCCTCTCTGCAGGCAACTCTTTGTCCCACCGTTATTGACAGTTCACCACCTTTGATAAGGACCAAGACTCCAGTGAAAAAACTATACCAATCTGTTTCTTTGGGCAATATGGTACAAAGCCTGTCATGAATCAAACCCCAATAATGTGTATTTACGGGGTGAAGATCCCACCCATTACACTATTGGAAATTAACGGAAGACCTGGAACAGCAATTATGCTGTTGGTATGAAATCCATCAGCATGAAGATCAGATGTGTGTAATAGACCTTTGAAGAAACATTACCATGTTTCTCAGAAACAAACAACAAAAAAAACTGAATTAAAGTTTAAGGGTTTCTTTCCTCTGTAAACTATGTAATTGTAGCGAATCATGTAAGAATATATATGGCTGTTGTGTTGTGCTCTCATCAACTGTTTTCTTCTTTTTTGTTTTGGGTCACTTCTTTAAATTTACAAGGGAAACAAATCAATAATAAGGTTAGGTCAGTAACATAGACAGTCCATCAAACAAATTCAATCAGTAATCCAAAAATGATAAAAAAATCGAACAGGCAACATGATCTTAAACATGAAATAAACAGAACATTGAAATGTTTCATAAGAGTGGGAACTGACAATACTTTGTGGTTAGCTTGTAGGACTATATAGCATAAATGTGCTGCAAACAGGAAGTGAGCAAAGGGGAAGTGTAGGGAGTCAAAGAGTGTGCTTTTTAAGTGTTACAAGTTGATAAAGGGCATTCCTTTAATGATGTGACATCATGTGAAAACTTTAAATAGGAAATTTAGAATTGTTTAAACTTGTTAAATCAGCTAAATAAACATGTATTTTAGACTCTATACCTACTAAGATACTGAAAGTGTTTCCTGAAGTTATAGAACCTCCTTTTAACGCTAAGTCTTTCAAAAATGGGACACATTTTGGCTGTCCCCGTTCATTTTTAAGAGTTGAACTTTTTGTTGTTAAAGGAAACAAAATTATGTGAATATTATGTATTTTAGGTCTTATTTACCCCCATTAAACTTCACTGGCGCACTTGTGGATTATGCAGTATTTCCTGGTCCTGGTTGCCTTGCTTTTTAGGGTTTTATGAACAGATCAAGTCCCAGCAGAAAAAAATAGTTTCAGAAGAAAAAAAAAGAAAAAAAAAAACAGAGAAGAAGAGAAATAGAAAGTATGATGTAATTTTTTGCATGATTCATGAATTTTGAATAGAGCGTGTTATGGTCGGTGGCTTGGTCTGTGTCTGTTTTCTTTGTTTTGTCCCTCCCTTGTTTTTCTTGGCGTTGCTCTATCCTTTTGGAGCATGTATGCACTCTATCTCTCTCTTAGGTGGACGCACCTGTTCATGATTTGAGTGTCTGATTGTTGGAGCTGATTGATACCGGTATAAACGTCAACGAGGAGGAGAATGAAGGGGATTGATAGAGCTTGTGGGCAAGCCGGCAAACAAGTGGTTTTTTTTACTTGTATTTAGTTTTTTTCTTTGTTCGTTGTTGTCTGTTCTGTATAATTGTTTTCCCTGGTTGGTATGTTCGTTATTATTGTGACGTCTGTTGTAAGTGAATAAATAGATTTGAGCGACTTCGCTATTTATTCGTTCTTGTTTATGCTATGTAGATCTTCTCTCTCTGAGCTGATATTTTTATGAGAGGTCGTAACAGAGCGACTACTGCAAGATATGTGAAAATAGTGTTTGAAATACAAATGTGCCAATTATCAAGCGGTTTTAATTTTCTGAGCAGTATGATGTCATATTGCTCAGGTCCCCCCCCATGACCACTGATGAAGATGAAGCATTTATTCTACGCTGTGTAATTCAGTTTGAAGGTGTCTAATAAGATGTCTCTGGACCAAAAGCAGTTGCATTAATGTGAACTGCATGAAAATGAAAGCATCAACAAAAACACTAACTGCGTGTTAACCTTCATGTTTACAAACACAACACCAGGAGGCACAGAGGTCATTTCAAGTTAACAATGTCACAAAATTTACCAGTATTTTGAAACTGATGTGTGAATGGTGCTTTACTGGTAGAAAGACAGAATGTCATTGCCTGTGTGAAAAGCACATTTTTATATTTTTGTATTTTACAGATAAAGTTATTCCAGTAATTTCACAGCAACTTACTGGTATTACTGTGTGAAAGGGGCTAATGACTCATAAGCAGTTCAGGTGTTTTGTAGATGGATGTAAAAGTGAACAAAAGTCTCTTCATTTTCTCCCAACATCTTATGTATGTGCAAATCATTTTACTCCAGTCTGCTTTCTGAATGAGCCACAATTCAAGGCAGGTTTTGCTAAAAAGTTCATACTCAAGGATGGCTGAAAACAAATTAAGAAACACGGCAATAGGATTTTATTCTGGACAGTTGATTGGGCAACTTCTGCATCATCACGAAAGTTTATAATTTGCATGTTTTAAGCCTTGCTTATTTAAACTTTCAAGTGATTTTAGAGCATTCAAGATAGCTTCAAGATAATGCAAAAGAACTCAGTTCATACTTGCAAACACCGAAACAAGTTCTCTTTCGCATCTTTTCACGCTTGGATGGACAAATACATATAAAATGATGTCAAAATACTTGTCTTTGGCGAGTATCCTTGAAAACAGTCGGTTAGGTCTTAGGTGAACACAAACAGTTAAGAAAATATCAGATGTGTGTCCCATATAATGGAACATGATCACTTTCTTCATTCCAGACAGCCAGGTAAGATGTGTGTGACCACTTGACTTCCTTGTTTGTTTGATATTTATTTTCTTCTCATGCAGTGATTTTCTGAACTGAACAGCCAGTTAGAATGATGTCTTTCACCAGCTGCCCGATGTGGATTCAAAACAATCAAAAAACCACCAACCAGGTCCAACTAGTGCCAAGGGTGCAGAACACACCGTAAAAACTGCTCAGTGATGGTCTGTTGTTGGAAGATACCCAACTGTTGGCTTAGTGTCACAACAATGTGTGTACTCAAATCTGACACAGAGACAGTGAAGAATCATAATGGACCCCAAATCCAGCATAGAGGGGTTCAGTGAATGAGGTGTTGAATGTGTGTAAGTGTGTGAGTGTGTGTGTGTTAAAGACGCTGTAGAAGGACAGAGTGCCGGCCGACCAGTCCAGATACAGTCCGACTCTAGTAGAGGATGAAGGGGCAGGGATGTAAGTTTTCTTATTATTGTGACGGACAGTGAATCTGTTATCAAAGTACCACAGACTCCAGGATTTATCATTGTATCCAAACCAACAACCTTTACGTTCATTCCTGCTGATTCCTTTATATGACACTGCTATAATAGCAAACCTCCCACTCCATTCAGCCTCCCAGTAATGGCGTCCAGTCAGACTCTCAACACACAGAACCTGATCACAGAACTCAAATCTTTCTGGATGATCAGGATACGGCTGATGCTCATACACAAGCATTATCTTTCTGTTATCATCAGACAGGAAGAGACGAGTGTGTGCTGTGTTTGGATCCAGTGTGAGATCACAGGCCCCTGAACACAAGAAGAGAGATAAAACAGTGTTTCTGTGGTCCATTGACCCCTATTGGTTCTTTAAGTAATTCCAGTAGGTCTTAATATAATATCTGAGTAGCATATATCATATAATTATTTAACAATATAATATTCTGACAGATTACATGTTCCCATTAAAAAGGCAATATAACTGATGATATGGCTGAATATTAGACAAGTCCACTGACGTTAGAAGTGAATTATACTTAATTGCATTTGTTCATCACAAAGACATAAAAGATAGGTTGAGGATGGTTTCAAAGGAAGTTTGCGATTATTAATTAAAAAAAGAAAAGCTTGAGAATCACTTATCTAGAACAAAACAACATTTATTAAAGGTTTGCATGTGTTCGAAGACTTACATTTTTGTAGTCCTGCTGACATTCTGATCACTCCTCCATAATCAACACTATAAACACACATACACACACATTTGAACTTTATCTCTCACGTTCATTATCAGGACATTCATGACAAGTAGTATTTTTCACTACACAATCTATTGAAAATGTAGTAAAAAATATTAAAATTCTATTGGGATCTGCATTTTTTCTTCCATTGTCATAGATTAAAATGAACATTGCTCTTAGACTTGATGGCAAGAGATGAGAGTATGCCATAGTCAGTATTTTTGTACTAATTAAGAAATAAATAGTGGTTTTGTGAAGAGTCATCTGAATGGTGTACACAAGGGACAGTTCTTGACTCTTGTGAAGTCTTGTTAATTTAAACATTCAAGTGATTTTAAGCCACTCAATTGCAATACGCCATAAAAGAAAACTCAAATCAGTACTCACTTGATGTGATGCACGGACAAAGAAAGCCACCTCTCAGACTGCACACAAGTAGCTAGTCACACACAATTTTGTCAAAATGCTTGTCAGTTTTCCTGTATTTATCTGTGCTACTGGTTGTAATTTATTTGACCTGGACTGTTGAATACATGGCCCTATTCCTAAACCAGCAGTTTCCAACCAGGCAGCCTAATTTAATTAACTTAATATATATATGTAAAATCATTCCCTTTTGTTGTCTTGCTGTTGCCTCTCCAGTGAACCTTTTATCACTTTCAATTGCACTGAAGCAGGTGAAACTAATTTACACTCACGTTTGCTTCCTAACTATAAAGACTGATATCCCGGAAGTTTAACTGACTTTGTGTTATACTGTGATAAATAAGTGTTACCTTTTTTTTTCTTTTCTTCTTTTTTTTTCTTGAGTAGTGTATAAAAAATGAGTTAGTGTACTGTACAATGTTTTACTGCCAAACATACTTGAGTTTCTCCAGTTTATAGTTTGGATCCTGCAGTTTTTGGTTGAGCAGCTGGACTCCTGATTGTCCTGGGTGATTGTAGCTCAGATCCAGCTCTCTCAGGTGTGAGGGGTTTGAACTCAGAGCTGAAGACAAATAACCACAGCCTTCCTCTGTCACCATACAGCCAGACAACCTACAGACACACATCAAGAATCACATCATTTATGGACACATATTAAAAGTCAAATCACATTATTGGTCACATTACAAATATCATGTATGGACACTTATTCCTATATTAGTGGCTTGAATTATATTAAGAAAGATTCAGTGGCAGGGTTAAATTTGCAATAGTTACAATATTTATCCTTGTCGATTTCATATTTTGAAATATATATATATATATATATATATATCATCAGTTTATCTCCCAGAATGGGAAAACCTTTGTTTTCTTTTAGGTTGTATCAGATCTGACTGTAGAGTCTGCCTGAGGGTAGAAGTGAAAATAGGTTGTGGCCTGGGTGAGAGGGATCTGTGAGGAGTTAACCACCTGTTTCTTTATTCTGGAGATGAGTAAGACCCTCTGATGTTGATCTGTCCCCATATGTAGACAAAAACTATGCATACCCTTCCAAAATATCAAACATTTAGAAATGCATAAGTAGAGTTTTTTTTTTTTGACAATGTGCCAGAGTGATTGAACAATGTTTTCATTTGTCCATTTCATTTCACAACATTTTTCTTAATTATTATCATCATGCTGATAGCTTTTCTAAATATATTGCATTGAAAGTTACGGTAATGCCAAATATTTCATCCTCTGAGGCAATCTCAAATTCATGCTGATGAACTCAGAGACTGAGGGAGCATAAAATTCAATAGCAAGCAGTTTATTAGAATATAACAAGACAAAACCTACTCAGGAATCAGGGAACAGGGCACAAGGAACAGAACTGAACATGCCAGCAGAATATCCATAAAGGAACAACACCAGACAATGAATGGAAGAAATACCAAGTCCTATATACACAGGTGTTAATTAGACACAGCTGGAAAAAAAGATTAATGACGACAGACCAGGAAATAGAGAGAAAACAAAAACACAAGGAACAGAGAGCAACATGTGACAGCTGACAGCTGGAACATCAAAACCTTTAAATGTAGCTGCACTGCAGTACTACTGTTTATAATTTTAAAGGTAGTAGTTAATCATTGTTCAGTACATCATTGTAAAAGACAGCATTGTATTTTAAATTACCTCAGTATCTCTAGCTGACAGTTTGGACTCTTCAGTCCATCAGAGAGCAACTTCACTCCTGAATCCTGCAGGTCATTGTTACTTAGATCCAGCTCTCTCAGGATGGAGGACTGTAACACTGATGACAAACTCTCACAACACTCAACAGTGAGATTACAGGATTGTAGCCTGTGTGGAAAACAAAACAAATAATGTTATGATGTGCATCAGACAGGATTTATGATCTAGGATTTGTAAAAACTTTGATTGTAGCAAAGTTAACACCATAAAATGTATCCTGTGATTATTGAATTTAAGTTTGTGAAAAGGAATTTAAAGGTTTTCATTTACTTCATAAATCAACTGATATGTGGCAAGATCAAGATAAGCAAAATACCCAATATTTTTTTTAGCATTCAGTATCTTTAATTTATGATACAATATAGGTATTTATGAAATAAAATAGATTAATAATTACATTGATAGATTTAAAAATGGTTCTTACAGTGCCCTTCTGGTGTTTTTAATCACTGGCAGCATTCTCATCAATGCTTCTTCAGATTGTTTGTATTTCTGCAGTTCCAACTTATCTTGAGTCACTTCTGACATCAGCAGCACATACACCAGAGCTGACCATTGAGCAGAGGAAAGATTTTGTGCTGAAAGATTTCCTGAGCTCAGATTCTCCTGAATGTCCTTGATAAAGTCATATTTCAGTTCACCCAGACAGTAGAACAGGTTGATGGTCCTCTCCACTGATTTCTCCTTCTCTATTGTCCGTTTGATATAGTCAACAATGTCTTTAATGTTCACGGTTCTCAGTTTCAGTTCTGGCAGCAGCTCCTTCAGGTCATTCTGATTGGACTCCAGTGAGAGCCCCAGCAGGAACCGGAGGAAAAGGTCCAGGTGTCCATTCTTGCTTTGTAAAGCTTTGTTGACTGCATACTTCAGAAGATGAAACAGCTGCTTATTAGACAGTTTCCATGATAGTGTCTTTCTCCAGGTTTGAAGAAATAGGTTTGATTTCTCATCTTTAAAAATCAGAAACACATAGAGAGCAGCAAGAAACTCCTGGACACTGAGATGTACAAAGCTGTAAATATGTCTGGCTGAAACAGCCTTTTCCGTCTGAAAGATCTGAGTGCATAACCCAGATAACACTGACCCTTCACTGACATCTAGTCCACACTCCTCAAGATCTTCTTTGTAGAAAATCAGATTTCCTTTCTCTAGCTGTTGAAAGGCCAATTTCCCAAGCTTTAGAACAATCTGATCAAAAGACATGGCTTTGAACTTAAGTTCAGGATTATCACTGTATTTTCTTTCCATCTGAAGCTTCTGAGAAAGTAAGAAGTTTGTGTACATCTCTGTGAGAGTTGTGGGAGTTTTGTCATTGCTCTCTCGAGCCAGCAGAGGCTGAAGAACAGTGAGAGAGATCCAGCAGAAGACGGGGATGTGGCACATGATGTACAGACTCCTGGATTTCCTGATGTGACGGATGATGTTTCCAGCAACCTCAGGACTGCTGCTTTTGATGAAGTATTGCTCTTTCTGCTCATCATTGAATCCTCGCACTTCTGTCACCTGATCAATGTAGTCTCGGGGTATCAGACTGGCTGCTGCTGGTCTGGATGTGATCCAGATGAGAGCAGAAGAAACCAGATGTCTCTTGATCAGGTTTGTAACTATCTTACTCACTGTTGTTTGTGCATGCACATCTGTTAATGCATCATTATCATTAAATCTCAAAGGGAAGTGACACTCATCCAGTCCATCAAAAATGAACATGACCTTACCATCATCTTTAAGAAGAGAGGGCAGTTCTTCAGGATCACTAAAGAAGCATTCATGAAGCAGTTCCATGAGACTGCAGTTCTTTGTTATCATATTCAGTCTACGGAATGGGAGTGGAAATATGAAGAGTATGTCCTGATTTTCTTTTCCTTCAGCCCAGTCAAGAATGAATTTATTGACAGAGACTGTCTTTCCCACCCCTGCAATCCCCATTGTTAGCACTTTTTTATTTTGCCGACCAGTATCATACTGGACTTTGAATAGGTCATTACACAAGATTGTGGTGTCCTTTACAGTAATTTGGTGAATATTCAATTCAATCTGTCTCACCTCATGGTCACTCACTATTCCTCCAGTCTCATTCTCCACCATGTATAAATCAGTGTAAATATCATTCAGATATTTCTGATGACCTGTTTGTGAATTACCAACCAATATCCGCTTATAGTCCTCTTGTAATCTGTTCTTCAGTCTGAGGCTGATCTCTCTGTAATCAGGAATACCAGCTTTAATGTCCTCTGCAGTTGAGCCTTTGTGAAAAAATAAAAACAAAACAGCAAAAAAAAGGCTATTGTTTAGAACTATGGACTGAATTTGGATTGAAATAATTTTGCTGAATGAACTTTGCATAATCATTTTTAAAAGCTGTATAATTAATTTAAACATTGTCTTTGATAACCTTTAAAAATACATGTACTTGTAAGTAACACTTAAGATCACAACATACTCAGATTCATTAGAAAATTACAGAGGAGTCAATTCAGGGTCAAGCATTAAGATTTATTAAATCCTACTTATCTGACTGTTACCATTTTTTAAAAAATGTAAACAGGGAATTATGTTAATTAAGTTAACAACAGTAAAGTATGGAGTGCCACAAAGATTTCTGTCAGGCCCTTTGGTATTTAAAATGTATATGCTGGCCCTTGGTAATGTTAGAAAACACTGGATTAATTAGGGGTTCAAGCACGCAGTGCTGAAACCCTCTTGTATTTGTTAAGATTTTTATTATTATTATTATTTTTCTGCAGTAAAACTGATCGTGCAGACCAAACCGTAATGCCTAGAGACTTGAAACTTGGCCAGATCGTAGAGTTCAATTTGGGGAGAGGTTGACAAAGTTTTGTCACAATTGGCCTAATGGGGGCGCTACAGCGCAAAAAAACTAAAAATTTAGTTATATCCGAAACCTACTTTTGCGAACTAGTCCTAGGTTTTTCGCCCGATCGGAATCAATCCACTGCAGAAATATTGTCTGGACACTGAATATCAATAATTATCAAAAAAAGTTGAAATTTCAACTCACTGTCGCAATGGGGCCCCAAAACGTTCGAAAGTCAAGGACCAATTTTACACAAAAGGCTATAACTTGTGAACGAAATGAGATATTTTCACCAAACTTGGTACACATGTGTATAAGCTCAATCTTTGGTAAAAAAAAAAAAAAAAAAAAAGTGTGCTCCGTTGCCATATAAGACCAAAAAAAAACAAAACATAAATGGTTATAACTAGGCAACCGTTATTCCGATTGACTTGAAAATTGGTATGCAGTGTCTTTGTCCAAAGGGGCACAAGTATCTATGAGAACAAAACATGGCCGCCATTGGCCAAACAAATTTAAGCACCTATTTGACAGGGTTAACGGAGGTCGATCCGAATGAAACTCAGTGGGCATGTTCGACTCATGGCCCTTAAGGTCTGTAAGAATTTTGAAAGAAATCGTCCACTAGGGGGCGAAATTACATATTCAAGTACGTAAATGATTGCATATTGTACAATTTTTCACACATCAACAAAATATGCATATCATTGGATAGATCTCCTCATAACAAGCAAATTTGTCTCAAGAACCATTGCTGTCAATCAAATTGTTTATTAAATATTCTCAATTAGGTTAAAAACATACTTTTGCAAACTAGTCCTAGGTTTTTTACCCGATCGGAACCAAACCAATGCAGTAACATTCTCTGTACACTCTAGATCAATAATTATGAAAAAAAAAATGAAATTAGTCCTTCGGTTACTTTTAATGGTGACATTTATAGAAGGGGGGCGGCCTATATGTACCTAAATGCCTATAAAACCTAAACGAAAACTCAAAACTTTACAAAACTTAAAAATATCTCAGATGATTCTTAGGAAGCATATAAAGTTTCATGTTAATCAGACTATAGGTGGCGCTATAACAGTAAAAAGGGACTCAAAAACACAAGATTTCAATAGAAAATGACCTGAAATTATAGAACATGTTCATATATTCACACAAATACTGGATCTTCATATCATATGATAGATCTCCTCATTCTGAACAACTTTGCCTCTGGGACTAATGCTGTCAATCAAATCATTCATTAAATATTCACAAATGAATTAAAAACCTACTTTTGCGAACTTGTCCTAGGTTTTTTGCTTAATCTCAGTCAAACCACTGCAGTAATATTCTCTGGACTCGCTAGATCAATAATTATCAAAAAAATGTTGAATTTTGTCCTTTGGTTAGCTATAACAGGTTAATTTTTAAAAGGGGTGTGGCAATAATACCCAAAAGCCTATAAAACATAAATGAAAACTCACAACTTTACGAAACTTGGTGAAAACATTTCTGAGATGACTCTTAATAATTTTGCAAAGTTTCATAAAGATCGGACCACAGGTGGCGCAATAACAGTTAAAAAGGCCTCAAAAACACAAGATTTATAAGGTAAATGGCCTCAAATAGGTTGAAAATGCCCATATATTCACACAAACACTAGATCTTTATATCATATGATAGATCTCCTCATTCTGAACAACTTTGCCTCTGGGACCAATGTTGTCAATAAAAATGTTAATTAAATATTCAAGATTTAAAAAAAAAACTACTTTTGTAAACTAGTCCAAGAGTCTTGGCTGAAGATCAATAAAACCACTGCAGTACAGAAAATGTTGAACATTTGCATTTGGCAAAATTTAAAAGAGATTGGGCAAAAAATAACACTTTAATAGTTACAAAGGTTAAACACAGTGATGTATGAGAAATTGCAATTTATAACCACTAGATGGTAGCGGAAGACCAATAATGGGCTCATTCAACTAACTTAAACAGTACTGTTCAAAGGTTTTATGGATTAATGCCAAAACATGTTATAACATGTTATAACACTGTTATAACATTTTAAATCTCATTGAGTCAAAGTTTTCCCATTTTGTTCATACAGACATATCAGTTTTTACAATTTTGCCACATTATGATTACAGTGAAACCTGAAAATGACATATACTGTACACTCTTGAAAAGAAGACTTGCAATACGTTTTGTGTCACCTATCACTTATTTCAAATATTTATATCTGTAACGAAATATCTATGCATGTGTGTCTGTGTCTGTGTGTGTATATGCATATAAATCATTAATATACTAGTTTAATCATTTAATTTCAGTGTGTGTGTGTGTGTATATGTGTGTTGTGTGTCTGTGAGCCTATTCTCCATTTTGGATGTGTTTAACTGTCAGCCATACATCCAGGTTGGTCAAGACCACCCCAAAGGTCTTAAAGTTCTTGAACCCCGGTAATCGCTGCTTGCAGCTATATTTTACATTGTTGCTGATGATACACAACTATATATTTAATTGAGACCAGTTGACATTCCTAAATGATCTAAGTTGTAACAGAGTGTCTTAAAGATACTGTATAAAAAGGTTGGATGACCAGTAAATTTCTTCTATTAAATTCAGATAAGACAGAGATATTTTATATATATATATATATATATATATATATATATATATATATATATATATATATATAAATTGCACCTAAAAAGCTTTTAGAAGACAACTTGCACTTAGAGGAATGTACTGTTACTTCTACAGTCCACCTTAGAAATATTGCCAAGCTAAGAAACATGTTATTTCACTTTGATCCAGAAAAGCTAAATCATGACCTTGAGACTGGATTATTGTAATGCACTATTAGGTGGTTGTTCTGCATCTTCATAAAACAAGATACAGAATGCAGTTGCTAGAGTTCTTACATGGTAAAGAAAAAAAAAGTTTTATTGTTAGTTATAGTTATAAGATACTGTAGTGTAAATATTTTTAAAAACAAATATATTATTATTATTATTATTATTTAAATGAGAAACAGATGCAAAGATAAATGTACACAAATCACACTTGAGAAATGTCTCAGTATTTTTTTTTTTTTCATACAATGCATTGTTGAAAACAGTTTGGTTACCAACATTCTCAAAATATCTTTTTAATAAGACTGTAAACATAAAACTAAAACTGCCAGTAGGTTGCAGTAAATGTGTTAATGAGTAAGTTATTGAGTCATTTATTTATTTGATTCAGTCAAAGGGCTGATGCATTTAGGAATGAAGTAAATGGCTCTCTTTATGAATTGGCCATTCCATCACTGGTTTCCACTATTCATTCAGAACCTAGATTCATTCAGAAACAAATCACTGCTGTGTTGCTCGGAGACTCACAACAGTTCTGCTGTGGCTTTATAGGTAATATTTTCATTGAAAATTTTGCTAAAACAAACAATATTGTGCCGCCAATTAACTGTATGAAATCTAAGATGCGTTAAATGCTTCAACAGATTATTCATTAAATTAACACATTAAATCAACAGCAATAATAAAAATGCTTCTTGTTCACTAATTGCCACACAAATTTACCACACATCCAGTTAATCACATTCATGTTTTGTGCACGTACTACAACACTAACTCTGATTATGCTTAATAAACAGAAGATGTGTAATGTCATGCATTTGCTTTGGCTTATGCAGGGGTTCATAGGAATAAATAAAGCCAAGTTTAATGCTTACTGTAATAAGTCTGTTAATGTGCTATTTCAGGGAATATGACTTACTATGAATGAAATGTAAGGTTGGCTTGAATTCCTGACAGGCACAGACACCATGCAATAAAACTAAAAACCTAGAGAAGAGATCATGAAGCAGCAGCACAGAGGACCATTTGTCTAATCTTGTCTCTGTACTCGTGTTGTGAGGTGTGCTCTCTGAACAGCTGCAGTCTTGTGGAGGGGATGCTACATCCCACTCAATTTACTTACCGGTATATCAGATCTGCTGCTTTTGTTGCTAGCAATTATTTCTCTTGTATCTACTGAGATAAAGATTTGATGACTAAAATATGAATAAACCCCATTGTGGGGTAAATAAATATTCCCATGTAGAGAAAGTGATCATTATTTACCCCAGATCTGTTCTGAAGCAGCTCCAATGGTGTCAGAAACCTCTATATTGCCCTGAGCCAGAACTGCTAAAGAGAGATGAATCAAAATCAAAATGCAGTGACATAAATCGCACAAACACGTTGACAAGGCAAATAGTATCGTTTAAGCTGAAACTCAACTATTACTTAATTCTTTACACTTCCAAAGCCACTCTGTTGACTTTTAGTCACCTTGCTTATGTTCGTTCTCTAACTCTTTAGCCAGAAGGTTCTGGTTCATCTTCTTCAGGATGTCCACTGTGATCTTCACAGCTTCTACTGCTCCAAAACATGCCACCATCTTATCCACTGTGTCTAAGACATCTGCATTCTCCATCGCAGAAGCAGAAACACACTCATGATTCTTCAAGTACCACTGGAACTCCTTCAGATCATCTTTTACTAGATCCTTCAGTGAGTTCACGAGCAGCTCTTTAACAGATGCCATCGTCCTTCAATGATTCACTTCTGCAGGACAAGAACAAAATCTTAATTAGTTTCACTCTTAGCATGTGGATTTGTGCACAAATGTTATTTAGATGTTTGCTGCAATGAGATCAGGCCATGAGTGACAGTGCAGTAAAACTAAAGTTTCAGACTTACTGTACATGTTCTGATTCAAAATTACTAAAGACTACAGCAGCTTCTCATGCAGTGACTGCCAGCTGCAACTTGCTCCTTACCATCCAAATGAACACTTAGTCAAAATAAGAGTAAATTATAGATGGATTTATCATGTTCTTTTCCAGTAAACGATAATCCATCCCACAGTAACACACAAAAGAGTCACACACAAACACTGACAACCAAAAAGGAACTTGTACCTGTATGATATTACACTGTAGCCACATTGAACCAGTGGTTTGGAAAATGCATGGATGATTCAGCTGCAGGCGCCATCTTCTGGCGAGACACAGGAATTCATTTGATATGACCCTCACAGTGCATTATGGGTATTTGCTAGCTGCTGGGTGCACATCAGTTGTACACTCATTATTGCGGTTGCTCTTAAAGTTCATTTGGTCTGAACTTTTGAATTTGCTGAGTATAGGAACGAAGGAAGAAATGAGACATGGGATTGTTTCCGTGAAAGAATGTCTTTCAGTTGTTTGTGACAGCAAGGTAAAGCACCTTCCTTCTGCGACAAATTTAACAACAAAAAAGACAAAATGTCAATGATGCTGAAGCAAGACAGAATCATACTGGAACGGGACAGAAAGGACTTCTTTTAATACAAGCTATTTATTTTTATTATTATTTTACTTTTTAGTTTGTTTTTCAGCATTAAACAGCACTGATGAGTAAAAGAAAAAACACCAGTGGAATGCAGCATCATAAATGACATGCAGTGGACCGATACTTCACATGGACTTTAGACAAAGCAAGACTGTAAAACATATGCAACCTTTGTACTAGGAACCAATATCATAAGATGTTTTGGGGTGTGTGTCTTAATGCCTTTAACCGTATTTTTAAAGTAAGTTGAAAATGCACTTGAATTATAAGCATAAAAAAAAAAAAAAAAACCTCACCACAGATGAATCTTCAGTCCTAGTTGTATGTTCGTGCTCAAAGTCTTAAAAAATATAAATCCAAAGCCTCAGTACGCAGTTTTTTGTTGCAAATCCTTTTAATTTAACCAAAAAGGTCAAGGGAAATGAAATTAAGTATAAGATAAAACCATTGAATTATGTCTTAAACTAAAGAATAAAACACAATAAATCTATGGTGTAATCAGCTTTGCGTTTCTAGCCTCAGTGAGACTGTTCAGTGGGATCAGAATTTGAATCAACAATCAACTTAGTCTTTTATAATCAGGATGTTAGGTCATCTCTGTAACTCGGCCAAGGTGTCCAAAGTCCTTTTTCTTCCCTGTCCTAATATCTTTCAACATAACTTTTGTTGCCTCATGTTCCTGAACACACACAGACACACATGAGAATGTTTGAAGGAAAAAAAAGTTTGAAAGCTGTTAAAATTTCAGTCTTTTTTATTTATTTATTTTTTACAGTTCATAAGACATTTTAGGTTAATTATAATGAGTAAATACACTGGCTAAATAAGTTGAGTGAAAAGCGAAAATAGTAAAACAAAAAAGACAGGATCATAGCAAAAAAAAAAAAAAAAATTAAACAGTACTCATGAGTGCATTTGTTGGACACTCTAAACATATATGAGAAACATTTCAAAATGTGCTACAATAATAGGATCCAGGAACAGTTTGGAAACCATCACAGCAAAGCGTGGCGTCAGTGAACTCTCCATAGAAACGACACGCCCACACCAGCGTCTGCTTTAGTGTTTGTCAGATAGTGAGCGAGTCTTTCAGCTTATCTGTGATATATGACAGTTTTCAGAGAGGTATGGTCTCATTTTCTTTCTATTACTCGTGAAAGAAATATTTCTCTATTAAAAAAAAATTATAGAAAAAATGTTGTTTGAATTTATAAATATACAACACACACAAAACTTTGTATGTGTTATGTGTTGCTTGTGGAAAGTTACTGACAACCAAAGATTCTCAAATTATGATAAAAAAACAATAAAATAAAAAAAAAAACAGACATATCAGAAAAAAGACCAGAAATCAGTGACGGACAGAAAGTAAGGCTGTGATTGAGTAAGACTGCTGTTAGAGTATGACAATCAGAGAGCAGCGCTATATAACGTCTAGAGGAGTTCATTTATTCCACTGTAAAACCCAACAAGTAACTTAACTCAAACCGTTTGAGTAAACAGATATCCTTAAAAACCTGACAAGTTAGGTTTACTCAAACCGTTTGAGGAAACCGATTGCCTTAAACCATTTAAGTTTTAAAACTTAACAGTTATGAGTACTCTGAACTTAATTCAGTTGAGTTCACTGAAAGAAGATATACATTGCAATTAAATAATTAAGTGATTAATTGAGTGATAATTGTGAATTAGTGATGAACAGCTGCTGTTAACAAACAGAATTACTGAAGAAAAGAGAGAAAGGAACTACAACTGACTTCAGACACAGCCTTAGATAAAATAAACTGAAATAAAATACATTAAATCTCTCAAGATCTGATTAAACAACCCCACAAACAGCATCACCAGCTCCACTTATTAATAACCAGACTGACTTTATTTCTGTCAGACGTCTACAGAAGATCTGATTGAGAATTAACTAAGGTTTAGATGTTGATTTATTGTTTCATTTAAAGTAACCATGTTAGAGATCAGTGTTTGCTTTAGTTGGGCTCTTGACCCTTGATTTCTGTCTTAGTTTTTTCTCTGGCTGTTGTAACCATTTGTTGTAAATCAAAAGCCCAGAGAAAATATCATCAGGTGTTATACACACACTCACACTCTTAGAAGCTGCTTTTATCCAAAGCAACTTACAGTGCATTCAGGTCAGCATTTTTTTTTTATCTAACCTGTACCTAGATGTTGGTTGTTATACTGTATATTGGGGATGATAATCATTGATTATTGAACTGTTTGGAGTCTAATCTCTGATGAAATAGGTGTTGTGTAATTAGTTGGATTGATTACAGTAAAAGTGATTCTAAGAGCCAGTGGTTCTGTGATAATCAGTTAATATAAAGAACTTTCCAAACAGTTTGGTTTTCTGTGGTATCACTTAGTCACACACAGACATCAATAATCAGCATATGAACCTCAACAATGGTGACCATAAAAAAAAAAAAACATTGTTGAGGTTCATATTCTGATTATTGATGTCTGTGTGTGACTAATTGACACCATAGAAGACCAAACTGTTTGGAAAGTTCTTTATATTAACTGATTAAAAAAGAACCACTGACTTTTTGAATGGCTTTCATTGTAATCAACTGAACTAACTATAGAACACCTATTTAGTAAGATTTTGAACTCTGAACAGCTCCATAATTGATGATTATCATCACCAATATGCTGTATAACAACCAATACCTGATCATATTTTCTCTGGGTTTTTTGAGTTATAACAAACATGTTTCAAAAACACATGGTTACAACGACCAAAAAAAAAAATCTAAGACAGAAATCAAGGGTCAAGGGCCCAACTAAAGCAAACACTGATCTCTAACATGGTTACTTCAAATGAAACAATAAATCAACATCTAAACCTTAGTTAATTCTCAATCAGATCTTCTGTAGACGTCTGACAGAAATAAAGTCAGTCTGGTTATTAATAAGTGGAGCTGGTGATGCTGTTTGTTAACAGCAGCTGTTCATCACTAAAGCTCAGTCAGCACTTAATTAATCACTTGATTACATAATTGCAAAGTTTTAAAACTTACATGGTTTAAGTAAAGGCAATCTGTTTACTCAAACGGTTTGAGTTACTGTGACTTGTCAGGTTTTACAGTGTGTATTTATTGAATACTGGTAAAAAATAAATGAAAAAAAAGTTTGCAATCACAAATAAATAAATAAATCTAAGCATAGCTTTATATACCATTATAATCAGTGGGCTATGTACAGTAAATGTAGAGAACATACTTCTACAGAACTCTGAGTGATCATGCACTTTCATAAATACCTATACATTCATTTCTCTTCTGAAGGTGCAGGACCATGGTGGGAACATTAAATGAATTAGTCCAGCTGAGTAACACGAGGTTCGGTCGACCCCGGCCCAGACACGGACTCAGACTCCTCTACTGGTTTGCCAATGAATGCGTTTCTTTTGAGAACAACAGCATGCTCTCTGAATGTGACCCAGCCGAGGGAGATTTTGGTTTTCACTATTTTCAGAACAGATACGACCAATATGGGAATAAACTTCTTCCAGACGAAGAGTTTCCTTACTATGTGGTTGGCAATCTAAATTCACCAGGAGCTGAAGATCTTCCTGATTACGTCTCAGAAGACAAATACACTGGCGAGCACAACAGCAACACGGATCGCATCATCGTCAGTCTTGATGAGGAGTGGTTTCATAGAGTTTATGTGACTCAACACCACGACCGATCAAACTACGATCCAAACGCCACTCACCGGATCTCCAGAGGCCTTCTCATGATCATCAGGAGAATGAGTTTATATGAGTTTCTGGTGGAGATGGGTTATTATTCATACATAGAGTATGTCCCACCAATGCCTGTCATTAATTACAGACCTCAAACTACAAACACAGTCAGTTCAGATTTCACTGCGGTCACTCCTCCAGCACACAATGAGCCTCCTGCAGCACAGAACAATGACACCATAATCCAGTTAGATGATGACACACCTATGCAAGGGCCCTCAGAGAACTTACCCAAGAAGAAGGGATTCTGTGAAAGATTCTGCACCATTCTTTAAAACAGGCCCAAATGAAATTACCATAAATTACCACAGGATGTGCATTACAGGGATTGTGGCTGGACTCGCTGGTCAGTTTCATGTTTCTCTGTCCATTGCCTACAGAGACAGTAGTAAATAATGAACATTAACATATTTTATCATCATCTTGCAACCATAAAGACTGCATTCACAAGCTGATCATCAATAATAATTTGAAGAATTCAAATGAACTTGTGCATGTGTGTTATAATGCAGCCTGTATCAGCTGAAAGTGGCTATGTTTACATGCAACAAAATAATGTTTGTAATCAGATTGACAGCTCAATCGGACTGAAAAGCCTTCATGTAAACACCTTAATCGATGCAACTGAGCTCGATCGGAATAAAATTTAGATTGGATTGAAAGGGGTGGTTTATTCCTTTTCTAATATGATTGAGAGTGCATGTAAATACTCGATTAGATTGAACCCCGAAACTGAAAGCACTGCGTGCAATGACGCAGAAATAGCGTAATGACGTATGACATGCAGAACGAACAGCTCTTCCTTTTAAATAAAGTGTTGTATAAATGCGTGTTCTGTCATTAAAAAAAAACTTTGCTTTCACTCTGCAACAGTGTTGCCAAGTCCACAGTTTTCCCATGGAATTGGGCTACTTTAGCACTGTTTCCGTGGGTTGTTTTTCATGTCTGTGGGTTTAAGCAACCACAAGAACATGATATTTAGCCCCTAAAAGTGAATATTACCAGGGAAACCCCACCATAAAACATGTATTTACCCCCCAGAAAGCGATATGTACTGGGGGACCCGCTTTAAAACGTGATTGGGCTAGTTTTTGGCTAGTTTTGAGTAGCAATTGGGCGGGTTTTGTTGTGAAAACCTGGCAACCCTGCTCGGCAACTGTGAAGTTGAGCAGGACAACCTCCCACCAGTCCTTGTTTTGGATTCTCATCCACAGGCTAGAGGTCTACACGGAGGACCCGGGACCCGACCTGGGATCCATACGGGTTCATGGCTATATTTTAACATTGTCTGTTTAACATTGTGTGTAATACCAGAGTCGTTTGGACTCAGAGAACACCTGGCAGTTATCAAAGTCAGTCAGCGCCATGCCTGTGTTGTTTTGTAACTTTCAACTTGTAAAATTAGGATGAGAAAAGTGTGAGTCGGTAATCTGAAATAAGGTGGGAAAACAAATGATGCAATGACTTTACCTTGACAACTGGCTTTTTTTATTTAGACAGCGGGACTTATTCCGCCATACTACGCTTTGCAGATTCTCTAATTTTTATAATAATATTACGAATGAACCATCTTGTTAGCCCTATATCTACATTTTTTGCTCAGACTCGGCTCAGAGAGCACAGAGATGATAGCAAATAAGTACAGCTAACGTCTGTAGCAATGGCACTGGACGAGCAGTCGTTAATAGGCTATAATCCATGGGCAAACAGTCTAAATTATTATGCAAGTTGACTCGTGAAACAAAAAATGCAAAACTGCAAAGTCACATTTGTCATCCGTCACCGTGACAGCGTGGACTTGGACTTTTGAAGATGGAATAATGAGTGGATTAAGCATTTCAATTGGCAACAGAGGAATAACATGGATGGAACTTTCTTGGCAAGGAGGATTGTGTGCATCAGTCAGATGCAAGGGAGAAGGCTACTTACATTAGGCAAGACAAAAAGTTTAATTTTCGCAACTTGTTTATCATCTTGTTAATAGCAATTTGCTGTGGAATATGTGCCGATCGGGTCCAGTCGGGTCTGTATCTTCCCGGCTGGGTTCGGGTCCAGCTTTCAAATAATTGACGCTCTGTGTCAGTTCCGGGTAGTACATTTTTGACATATCTCGTTTCTGCACGGGCCCGGGTCAAACTTTCAAAATAATATACGGGTCCGGGTCAGTTCAGTGTAACACATTTACGGGTCTCTTCGGGTTCGGGTACGAGTTTTTGGACCCGTGTAGACCTCTACCACAGGCAACCCTTTTTGGGCATAGGGAGGGGCATTTTTACTGCATGATAAATATGAGCAGCACGGCACAGCGGTTATATGTACAGTTATCCATAAATGGATAAATATTAATTCTGCTATTAAAAACAAATAAAGAAACCATGTAGGAGACTGGTTATTATGTGCAAATTGTGAGAAACTCTATATTTGTGCAGTGTGCGCATGTCAAAAAAAAAAAAAATCAATTCCTATTTGAAGCTTGTGACATATCAACGCGCACATCAACCCGATCACTTTATTTAGTGTTCATATAAACACTACAATCAGATTCATCAATAGGAATGAGTTCAGTCTGATTTAACCAAAAATTGTGCATGGAAATGTAGCCATTGAGGTTTTACATTTACATTTACATTTAATCATTTAGCAGACGCTTTTATCCAAAGCGACTTACAAATGAGAACAGTAGAAACAATCAGATCAACGAGAGAACAGCAACGGTATACAAGTGCTATGACAAGTCTCAGTTAGTCTAGTACAGAACACGTAGCCAGGGTTTTTTTTTTTTTTTTTATAATATGATAGACAAGAAAAAGAAAAAGGTAAGTACTAGTATTAGTTGGTTAAGTGCAGGCGAAAAAGATGAGTCTTTAGATGTTTTTTGAAAATGAGTAAAGACTCAACTGTTCGAATTGAGATCGGGAGGTCATTCCACCAGCTGGGCGCAGTCCAGGAAAAAGTCTGTGAGAGTGATTTTGAGAGTGGTTTTGGTGTGATTTTCTTACTGTTCCCTTTCTCACTGATCTGTAGTTTTTATGTGGACGTTTAGTGTGCACTTTTGAGGGTGCGTGAGACATCTGACCCAACATCTTCACAACTTGGAAATATGTGAAAATTCATTAACAGAATGACTGTGACAAGACACAGCCAATGCCATCGCTTTCACTTTACTTTAAATATTTTAACAATTAAACTACAACTTGCAATTTACAGTTTCCTATTGCTGCAACACTGACAGAGGAATCAAATGCATAAATAAAAGAAATCTCACTGAAACAGTTGCATTTATGTTCAAACTTTTGTCTATGTTCATCTACCATTAGTAAATGTTGCTCTTCAGTGGTGTTCAGAATTCAGTCCTTAATTAATTAATTAAATCAATATTTGATTACTTTCAGTCACATTCTGACCTGGGTAAAATTAAACCCAGATATATGGTGGCCGAGAGAGCTCAACGCGCTGCAACTTAAGAAAACACATGCAAATTGAAAAAACACCAGCAAATGAAGAAAACATCTTCATCAGTTTGACAACACAAGTGTTGCAAATCCTCACAACACATGCAAATTAACAAACGCGCTGCAAATCCTCACAACACATGCAAATTAAGAAACGCTGCAAATCCTCACAACACATGCAAATTAAGAAACGCGCTGCAAATCCTCACAACACATGCAAATTAAGAAACGCGCTGCAAATCCTCACAACACATGCAAATTAACAAACGCGCTGCAAATCCTCACAACACATGCAAATTAAGAAACGCTGCAAATCCTCACAACACATGCAAATTAAGAAACGCGCTGCAAATCCTCACAACACATGCAAATTAAGAAACGCGCTGCAAATCCTCACAACACATGCAAATTAAGAAACGCTGCAAATCCTCACAACACATGCAAATTAAGAAACGCGCTGCAAATCCTCAAAACACATGCAAATTAAGAAACGCGCTGCAAATCCTCACAACTCATGCAAATTAGCAAAGATGCTGCAAATTAAGAAACGCCCTGCAAATCCTCACAACACATGCAAATTAAGAAACACGCGTCAAATCCTCACAACACATGCAAATTAAGAAACATGCTGCAAATTAAGAAATGCCCTGCAAATCCTCACAACACATGCAAATTAACAAAAGCGCTGCCAATCCTCACAACACATGCAAAGTGAGAAACGTGCTGCAAATACTCACAACACATGCAAATTAAGAAACGCTGCAAATCCTCACAACACATGCAAATTAAGAAACGCGCTGCAAATCCTCACAACACATGCAAATTAAGAAACGCTGCAAATCCTCACAACACATGCAAATTAAGAAACGCGCTGCAAATCCTCAAAACACATGCAAATTAAGAAACGCGCTGCAAATCCTCACAACACATGCAAATTAAGAAACGGCTGCAAATCCTCACAACACATGCAAATTAAGAAACGCGCTGCAAATCCTCACAACACATGCAAATTAAGAAACGCGCTGCAAATCCTCACAACACATGCAAATTAAGAAACGCTGCAAATCCTCACAACACATGCAAATTAAGAAACACGCTTCAAATCCTCACAACACATGCAAATTAGCAAACATGCTGCAAATTAAGAAATGCCCTGCAAATCCTCACAACACATGCAAATTAACAAAAGCGCTGCCAATCCTCACAACACATGCAAAGTGAGAAACGTGCTGCAAATACTCACAACACATGCAAATTAAGAAACGCGCTGCAAATACTCACAACACATGCAAATTAACAAAAGCGCGGCAAATCCTCACAACACTTGCAAATTACACTTGCTGGCAGCATGATAAGCGGGAAAATTACGCAGTGAAGTCTTTATCCAGTCATAAAAACTGAATTATGCGGAATGTCACGGAATTTCTCAAATTTTTAATTGGTTAATTAAAAGTAGGTCATTACACTTAAATCAAATCACGATATGGGCTAGTATTAGTTAAGCCGCAAAAGTCAATTTAAATATGAATCCTGCATGTTCTGTCTGTTAATGAATAGCACAGAGGCGCGGTTCACACACACACACACACACACACACACACACACACACACTGAAGCACGCGTGATGCTCGCGGTGACTTCTGCGTCTGCACTCTCACTAAATGAGGATGTAGACACGTGAACAACATCTCCAGAACTGCTCTGAGAGTCACTTCATTAGCATTTGACCGTTTGATTTGAGTAAAACTAGTATCATATCACATACACAGAACTGTAAAGGTATTCACGGCAACCCGTCAAAATAAAAGTCCGGTTTGAAATAACGACAATAGGATGTACACAGCCTACTACTGTTACTACTACTAAAATGAAACAAACATAATTTTAAAATAATAATCACACAACATTTCTTCCATGTTTTAATTTTAATAGTAAATCCCCTTTGTTTGCCAAAAAAATAAAGTTTGCTTAATTTTCAATAATTCAATGATAAATGATGAAATTAATGTTTTATGCCTTCATTTGATAACCAGAAAAATGTAAATACACAACAGTGACTTTCTGAGGGGAAAAAAAATCATAGGGCTACTTTAAGAAAAAATGAAATGAATAAATTAAGTTGTGTTATGCATTCAAATAGTTAGACATGCTAAAACACAGAATTTGGTAACAATAACAAAATATAAAAAATATGGTGAGAAAAAATAAATAATGTATATTTTTGTTAAACTTTTAATAAATTGATGTGAAAATGTATATACTATTAAAAAGGAGTTGAGTAAAAGAAAAACTTTTTTTTTTTTAGTGGAAATCAGTTAACTAAATAATAAACTTGACTGACTGCTACTTTAAAGGGATATTATTTGTGTTGTTTATTATTTATTTGTATGTATACTATAAATATATATATATATATATATATATATATATATATATATATATATATATATATATATACACACACACAACATTCCTATATAACATAAAATCATAATAAACAGGTGCAAAATTGATATAGCAGATATCATAAGAATCGTCATGAGAACACCATTAGATACTAATGGACCCAAACCAAAGCACTGACCTTAAACAAGTGCAGGACAAATATAAATTACATTAATACTGTAAAAAGGTTTTAAAAAATGCTTAATGACTAATCACACCAACAACCACCACACACGTGTTCCAGGCCTGTACAGTAACAAACAACGAATTACAAATGAATGTTACGGGAATTATTCACACTCTGTGTAGAGAGGAATGAGGCGATGCAGAATACACGAAACAATCTGTAGCGGAGTCCAGGAACAGGGTACAGCCAACACAGGGAATCACAGGCAACATACGTAGCAACAAGTAGACCCGACAAATAAGAACTGAATGGACTAGGGCTTTTAAAGACAGGGTAGTTGGGGAAGAACAAGACACACCTGGGATCAAATTAACACAATCAATGGGAAAAACTGGCTCACAGGGAGCAAAAACACACACAGACAGGTCCATAACCCTGACATAACACCCCTCCTGGAAGGTGTGTCCTCGCACCGTGGCAACAACAGAGAGAGGCGTGGGTGGGAACTTGGGAGGAGGTTTCCGGAGGAGAGTGGATATCCGGGGGAGGCCAGCAGACAGAGACCAGGGGGGCGACGAAGGAGGGAGGAGCCAGGGAGGAACCAGGAGGGACCCAGAGCAGGAGGAGCACAGCAGGACTTAGGCCACAGCCATAACAGCGGCCAACGGTGGGAGGAGCCATGGAGGAGGGATGGCCGCCGACTCCAGGGGGCCGGCCAACGGCGGTGGAGCAGGTGGAGGAGGAGCCAGAGGTGGAGACGGAGAGCCAATGAGCCAGGGGTTGCTGAGGATCCGGGGGGCCAGGGTGGAGCTGAGGGCTCTGGCGACCGAGGCAGAGGCAGAGATCCGGAGATCCATGGCGGAACCAGAGCAACTAAGGACCAAGGTGGAGCTGGCGGGAGGAAGGAGCCCAATGGAGCTGGTGGGACAGAGTGATGAGGTGCAGCCAGAGGAGAGGAGTCCAGAGGAAATGGCGAGTCGACACCCAACCAAGGCGGAGCCCGAAGGACGAGGGAGCCCGGTGGAGCTGATGGATCAACAGGTGACAGTGAAGACGAGGGAGCTAGGAGCCGAGGTGGAGCCAGTGGGTCTACGGGCCGAGGCAGAGTCTGGGCCTCGGAGGCTGGAGGCAAAGGTGAGGGATACTCTGACCCCGGTGATGCTGGTGGATGGCAGTCCCGCAGGGCTCACACTGTAATGATGGTGGGCTGAGGGCAAGCAGAGGGGCTGCCAGAGGACAGCAGTAGAAGAGGCTAGAGCGGGTAGGAGGGCGGGCATTTTCGAGGAGCGGGCACTGGAGGGCGCATTCTAGGAGCAGGCACTGGAGGGTGATCTGAATTAGATTGGGGGTTTGGAGCCCTCCCCTGTTTTTTTGTTTTAACGCTGCGCCTTACTCATACTCAGCTCACCCTCAGCCGCGATGCAGGGGGCGGAGCTCCTCTCAGTGCTCACACCATCCGCAGCTTTCTCCCTCGTGGTGAGCTCTGTAGCCAGCTCTCATACTTGGTCTGACGGGTTGGGCTCAACTTCCGGGGCGATCCTCTGCTCAGTCGATTGGCTTTGCTCTGGCTCGCGGCGGAAAATGGCTCTCCGTCAACAGTACGTTCAGGCTGATGCTCTGTACTGTGGGGAGAGGGTGGGCTGGGCTCTGGGTAAGGAGTGGTACTGGCGATAAACTCCTTAGAACCGTTGGGGAATGGAAATCCATTTCTCACCAGTCTCCACTCCACAAAGGTGGGGATATTTGCTCGAGGACTGTCCTCAGATGACAGCGCCTTGTCCAGGTAGTTGGTGAGGCTTGCCAGGACCAGGAACGGTCTGGTGTGGCCTCAAACGATTTCTAGGAGGTATTCCGGGTGAAGGAGGGGATCCATGGAACACAACGGAAAGAAAAACACTGGGAGGAAAACAGAAACAAAGCAGAGGGGAAACTGCAATAAACTGTTGTAGGGAGACAAATGGGAGACAAAAACTGGGTCACAGGGAGCAAAAACACACACACAGACAGGTCCATAACCCTGACATTTATAGACTATAACGAACCTAATGATATTAATTTAAAGATAAACCCAAAGCCGACTACCTCACAGACAGAACAAACTCTATACTTTGAATATATTTTAGTGATGGTGTGAGAAGTCCAGATCTGTGTATAAATGCACAGCTTTTATCATCCAGCTCTGAGATTCTTTACCTGACAGACCTGAGAATGACTTTGTGAATCTTTCCACAGTTCAGTCAGTTTATCAAACACAAGCTGTAATGAATAATCCAGTCAAATGTGAGTCCAGTGTGGGTGGATGTCAGTGTTTAGTGAACTCTGATCTAGTGGCCCACTACAAACACACTATACATGTAAGCTGGGTCATTTCCTGAGGTTCTCTCTGGTAAAATAGCTGTTCCAATACATCTGCATACAGAAACAATGCTTTTAATGATGGAGTTTATTAAATAATAGTTTATTTATTCTTTTTTACATAAATGTTTTAAGCATTTTGATTTGTTTCATTATTCATCAACATTACGTACTCAAAATCACTTAAATGTGTATTAATGAAGTTTCTCTAATAGCTTGCTATTAAGTCTAACTTAACTCAAAAGGTCACGGGTTCGAGTCTCAGTCCCGGCAGGGATTATAGGTGGGGGAAATGAATGACCAACACTCTCTTTCTCCATTAATACCATGACTGAGGTGATACCCTTGAGCAAGGCACGGAACCCCCAACTGCTCCGGGTGCGTGTGTTCACTACTCACTGCTGTGTGTGTGCACTTGGATGGGTTAAATGCACAGCACAAATTCCAAGTGTGCGAAACCATACTTGGCATATTTAAGCATGTAGTTGTACTGAATATGACCATGTATTTCTAATAATATCTGTTGATAAAGACCTTGATTGAAAGTTTTTTTTTTTATCTTGTCTATGTCAGGTGGTTATTCTCCTCCACATTCTGCATTAAAATAGAGTTGCACATAAGGTATGCTTATATTAGCAAATAATTTATAATGGTTGAAGTGGTTTGATAACAGTATTTCATTATGCTGCCCCCATTAGGGCAAAAAAAATGTGTTATAGTGAACATTTTGTGGTTTGTGGATGCTTAGAATGTAAAATGTACAGGTATGTAATTGTGACTTTCATCTTTGCATGTAAACGTTCAGAACTGAAATGATACTTTTATTTGCACATGCATTTGCATCCAAAATTTAGTTTATGGTCCACCATGTCCTCCAGATTCAGCAATAAATCCACAGGATCCAGAGTTTTCAAGATCAAGAGCAACAAGACTGCCCATAGATTGCAAAATCCAATAGTTTACCTTAGATATAATTAGCTATCTTTACTCAGTTGTTATACTTACTAGGTTTTATTAAGTTACAGCTTATCTCAAGGCAAATAAAACAATTTACTTATTGCTTTGAGAGATGCTTACTTAGCATACTTACTTACAAGGAACCAATGACATTAATACACTTGTGAGAGGCAGCAGTGCACTAATAAACAGAAGAAGAAAAAGAAAAAGAAAAATAGTTTTTGAGGTGGGGCAATTCTTAATAAACTTTTCACTCATTTCCTCCACTTCTGCAGTTCTCTTTCTCTAGTTGCATTCACTTGTTTACCAAAGTCATCTTGAATATTAAATTGTCAATAAAATAGAAAAATTGAGAGAACATCACATAAGCTGACTTCATAAACTGATGTTGATTTTCCTAAAAAACATTTTTGTTTGAACTCACCATTATAGTGATTAGTGCTCTCTCTTTGGTTGGGCACTTGGAACTTCATTTATATTATTATAATTCTCTTCCTATTGACGCAACAATGCAACATTAAATCACGGTTATTTGGTTTCAAAGAAAGGGAAGTAATAAATAGGTTGCTTTCAGAAGGTGACCTAACTTCTAATTATATAATTTGCTACTGCATGTTTCACGTTGATTAACAATCTTTTACAGTTTTATTGTTTTTCATAAACACCTTCTGAAGCTTTTATTTGGGTTGATATAATCCTTCAGTATTTGTGGCAATATCTTGCAATCGACCATGCTTGAATCACACAACATTCAGCACACCAAACAATGGTAACAATTCAATTAATTTTATTAATTGTAACAATAACCATTTTATTTGCTCTTTTTGTTGTGCAACTACTGACACAAGACAGCAAATACAAGTGAAAAATGTAAAAAACAACAGCGGTAAAGCAAATACAATTGAAAAATTAAAAAAACAACAGCAGTAAAACAGAGCAATTGCATCATTTATTCATGCCGCAATGCACTCTGGGAGTTAGTAATTCTGAGTAGCTATAATAAGTCAAATATAAACCTAAAGTAAATTATCAAGTACTCCCTACAGATCTTTTTTAGTTACTAGAACTCTTTGTAAGTGAACTATACTAACTAAGCATTTGTCAGTACAACATATTATTCCTATTTCACTTTACTTAGTTTTATTAAGGCAATCGGTTTGCATGCTTTTTTTAAGTAACGTATGGTTGGGGCATTTACATTTCTGTGATTAGCAGTTCATTTACAGATTCAGCCTTTCTTGTTCACACTGCTGATTTTTATCTCAAACTCTTTCTTGCAGTTACTCCTGTCAAATTCAGACTGTACACATTCCATGTTTTTAGTCATCATTTGAAATGTTTGACTCCTCTGATCTGAACATTGCAATTTCTTTTTAAGATTCACATCTATACCTTCTAAATAATCTCCTCAGACCAGCAAATTCTCACAGACATGAAACTGTCACAGAGATGAGAGCAGATTTTGGGTTATACTATACAAACAATTCTCCTTGCCTCAGTATTTGGACTTGGGATTTGATATGGATTAATCAATATTAATCATGCTGCTTGCTTTGGCTTGAACTGATTTGCTGAAATTAAAACATGGACTATAATAGGTGAATGCTAGCCAGTGAGATTGCTACTTGTGCATTAGTTCCACCCACTAGAGAAAGAACCACCAGTACCTTCTTCTTGTTCTTAAAGGCTGAATAATTCGAATCCAACTCAGATATTTTGGCATTAAAAAACACAAAGAATATAATTTTCATGCAGCACGTCAATTCTATGTGGTATGAAGGACATTTTCTCTCTCTTTGTGTTTGTGAGAGAAACACAGATTCAGCAAATGTACTATAGCTACAGCTTCTGGTTAGTCAAGGTCTTTACTGGTTCAATAAGGCAAAGGTCATTTAAAAATTAGACATGGCAATAAGATGAAAGTTCACAAATCTACATGTGGAATAAATATTCACAAATGATCTCTGTTTCCAAACCTCTGTTTTAGTCTGATAAAAAGACACGAGTTCAAATCAACCTTAAATCCAGCATAGAGGGGTTCAGTGAATGTGGTGTTGAATGTGTGTAAGTGTGTGAGTGTGTGTGTGTCAGAGACACTGTAGAAGGACAGAGTGCCGGCCGACCAGTCCAGATACACTCCTACTCTCTTAGAGGATAGATGGTCTATCGTGTTTGTTTGCTTCTTATCATGACAGGCAGTGTATCTTCCTTGAAAGTAGTTTAGACTCCAGGATTTGTCATTGTATCCAAACCAAGACTCTCTCATTTTTTTCCTGTTGATTCCTTTGTATGTCACTGATATATTAGCAGTATATCCACTCCATTCAGCCTCCCAGTAATGGCGTCCAGTCAGACTCTCAACACACAGATCCTGATCACAGAACTCAAATCTCTCTGGATGATCAGGATACGGCTGGCGCTGTAGCATATACGTGATCTTTCTGTTCTCCTCAGACAGCATGAGTTTAGTATTTGCTGTGTTTGGATCCAGTGTGAGATCACAGGCCCCTGAACACAAGAGGAGAGATAAAATAAGAACACCAATAAGAGCAATTCATGAATCAGTGTCAGGAAATAACTTTCTCAGGGCCAATATTTGCCCAATGGAACTGATTTACAGGGACATTTTACCTTTGTATGTGCATTTTTTAAAATAATTTTTAATATAATTTTATTATAAAAATTTTTATCATTTATAATTATAATTATGTAAGGCTGCTTTGATTTCCTTGTGAAGCCATAACTCAGGATATATTTTCTCTAATTGATGTACTCTCATTGTTAATTTATTGAATTTATTCTGTTTGATTAATGTTTGATTATGCCTGGCAAAATAAATGTTAATATTTGATTTATTCTGGGTTCTTCTGAAATCATTATTTCTAGTAGATTAAAGTGCATTTCCGCAAATTGGCATCCAGGATAGATCATGCCAAAGTACCAATGAATGGAGTAGGGGGCACATCATCCAGGACCTTCTGATGTCTGACTATCACTGACTTAGTAAGTTGCAGTTTCGTGATTCTAAAAAGAAAATAAAAAATAAATAAATACACTTTTATGTGCAAGCAGGGAGCGGCCTACTCCAAGGTATCATAATCACCCTGCATCCTCTGACGAAGATCAGAAATGGCGAGTTTGTGTCCGTGATTTCACTAAAGGCCGAGTTAATTTCTGTGCAACACCGGGTCCTTTATGAACAAATAATTTAAAGTATGGGATTTCCAGAATAATTTAGTATCTAAATTAATACATAATCGATATTTGTGATCAGGTTTTATTAGAAATACATCCTAAAATTAAAGAATCTGTCATGATCTGCAGCTGGAGTGCCTATGAACTCCACCAGAGGGCACTCCACCTCTGACTCTTGCCAATCTACCCCAGACTTCAGTTCCCATAATTCTTTGCTGGACTCATCATCATTGATTGCCTTCACCTGTATCTCATTACCTCATCAGTCTCACCCTATTTATATAGTATGGTTATCCATTCATTTATTGCTCAGTATTACTAACGTGTTGCATTCTCATGTTTCCTGTGTTTTCCTTGTTCCTTGTTGCCTTGCTTTGCCTTGTTTTTGACCCTGGACTGTTTCCTTGTTTTGATCATTTGCTTCCTGCCCTGACCATTGCCTGTTTATTGGATTACTCTTTTGTCTGCCCTGGATTATCCCTGTTTGCTGTTGTTTGATCCTGCCTGTTTTGACCACTCCAAAATTATCTAGTAAAGAGTAGGGCTCCAATACTATGACAAATCATTATGGCTGATTATTGATTGTCATATTGTAATAATGATTATTAATGCTTATTAAAGAAACACATTGAAAACTTTTTTGGTCGCACTTTGTTTTAAGGTCCAGTTCTCACTATTAACTAACTATTATCTATGACGTTTGCCTCAGTAAACTCTTAATTTGCTGCTTATTAATAGTTAGTGAATTTATAAATTAATTAATGCCTTATTTATAAATGTGAGCAGATCTAAAGGCCATGCAACAATCAACACTTTTCATTCATTTTTCACATTTCACTTAATAGATTTAGTGCAGGGTCATTTTTGTCTCCTAATCATGAATTTCTGCATTTCTGACCCTGCCATGAAGATTCTGTGTGTTTAAACCTACATCTTTGTGGTCCTGCTGTCATTCTGATCTCTCCTCCATGCTCCACACTATAAACACACAAACACACATTTGAACTTCATCTCTCTCATGTTGATAGTCAGGACAGCTATTACAAACAGTATTATTTAGTACAGTACAGTTTACAATTTTATTATTAACTGTTAATCATACACAGTATTTTGCACCACAGTATCATCTGACGAAAAGACTCATAAAGCTTTAAAATACCAGTAAAGAAATGTTTATAAAGGGATTTTTTAGTCAGAGAACTCTTTATGTATTATATTACCTATTATCACAATTTTCCAGATGTCCCCCTACACACAGTACAATATGTCAGCATTAGTGTTTGACATACTTGAGTTTCTCCAGTTTATAGTTTGGATCCTGCAGTTTATGGTTGAGCAGCTGGACTCCTGATTGTCCTGGGTGATTGTAGCTCAGATCCAGCTCTCTAAGGTGTGAGGGGTTTGAACTCAGAGCTGAAGACAAATAACCACAGCCTTCCTCCGTCACCATACAGCCAGACAACCTACAGACACACACAGATCAGCTACAGACAGATGGTGTTTCCCTGCC
This sequence comes from allo-octoploid hybrid of Carassius auratus x Cyprinus carpio, assembly GCA_024542945.1. Lineage (NCBI taxonomy): Eukaryota > Metazoa > Chordata > Actinopteri > Cypriniformes > allo-octoploid hybrid of Carassius auratus x Cyprinus carpio. The sequence continues at coordinate 201,624 of JANHFF010000099.1, read as the reverse complement.
TGTGGCCTGAGATTCAAGATGGCGGCGTGATGTACACCAGAATATTGAGTCTCTGTCAAACTATGAGAAACTGCTCATGTTACTAGGGGAATGTATGAGTGATCCAGCTTGAGTTTGTCTCCTGCACACTTTATTAACATTCTTTTTTATTTTATTGTATAACTTATTATTTTATTACTCTTATTTACTTCTACTTGTGAACCTATTATATTTTTATACTTCAATTATTGTTTTTGTTCTTTTTTTATGTTATTTTGCACTACTCCTTTCATGCACTGTTTTGATTGTATGCAGCAATGCTGTATTGCTTTGGGGAGAGAGAGAGAGAGAGAGAGAGAGAGAGAGAGAGAGAGAGAGAGAGAGAGTTTTCTGTGAGGGGTAGGTTTAGGGGTTAGGTTTATGGGATAGAAAATACAGTTTGTACAGAATAAAAAACCATTACACTTATGAAGAGTCCCTGTCAACCACATATGCCAATGTGTGTGTGTGTGTGTGTGTGTGTGTGTGTGTGTGTGTGTGTGTGTGTGTCTTTAATGTATTTGTAAACACTTTAAGGGACAGTGAATATGAATGCAATTAATGTTCCATAAAAGTTGGTTTAGAGCACTTAATGTCATTTTCCCATTTTTCATGACCTAATCTAAAGTGAGAACTATTCACTCCTTATTACAAATTAAAAATACCTTTACTATGAGCTAATTAAACAATAATAATTATGTTAATTACAGTGATAATGAATGAAGAACTCAAGAATTTGTATAGAGTCTATTTATGTAATAACTTAAGTTTAAAACTGGGAATTAACTATAAACTAATAGTTTGTTAATGATTTATAAATACTTTGTAAGTGTATGCTTATTATTAAGTGTTACCCATTTAACTATATTTGTACTTTAGTGACCTGCAGTTATATTATGGGGAAGATTGGTAAACTGCACTCAGCTGCACCTGTACTATAACAGACTAAATGTATACTTTATTTAAATGTAACTGTACTGATGTGTACTAAAGTTCTACAGTGTAGTGTACAATATAAAATGATTGTACTATACAACTGCACTTCTGTTAAATACTAAATGTTAAATACTGCAGGTTTATTTTTCATAAGGGGCGTAGTTGTACCATGTTGCTTTCAACCCCTGCCAGACCAGTTAAAACCCTCTTTAAATACCTCAGCATCTCCAGCTGACAGTTTGGAGTCTTCAGTCCATCAGAGAGCAGCTTCACTCCTGAATCCTGCAGGTCATTGTTACTCAGATCCACTTCTCTCAGGACAGAGCTTGAGGATTGTAGAGCTGATGACAAACTCTCACAACACTGAGCAGTGAGATTACAGGACTGTAGCCTGTGTGGAGAACAAAACAAACAGTGACACAATGTTTATTAAGCAGGTTTTATAATCTGGAGTATAGAAAAAAACTGTAGTGATGTAATAGAAGCGAATCTAGAACCATCGGTTTTATCCTGTGATTATTCAGTTTTTTTTTTTTTTTTTTAAAGTAAGGCTAAATTAAAAGAGCATTCATTAGTTTAAATTTGTGTTTCAATAATTTAGCTCTTCATAAAACATCACTCTTGGCCAATTCAGTTCATTGTCCCAAATGTTTGCAAACATTGTTTTTGAAAAGACACCATAAATAAACACATAATACAAAATAATACAATTGCATGAAAACATGAACTAACAGAAATGAATAAATAAAATATGTTAGGGAATCCAGACTCAATGTGAGCGTCCTTAATGTGAGATTTATTCACAGCAATGAGCAAACACACAGATGAGTAAATCGTAGCAACACAACACACAATAATGCAGGATGAGTAATGGCAGTCTGTTTCTGTAGCGCTATGGAAACCACACATTTCCTAGATGAGAGGGGCAAAATGCACAGTGAAGAGGAAGTGAGACAGTACAGCTAAAAATCATGTGGACAAGCCAGAGGGCTACTGTAGAAATGTTTTGTGGAAAGTTGGGACCAAAATAGAACTTTTTGTTTTAAATGATGAGCATTGTGCAAGAATCTGTGCAAGAATCTCATCCCATCTGTGAAACATGGTGGTAGTAGTATCATGGTTTGGGCCTGTTTTGCTGCATCTGGACCAGAACGAATTGCCATTATTGATGGAACAATGAATTCTGAATTATACCAGCAAATTCTAAAGGAAAATGAACTGAGAACTGAGACTGAAAAGAAAGTGGGTCATGCGGCAAGACAACGTATACAAGTCATTCTACCAAAGAATGGTTAAAGAAGAACAAGGTTAATGCTTTGGTATGGCCAAGTCAAAATGGCCAAGTCATGTTGTGGACGGAGCTGAAGCAAGGAGTTCATAGGAGGAAACCAACCAACATCACAAAGTTGAAGCAGTTCTGTACTGAGGAATGGGCTAAAACTCCTTCAAGATGTTGTGCAAGACTGATCAGCAAGTCAAGTCAAGTCACCTTTATTTATATAGTGCTTTAAACAAAAAAGATTGCGTCAAAGCAACTGAACAACATTAATTAGGAAAACAGTGTGTCAATAATGCAAAATGACAGTTAAAGGCAGTTCATCATTGAATTCAGTGATGCCATCATGCAGCTCAGTTCAGTTTAAATAGTATCTGTGCAATAATTTGCAATCAAGTCAACGATATCACTGTAAATGAAGTGTCCCCAACTAAACAAGCCAGAGGCGACAGCGGCAAGGAACCAAAACTCCATCTGTGACAGAATGGAGAAAAAACCTTGGGAGAAACCAGGCTCAGTCGGAGTTACAAGATACTTTATCTGGAGTTATTGCAAAAAGGGGTCACACCACATACTGAAAGCAAAGATGCACATACTTTTGCAATGCACAGATATGTAACAATGTATGCGTATATATGTATATTTTTGCCTCATTTGTTTGATTGGATTCTCTTTGTCTACTTTCAGGACTTGTGTGAAAATTTGATGATGATTTGGGTCATATTTACTGTATGCAGAAATATAGAAAATTGTAAAGGGTTCACAAGCTTTCAAGCAGCACAGTACATAAAGGCTTTAAGTAAAGTGTAACAAACTTCTTTAGAAAAAAATAAACTTTAATTGTATACGTATACACAAATGTAACGATGACTTACAGAGCTCGTCTGGTGTTTTTGGTCACTGGCATCAGTCTCATCAGTGCTTCATCAGATCTACCATATTCCTGAAGTTCAAACTTCTCCTGAGTCTCTTCTGACCTCAGGAGCACAAACACCAGAGCCGACCACTGAGCAGAGGAGAGATTCTGTGTTGAAATATTCCCTAATCTCAAATTCTTCTGGATTTCCTCAGCAAAGTCATCTTTCAGTTCACTCAGACAATGGAAGAGATTGATGATCTTCTCTACTGATTTCTCCACCTCTATTGTATTTTTTATATAGTCAGCAGTGTAATTGACATTCTCTGTTTTCAGTTGCAATCTCGGCAAAAGTTCCTTCAGATAAATTTGATTGGACTCAAGTGATAGACCCAGCAGGAACTGGAGGAAAAGGTCCAGGTACCCGGTCTCACTTTGTAAAGCCTTGTTGACTGCAGCTTTATGAACATCAAATAATGATGTTTTGGAGAGTTTCCATTTCAGTTTGTCTATCCAGAATTGAAGACAGGCATTTCTTTCATAGCATTTATATTGGAAAAACACGTAGAGAGCAGCAAGGAACTCCTGGACGCTGATATGTATGAAGCTGTAAACCTTTCTCTCTGAAAGAGAGCTTCCCATCTGGAAGATCTGAGTGCATAACCCAGATAACACTGACCCTTCACTGACATGTAGTCCGCACTCCTCTATATCTTCTTTGTAGAAAATCATATTTCCTTTCTGTAGCTGTTTAAAGGCCAGTTTACCAAGCTTCAGAATAATCTGATCATAACCCTTGGCTTTGGATTTAAGTTGAGGATTTTCAAGGGTTTTTTTTTCCATCTTTTGCTTCTGAGAAAGCAAGAAGTTTGTGTACATCTCTGTGAGAGTTGTGGGAGTTTTGTCATTGCTCTCTCGAGCCAGCAGAGGCTGAAGAACAGTGAGAGAGATCCAGCAGAAGACGGGGATTTGGCACATGGTGTACAGACTCCTGGAGTTCCTGATGTGACGGATGATGTTTCCAGCAACCTCAGGACTGCTGTTTTTGATGAAGTATTGCTCTTTTTGCTCATTGCTGAATCCTCGCACTTCTGTCACCTGATCAATGTAGTCTCGGGGTATTAGGCCTGCTGCTGCTGGTCTCGATGTGATCCAGATGAGAGCAGAAGGAAGCAGATCTGATTCAATCAAGTTTGTAACGATCTTACTCACTGTCGTTTTCTTATGGATATCTCTAAATCCATCATTCTCATGAAATCTCAAAGGGAAGCAACATTCATCCAGCCCATCAAAAATGAACATGACCTTACTGTCATCTTCAGGAAGAGAGGGCAGTTCAGTAAAGCAGCATTCATGAAGCAGTTCCATGAGATTGCACTGTTTTTTAATCATATTCAGTCTACGGAATGGGAGTGGAAATATGAAGAGTATGTCCTGATTTTCTCTTCCTTCAGCCCAGTCAAGGATGAATTTGTTAACAATGACTGTTTTTCCCACCCCTGCGATTCCCATTGTCAGTATTTTTCTATTTTGTCGACCCATACGGTCTTTGAGCATGTCATTGCACCGGATTGGCATCTCCTTGGCAGTAAATCTGTTGAGATTTGATTCGATCTGTCTCACCTCATGGCTATGCAGTATTCCTCCAGTCTCTTTCTCAACCACATATAGATCAGTGTAAATATCATTCAGGTACTCCTTACGACCTGTGTGAGAATTACCAACCAATATCTGCTTGTACTTATGTTGTAACATGTTCTTCACTGTGAGGCTAATTTTTCTGTAAAGATGACAACCAGCTTTATGGTCCTCTGCAGTTGAGCCTTTGAGAAAAAGGACCAGACAGCAAATGGTAAGCAAATTATTTTGTAATAAACCTGGTCTATGATTTCCTGTACTGTAGTATGTGTGAGTGATGAAAAGCCAGGTCAAGTCACCTTTATTTATATAGCACTTTATATAATACAGAAAAATGTTCATTATTGGTTCAGTTATCAGTTCATTAGTGTCATTGTTCAGCTGAGGTCAGTTCGGTGTTGATTCAATTTAGGGGGGCAGTTGTGGCCTAATAGTTAGAGAGTTGTAACCCAAAGGTCATAGGTTCGAGTCTCAGTACATATATATATACATCCTGAAGAAAGCAATCCTGCAGATATTAGCTCCAACTTTAATCAAACACAAAGCAATCAAGGGCTTCAGGATTACTAGAAACTTACAGGCAGGTGAGTTTGATTAAGAGTGCAGCTAAACTGAGAAGGCCAGAGTTGAGAACTCTTGTCCTAAAGCAATCATTGGATTTTGTCGGTAATCATGCCCTGACAATACACATTTTGTTACAGTGCCACCTACTGGTTAAAAGTAATGAGCCATTGTATTACACAATAGGTAGCATTTATTAACTAACCATTGAACTAACACTTGGCATGATAACAACTGTTTCACACATACTCCATTTGCAGTTCATATGCAGTCTAGAAGCAGTACAGGCTTGCTGATGTGTTTGCGGTGTGCTATGGTGTGGTTGTAGAGACCGAATGATTACCAGTTTGACGATGAATCATGATAAAATTCCCCACGGTTAGTATTACCATTTCATATTTCAATTATCATTAAAACTGTATTCGATTACTGCGATTTCAACAACTCAGGATAAATACAGGTGCTGGTCATATAATTAGAATATCATCAAAAAGTTGATTTATTTCACTAGTTCCATTCAAAAAAGTGAAACTTGTATATTATATTCATTCATTACACACAGACTGATATGTTTATTTCTTTTAATTTTTATGATTATAACTGACAACTAAGGAAAATCCCAAATTCAGTATCTCAGAAAATTAGAATGTAAATTAAGACCAATACTAAGAAATGATTTTTAGAAATCTTGGCCAACTAAAAAGTATAAAAATGAAAAGTATGAGCATGTACAGCACTCAATACTTAGTTGGGGCTCCTTTTGCCTAAATTACTGCAGCAATGCGGCATGGCATGGAGTCGATCAGTCTGTGGCACTGCTCAGGTGTTATGAGAGCCCAGGTTGCTCTGATAGTGGCCTTCAGCTCTTCTGCATTGTTGGGTCTGGCATATCAGATTTTCTATGGGGTTAAGGTCAGGCGAGTTTGCTGGCCAATTAAGAACAGGGATACCATGGTCCTTAAACCAGGTACTGGAAGCTTTGGCACTGTGTGGAGGTGCCAAGTCTTGTTGGAAAATGAAATCTGCATCACCATAAAGTTGGTCAGCAGCAGGAAGCATGAAGTGCTCTAAAACTTCCTGGTCTACGGCTGTGTTGACCTTGGACCTCAGAAAACACAGTGGACCAACAACAGCAGATAATATGGCACCGCAAACCAAAGAGTTAAAGAGTGGCTTGACACAAGGAATGCGACAGCTGAAACCCATGTCTTGCATACGTCTGTGCGTAGTGGTTCTTGAAGCACTGACTCCAGCTGCAGTCCACTCTTTGTGAATCTCCCCCACATTTTTAAATGGGTTTTGTTTCACAATCCTCTCCAGGGTGCAGTTATCCCTATTGCTTGTACACTTTTTTTTCTACCACATCTTTTCCTTCCCTTCGCCTCTCTATTAATGTGCTTGGACACAGAGCACTGTGAACAGCCAGCCTCTTTTGCAATGACCTTTTATGTGTCAATGGTCGTCTTTTGGACAACTGTCAATTCAGCAGTCTTCCCCATGATTGTGTAGCCTACAGAACTAGACTGAGAGACCATTTAAAGGCCTTTGCAGGTGTTTTGAGTTAATTAGCTGATTAGAGTGTGGCACTAAGTGTCTTCAATATTGAACCTTTTCACAATATTCTAATTTTCTGAGATACTGAATTTGGGATTTTCCTTAGTTGTCAGATGTAAACATCAAAATTAAAAGAAATAAACATTTGAAATATATCAGTCTGTGTGTAATGAATAAATATAATATACAAGTTTCACTTTTTGAATGGAATTAGTGAAATAAATCAACTTTTTGATGATATTCTAATTATATGACCAGCACCTGTAAATACTGTCCAGCATAAAGCACAGTTTTAAGTAACAGTCTCACATGTGCACAGAACGCAGAGTAGTTTCATTTTGTGTGAAAACATGGCGGAAATCTGGGAGGTTTTAAAAGAGTGCTAAGAAAATTATACAGATGAATAAACTCAGCTTTCGGTTCCAAAAACGGAGGTAACTCTCAGGATATGTAAGTAGCCATAGCAACTGATTCTCTGAACATAACCTCCTCCAGAGTAGATCATGTTTCAGGGTTAGTTTACTTCAGCGTTATCAGCACATGCGTGACCTTATAGTTGTCTGATATGTTAATTATAAAGCACTATTATAAGTCATATATGAGGTAATATTAAACTCTAATAAGTTATTATATTTATTGTCATATCGATATAAATTAATTATAGAACACTGTTATAACAAGGTAATGTTTATTTAATTCTAATTTATTTCTTAAATTTTATTTGTCATCTCACACATCATGGATCAGCATTTTCTATAATGTATTTCTGTAATAAAAATACATATGTGAAATTTCTTATTATATAATTAGCATCAAACAAACAATAACATTTTCATTCTCAGTGATTAAAAGATTAAATGAAAAAAATATATAAAAATGATTGCACAACCATCAAGTAGGTGGCGATATGCAATAAGTATGTAAATGACCTTTGAACAAAAGAAGAAGAAAGCAGCAGTATGGCAAGCTTTTTATTAGCATCTGTTTCCATGGTGACTCATTGATTCATCGCTCTGTTGAGAATGTCTTGTGTTTTAACTGTGTACCTCAAGTAAACAAGGTTTGCAGAGCCGGCCCCACCTATTAAGCAATATAAGGGGCTGCATAGGGCCCCGTGGCCACCAGGGGGGCCACAACACTGCGCTGAATAAAATAATAAATATGAATAAAAATGCAAGTTCACTCTCTGACAGCAGGTGGCGCTTTAGGAACAGCAGAAATACAGCCGTTACCATGGTTACCCCTCTACACAAAGCAGCCCAGCTCACCTCCTGACACCTGCTTGTTTGTCATGGAGGAAGTCAGACAGTATTTACATGTTTTCAAAAAGCCTTTCAGATTCTTTATTCACTTTGGTGTTTATCAAATAACACCAAAAATGTAAATATGCCATATCTTTATTTGTTTACACTTATACATCTTTTCATTTTAATCAGAAATAAAACACGCCAGGCCAGAAAAGAGATTATTCTGTATTATTATTGATAATAATAATAATAATAATAATAATAATAATAATAATAATAATAATAATAAATTATTCTCTTTACTTTTCATAATTATGCTTTATTCTTGGTTTATTCTCGTGTATTCTTGCTTTATTAGCATTAATCTCACTAAATGTTAATTTTTTTCTGAAAGCAATGGTTAAACTTTTAAATAGTTTTAAATGTTTTAAATATTTGTTAAAAGTGCTTAAGTAAATATATCTTCATATTTATGTATTGAAAGATAAATACTGAGAAGATACTGAGTAAGACAGTTTTGTTTTTGTTTTGTTTTTTGTTTTTTTTACAAGAGGGTTATTATAGTTAACTAAAATTAAATATATATAATATATTTTCGTTATTTGAAATAAAATAAATGTTTAGACTGTTTTATTTTAGCTAGTTGACAAGGCAACATTTCCCATTTCATTTAGTTTATCTTGATGTTCTATAATAACCAACACTAAAACTGAAATAAAATGTAATACATATATAGACTATCAAAAAAACTAATAAAAACAAACAATAAAATTACTAAAACTTTAACTAAAATGAAAATGACAGCAGAAAATATAAAAAATAATTCAAAATATTAACAAAAACTAGTACTTGAATTATACTAACAGTGCTTTACCATAAGGTGTATGTGTATGATGGGGGATGGTTATGGGGTGCCCTCTTTTGAAAATCTGCTTAGGGCCCCCAAAATGCTAGGGCCACCCCTGAAGGTTTGGGTTAATTAACTGAGAGTTAAGGGTATATGTGACGGTAAGTTAACCTTGCTTTCTGGAATACAACCCTCTGACTGTCTTCAGAAAAGAGTCGATTTTTGTTTTCATCATCACTCCATGTAATACCTAATAAAGTAGTGTTCTTAATCACAGTGCTGCATTGTCCACGGAGGTTACATGAAACAGCTCTAATTCAGCTCTTCAATTAGCCCCACCTAGTGTCAGAGAGTGGATTTACAGAGAGTTACATTTACATTATAGTTTTTGTCTGGCCAAAAAAAAACGACTGAATTTGCATGCCCTGCTGTAAATTTTGACTGGTTGAGAAAAAACAAGCTGATGTGGATTCTACATATTAAAAAAAAAAAAAAAAAAAAAAAAAAAAAGTGGATAATGTGTCTAGAATTACTTCTGGAGCAGATAAAATACACATCATCATTTATTAATCAATTATCATTTTGACTTAACCCTCTTCTTTACTTAAAGGCTGAAATGTAAGGTTTACCATTTTATAAAACTTTTTCAAAGCTTTATTTGAACATTTTGTACATGCTATTAGATCAACTGTTGTCAGTCATGTCATTTAAAATCCGGACATCATTGGTAATGTTATTGTTTTAGTGTTTATGCAAAGAAAAAGTAAATTTATATATTGTTTGTTGATTTTAAATACAAAACTTGGTGAAACAATTTATGTGTCAGTACTTTTCGAACATTTCTAGCACATTTTAACAAAACCGTGATAATACTGATAACCATGCTAATTTATGTCACTATAATCGTGATAAGAAATTTTCATACCGTTACATCTCTAAGTGGTTGTATACCACAAATACAACTAGTTCTTCATCTATCCATTATTTTAATTTCAAATCCAAATGTCGTTAAAGCAGCAGAAAATGCTTTTCGACATTGTGATCCTCTTTGTGTACAAAACAGTAACAAGTCTTTCATAGACAAACTAATGTTTAAAACAACAATGTATCCATTAATCATTTTTAAACAGATTTATATATTATGGTGCTCAAAAAAGTGGCAAACATTTAAACATGGTATCTTTCTTATGTCAAAAGGTAGTATCACAAACATTTTAAATGAAACTTTTCACACAAACAGCTGACTTTTTGTTATCCACCTTCCAAAGTGACGAGTACCATACATTACATCGCCTTGTTTTATTAAATGTGAGGTATTTTTCTTTGCTTTACCTATAGGGCAGAAAGTCATATATTGACTGTGAAACAGACTTGTAGTATAAATGGTGAAATTGCTACATTTCCACATCAATCCATGTTCATTTTGACCACGAACAATGTGCTTTTGCATTAATTCAGCTTGTTCAGCACATCAAAAATAGACTTGGTGTGGAAACGATTGCTGCACTGCTGCACCACACCGATCCTGCAATACAGTTGCTAAGTGTTTATTCAGACAAAACCTTTTCTGTTACTTGGATTTAAGCAATGTTTGGATTTGAAATCAAAATAATGGATAGATGGAGAACTAGTTGTATTTATGGTATACAACCACAGATCAGAATCACTGCAAACGTATCTTATGTTAAAGTATAATGACCCTATACTGCTTCTTGTTCGCATACCCACTGCAATCAGACTAAGTGTGAAACAGGTGTAACTGATGTTTTCAGTTACATTTTCTCTTGTACCTACATAAAGTCCATGGCATTAAGTCAAATGATTATGAGCTGTGACATGTAATTACACACAGTAAAAAACGTTGGGTTGTTTTTTTAACCCAACCGTTGGGTTACACATATTGGGTCAATCTGTTGGGTTATCTTAAAATTTGTTGGGTCATTTATTTTCGGCGTTGGGTTATTTTTAGTTATAACCCAACTGTTGGGTTAAATATGTTTCCCGCTTCACTCCGGTTCAAATTTTAACGGTCCAGTCAGCGACTCAGTGGACATCAGCGGCAGCCTGACTGATTATGAAAGGTGAGTAACGTTAACTGTTAATATAATTTTATGATGTATATGACTGTTATAACATTAAGTAATGTGTACTGAAACGTTAATTAAATCGTAAAACTATTTAAAAAACGAAGTTTTAATTCCCTTTAGTCAGTTTTTTTTCTTCCCCAGAGAATCAGATCGATTGTAAATGAATATGCTATTCCCGTTTGCTTGCTAGCATTAATAAATAAAAACATTAGCTGAAACACTAGCAAAACTGTTTAGAGAAGTATTACTTAACGTTAATAAAAATGTCTGGTGAAATGTGAAAGGTCGCCGAAATCTTTAGGCTATAAAAGCCGCACGGACCATTTATCGGATCGGACCAGTGAATGAAGCTGCTCGAGCGAGCCGAGCTCACACATCAGTCGTACGACAGACGCAGATTCAGTGAGAAGCGTTTGAATTCGCTGAATTTTCTGTTATAAAAGTTCACAATTCAGACGAAAGAGCGCAGCCGTAAGCCAATCCGCTCTTTCAGCAGAAATTCGTACCAGCGGGGCTACGTAACTTACATAACGTTACTCCTACAACAGACGTTAAAGAGGGGAGCGTAAAACAAAAGCCAATCGTCCGTGTATCAGAATTATTTGAAAGTGTTAAAATAATAATAAATAAAAAAATACTTACATAGGCTATAATTGTTTTATATAGCCATGCATGTTGTATTAAAGCCATCACAGGAATAATGGAATAGCCTATAATTATAGTCATTTTTTCTTATGAAGCTATAACAATTTTGCATTTATATTAAATGTGTTATACTAAACATGTTTCTTATGTTTTAGATAAATGGATTTCTTTGTAAAGGAAAGATTACAACAGCGGAACCTCTGCAATTTAATAGAAACATTTCAAGGTAATTATTTAGTTTAGTGATGTATAAGAGTTTTTTTTTTGTTTGTTTGTTAATGGTAATAACCTGCCTCCTCTGATGTAGCCTGTAGCCTGGTTTCTTCTCCCTCTGCCACCAAAAAGGAGCTCTTTGCCACAGTTGCCTGTGACTTGCTCATCAAAGCATTAAAGGGTTTGTTCACCCAAAAATGAAATTTCTGTCATTAAGTACTCACCTCCATGTCGTCCCAAACCCGTAAAATAGTCAACATGACTACAGTGGTTCAAACTTAATGTTATGAAGCGACGAGAATACTTTTTGTGTGCAAAAACTAAAATAACCATTTTATTCAACAAATTCTTCTGTCCCCTGTCATAATGCTATGCTATTTTCATTGCAGAGCTTCAGTGTTTACAGTACTGGCCGATGCATGCGTGTGATGCTGACAGAGGAGCCGTTCAATAATGAGTCAGCGTTTGGATGGGAGTACACGGAAGCTCTGAACTGCATTCACTACGTCAACTGCGTATGTCAACAGCTCAAACTGTTAAATAAAGTTGTTATTTTTGTTTTATTTTTGCACACAAAAGTATTCTCGTCATTTCATAATATTAAGGTTGAACCGCTGTAGTCACGTTGACTATTTTATCGATGTCTTTAATACCTTTCTGGACCTTGAAAGGTGGAATGACATTGCTGCCTATGTGTGGTTCAGAAACCTCTCGGATTTCATAAAAAAATATTAAAATATTAAAAATTGATTTGTGTTCCGAAGATGAACTTAGATCTTACAGGTTTGGGACGACATGAGGGTGAGTAATTAATGACAGAAATTTCATTTTTGGGTGAACTAACTCTTTAAGTCATGAATTTTTATAGTAGTTCTGATAAAACTACTTGGAGGGGGCAATTTTACCAAAATCTTTACCACAATTTGAGACATTTTTAACCACAGTAAGGACAGGCATTTCAATTTAGTAATTAAGTCAGACTTTACTCATTGAACTTAAAGCCATACCCTGTATTTCTCAACATCTTTGCTTAAATAACTGCTAATTGAATGTGGAAATGTTAAAACGCACATCATACTATTTGACAGCCGGCTATTTTACCAGTTGTATCTTCATTAATACTTTTGAGAATTGCTTAAAGGGATAGTTCACCCAAAAATGAAAATTCTGTGATCATTTACTTCCCCACAAGTTGTTCCAAACCTGTATGAATTTCTTTGATCTGCTGAACACAAAGGAAGATATCTGGAAGAATGTCAGTAACCAAACAGATCTCACCCCCCACTGACTACCATAGGTAGTTCAAGTTGGATAGAAAGACCTTTGGCATATACTTTGTAAATATTAAAATAGTTTACATGCACAAACAGCTATATTACTACCTAAAGGAAAAGTAAAATCTTTTTTAACTTACTTTAATTCACTACAAGTCTGCTTCAGTTTGACTTTTTTTTTCTTTGATTCATTTTTTAACATATATTGAATCCCTGGAATGTTTGTCATATATGCCAACTAAAGTTTATTTATTCTTTCAAGGTTGGTACTAATATGGTGCACTACCTCAACAATGAGACAAGCCAGGATCCACATGTCTTGGTGCTTGGAGACAAAGAAAATTCCTCCCAAGTTTTCATCATTTTCATTGGAGAGGCAGTTGAAAAGGAGACCTTCAAGCAGTGAACGTATGCTTCAAAATGTTCTACATCTATGACATAAACTACCCAAAGCCCTCTGCTCCCATTTGGGAGTTCTTGCAGCATGCAGTATAATATTCCTGGAGGAGTTCCTTTTGCACATTGCTGCCTCCTAAAAAACTTTGTATTCAAAGTTACTGATCATCAGTAGATCCAGTAGCCAAAACACAAATTAAAGGGTTAGTTCACACAAAAATGAAAATTCTGTCATTAATTACTCACCCTCATGTTGTTCCAAACCCAAGACCTCCGTTCATCTTTGGAACACAAATTAAGATATTTTTGCATTCTGACAGCTCTCTGACCCTCCCATAGACAGCAAGGGTCCTTACACCATCAATGTCCAGAAACTTAGCAAGGAGATTGGTAAAATAATCCATGTGACATCAGGGGTTCAACCGTAACAGCATACGCTGTTGAGTGGATACTGTCCAAAATGGCACTAGGGTGACACGGAGGAGACGAATTGTTGAATAAAGTCATTATTTTTTTGCTTTTGCCCACAAAAAGTATTCTCGTATAATATTACGGTTGAACCCCTGATGTCACATGGATTATTTTCCAATCTCCTTGCTAAGTTTCTGGACGTTGATGGTGTAAGGACCCTTGCTGTCTATGAACGGTCAGAGAGCTGTCAGAATGCATCAAAAATATCTTAACTTGTGTTCCAAAGATGAATGGAGGTATTACGGGTTTGGAACGACATGAGAGTGAGTAATTAATGACAGAATTTTCATTTTTGCGTGAACTATCCCTTTAAGGTGTTTATAACACAATGCATATGGTGACCACTGTAGCATTTTTTATTAAGGATATGTTTATTTCTTGAAGTATAAAGGTATGTCCTTGGTGTACACATTTGTATAGTTTTTGGTATACTGATATGTGCACATTTGTGGTTTGAATTTGTATACCGTATGTGCACAAATGTTTAGGTTGTATATTTCTGTCCTGTATATGCACATCTGTATTTTAAAAGCGTACTATATGTGCACCTGTGTAGGTTTTGAATTGGTAAACCATATGTGCACATTTGTTTTGAATATTTGTACTGTATGTGCATATTTGTGTTTTGAATTTAACGTGTATTTGAATTTATGTATATTGTTTGTGTATATTTGTTTTGAATTTAATGTGTATTTTGAATATTTGTACTTCAACATTTATTTGTTATGTGTTCTGCATGTTCACTCGTGTATTTTGAATTCAATATATGCAAAAATTGTGCATATTTATATTAAATACTAGGCTCACCAATATTGAGTAAATTTGTCATTTAAAACTTAAAACCTGTTTTTAAAACAGATTTATTGTTTTTCTAGTTAAATAAACAATCTGTATTTGAAAACTGTGTATTTTATTCATTAAAATAATCTCATGAATAAAAGTCAATAGTTAACCCAACTGTTGGGTTATTTTTTACCCAACTGGCTTTTAACCCAATCATTGGGTTAAAATAACCCACAGTTGGGAAGGTGCTATACCAACCCATAGTTGGGTTACTTGTTGGGTTATTTTTAACCCAACTTTTTTTAGTGTGCACAAACACATCAGCTGAGCAAAGAGTTACATTTGAATTAAACAGTTACTTCATTCTTCACATTAAAACCATCACAGTAGTTAACAGTCAGTCAAATATAAAAAAAAAAAAAATTAAATATTACCTTCTTTGTATTTGTTCTCTAACTCTTCAGCCAGAAGGTTCTGGTTCATCTTCTTCAAGATGTCCACTGTGATCTTCACAGCTGCTGCTTCTCCAAAATATGCCACCATCTTATCCACGGTGTCTAAGTCATCTGCATTCTCCATTTCAGAATTTGAAACACACTTATAATCCTTTAAGTACCACTGAAACCGCTTCAGATCATCTTTTACTAGATCTTTCAGTGAGTTCACAAGCAGCTCTTTAACAGATGCCATCGTCCTTCAGTGGTTCACTTCAGCATGACAAAAAGAAAAATATCTGCAGAAATATCATTATAGTACCCAAATGTTTATTGGATGATGAGATAAAGCTGCGATCCGATCATGTCAGGCCTCTTATAGGCATCTCATCCAAACGCATCTGTTAAACAGTCAGCAATTTCTCAGTAACTCACACAAGAGTCACACAAAAGCGGGAACCTAAAAGTGTGAAAACTAGTAGAAAACGAAAAAAAGCATGCACGTCACTTACAAAATGCTCAAGTTGGGTGCTCAACAATGGAGATTCTAAGAAAACCACTAGTCATAGGTGCAAAAAACACTTTGAATCTCTTGCCACTTGCCAGAAATATTTTTAGAAAAACAAATTTATAAACCATATTCCCAACATCTCAAAGTATTAGAAAGCTAAACTATGTGGAGAGAATTTGAATTTGTGGAGAAAAAAAACATGCACACATCTCATCTGATGTATAACTCAATATATTGAGAAATTACAGGTAAAACGAGACGGACAGCAATGAGACACACATAAACACACATGCTGGTTTTGCACTGTCTGCAGATTGCCATCATGATCAGAATAACTAACTAGCTTGACTAATAGGTCTTGCATTTTGAATCCACCATCAAGTTAAAATAGATATTCTAAAAAGCCTGTCTGTTCAGACATTGCTTTCATGATCAGTTTTTGATGTCACCTCTTGAGTTCTCATGCACATCTGTGACACACGCCCTGCTACACTGGTCAAATGTGTCATACAAACAGCATCTTTTTTTCCTGGAAAACAACAGTGCAAGCTTTGTTGCAGTCAAGACTTAAAAGTTGATGGCTACAGAATGAAAAACAAACAAACAAACACACAAACAAAAACCTTACCCTGAGAAACATGTAAAATCCTTTTGAGGTAATTCGCACAAACAAAAAAGTACAAGTCAGAAAAGTACATTTACATTCAATCATTGAGAAACACAGAATGCTAAGGGGATAACATATTATAGTACAAACATTTTAGTCCACAAAACGGCAGCAATGCGTAAATGAAGCTTTTTGAAGCAAAGAGGCTTTGGATACATGTATGAGGTTATTACAACCGGCTTTATTTCACTGCCATTGTCTGCCGGTCAGACAGAAGAAGGGCATCTACTAATGTGTCCCATTAAAACTAATGCTTTTGTGTCTGTTTCTTAAAGGAGCTTTGATAACATGTTGAAATGAGAAAATTTGTTATCCAAGCTATTATTGTCATATGTGTGTATAGTATTATTCATCAACTCTCTGACTTCATCTTCAATTATCTCTGCTCTTCAGGTATCAAAGACATTTTCCTCCAACTTAATCATTTGTACATACTGTCCTGTCGCTCTCCAAACACTTTATGAATGAACTGTTTCATTAATGCATGAATACACTTAGCAGTACATTGAATAACAAACCCTACAGTAAGGATAATAGGCATAAAAAACTTAATTATTGGTCCCAAAAAAGCACACTTCAAGCATTGCCATCACTGTAATATTTATCTGTACTCAAACAGCTGGAACCATAGCATTTAGATGCTAAATAATTACATGAGATTACGTGTTATAATGAAATATTATTGTTATTATTATTACCAATAATTTGTTTCATTATTTCATCTTTATTTACTGTAACTGTCCATTCACCCACCTGTTGGTGATTTTGCAGACGAGTTTCACATGTGACTGGGATGAACACTCTGCATTAATAGGCATTATGGTTGACTGGTGGGTGTTGTAATCTGACAGAGCGATACTGAAGAAGCATAATAAACCCTAAATCCAGCACAGAGGGGTTCAGTGAATGTGGTGTTGAATGTGTGTAAGTGTGTGAGTGTGTGTGTGTCAGAGACGCTGTAGAAGGACAGAGAGCCGGCCGACACGTCCACATACACTCCTACTCTATCAGACCGGAGTGAAGGAGCCGGTAAGTCAGTCCTGACATTATTGTGCCAGACAGCAAATCCATTATCAGTGCACCACAGACTCCAGGATTTGTCATTGAATCCCAACTGACAGTCACTTCCTGTTTTCCTGCTGATTCCTTTATATGTGACTGCTATAATAACCCAGCCACTCCATTCAGCCTCCCAGTAACAGCGTCCAGTCAGACTCTCAACACACAGAACCTGCTCATAGTCCTCAAATCTGTCTGGATGATCAGGATACGACTGGCGCTTTTTCACATGTTTCACTTTCCTGTTGTCCTCATACAGACAGAGACGAATGTATGTTGTGTTTGGATCCAGCGTGAGATCAAAAGCATCTGAACACAAGAAGATAGAAACACAACACAATGTATAACACAGCAACAATCACTAGATGTGTGTGTGTGTGTGTGGTCCAGGTAAACCCTACATTGTGGGGACCAAATGTCCCCATGAAATATGAAAACCCAATGTGCATGTGTGTGTGTTTGTAGACCTACAGTTTCGTAGTCCTGCTGTCATTCGGTCTCCTCCATGATCCACACTATAAACACAAACACTCATGCTGATTGTCAGGACAGTCACCACAGGTTGTATGATTTACTACCCTGTACTGTACAGTTCACAATTTATTGGATAAAAATATAGTAAAGCATAAAAACTGAACTACTATTTTAATAAAACTAAAGAAGTCTGCTTATGATGATCTCAGAGAGCGATAATGCAGCTAAGATCGAATTAAAAATGACTTGAACACAAGAGATGATCTAATGTGTGGTTCCTTTAATGATGTTTATCCTAAAAAGTGTATCACAAGACTCCTAGGATAGCAGAAAGAGAAACGGGGGATCTAGAAGGTGAAGTGATAAGAGTGGAAGACCAGAGGATAGGTCAACCATTTGTCTGTTCCCACATCCTTTTTCCTGATGCCTGAACTTTGTTGCATTGGTGTTAAAGTGCCCCTAGTATGGTTAATGAAAGGTTCATATTTTGGTTTTGGGAGTTCCCAACAACAGGTTGACATGCATGCAAGGTCAAAAAACACTTTCAATGTCTTAAAATATGCATTTATTTTTTCCTTTTTTTGCGCAATGACTCCCAAATGTTTCGTTTAACGATTCATTTTTCCAAACTCCTCCTTTGCGTGACGCTAAACTGCGGTGATTGGTCTGATGACCCAGTCTGTCGTGACTGGTCTACTGCATGCAGCATGTCAATAATAGAACACCCATCACCATTACCAGCCCACAGCTCAGTGGTAAACACCCAAACAGACATGTTATACGTGTTAGCCCAATGCAGAAACATATTGATAAAGCACTGCAGTTTGTACACTAACGTATTGCTCTATTCTTTATCAGAACTACAAGTAATAACAACGACAAACATTCACTATTCATCCATATATTTCTAGAAAATTGCAAGTGAACAGATATTGCTGTTAGACAGAGACCTACAAGCTGCGCGGAGCGAACACAATACACACATCTAAATATGTATTTTGCAATGCTACAGTAGGCTTCAGAGAACATGACGGCAAGTTTTTAAAAGAATTACTCTACTTTCAGAATAAAAATATCCTGATAATTTACTCATCCCCATGTCATCCAAGATTTTCATGTCTCCCTTTCTTCAGTCGCAAAGAATTTGTCAGTCGCAACTTATATAACGAAACGATCAGTCATTTTCTTAAAAAAAAATAAAAAAATGATACACTTTTTGCTCGTCTTGTCTAGCTCTGCGATGCGCATGCATACTCTGTGTACAACGGTTCAAGACAGGGGATGTTTTAAAACTCCCAATACTTTTCTCCTCCAACTTCAAAATCGTCCTACATCGTTGTTTAAATTTATTTTGTACATTTTTTTTTTTGGAAAGCGTGTTTGACTATCCTTGCACGTTCACTTTGTAAATAATGGATCGGTGATTCTGCAGCAATTTCGGATGATTTTGAAGTTGAAGGAGAAAATGAGTTGGGAGTTTTTCGACATACCCTAACTGTACCCTAAAGGATTTCCCCTCACAGATGGTGTTTGAGGGAGGGGAGGTTTAAGTTTTCCTGTGTCTGCGCGCACAACAAGCAGGCGGGCATAAATATGCTAATGTTTCAGTTTGACGTCACCTTGAAACAGCTAAAGAGTCATTTTAAAAACGACTCGTTTTCATGACTCGGAGTCGACTCTTTCTTTTGAAAGACAATAACTTTATACACAGTGCACTTTTAGATTGAAAACTTTGCAGGATGTTTTCATTCACTTAGAGCTGTGTTACACACTGCATGAAAGGTCATTTTCCAAAATCCATAATATGGGTACTTAAAAAAAAACAAAAAAAACGAAACTCATTTATGTGCCGTCCGGAAGCTTGCTTTCTGTGGCTGAATATTGTCTTTTTGCTCCATCCCAAAGAGGCACAAAATCACTATGACAGGACTTTACCTCGACTGATCAGTTCAACCCAAGCAGCTGTGTTCTCACCCATCTTCACAAAACTGCTCAAGTCACATTTCTTTCATGAACATTTGGCCCACTAATACTAACAGACTACTTTGACCTTCCACTTAAAACAATAACAATTAAAAACGAGAATAGATCGAAATAGAAAACAGTGATTTTTAAATTGTAAATATTTTACAACATTAATGTTTTTGACTCTAGCCTTTGCCTCACAAGTAACCTTTGTAAAATTAAGGCCCAATCAAAAATAATTAATCATGCATATAAACGATTGAAAAGCTGAAACTTACGATGGTCTTCTGGTGGACACCGGCGATCTCTGTGCCTCTGACATCAGGCGTATGAACTCCAGAGCTGACCGCTGAGCTGATGAGAGACGCTGTGCTGAAAGATTTCCTGAGCTCAGATTCTTCCGGATATCCTCAGCAAAGTCATCTTTCATTTCAACCAGGCAGTATAAGAGGTTGATAATCATCTCCACAGAATTTTCTTTCTCTATTGTCTTTTTGATATAGTCTGCAGTGCCTTTGAGATTCTCAGGTTTTAGTTCCAGCTGTGGCAGCAGCTCCTTCAGGTCACTCTGACTGGACTCCAGTGAGAGACCCAAGAGGAATCGGAGGAAAAGGTCCAGGTGTCCATTTTTGCTTTGTAAAGCTTTGTCAATCCCAGCCTTGTGAAGGTCAAATAATGATGCTTTGGAGCGTTTCAATGTAAATTTTCCTCTCTCAAATTGAAGAAAGGCATTCCTTCCATAACATTTATATTTGAAAAACACATAAATAGCAGCGAGGAACTCCTGGACGCTGAGATGTATGAAGCTGTAAACCTTTCTCTCTGAAAGAGAGCTTTCCATCTGGAAGATCTGAGTGCATAACCCAGATAACACTGACCCTTCACTGACATCTAGTCCACACTTCTCAAGATCTTCTTTGTAGAAAATCAGATTTCCTTTCTCTAGCTGTTGAAAGGCCAGTTTCCCAAGCTTTATAACAATCTGATCAAATGACTTGACTTTGGATTTAAGTTCCGGGTTATATTTTCTTTCCATCTGTTGATTCTGACAAAGTAAGAAGTTTGTGTACATCTCTGTGAGAGTTGTGGGAGTTTTGTCATTGCTCTCTCGAGCCAGCAGAGGCTGAAGAACAGTGAGAGAGATCCAGCAGAAGACGGGGATGTGGCACATGGTGTACAGACTCCTGGAGTTCCTGATGTGACGGATGATGTTTCCAGCAACCTCAGGACTGCTGTTTTTGATGAAGTATTGCTCTTTCTGCTCATCATTGAATCCTCGCACTTCTGTCACCTGATCAATGTAGTCTCGGGGTATCAGACTGGCTGCTGCTGGTCTGGATGTGATCCAGATGAGAGCAGAAGGAACCAGATGTCTCTTGATCAGGTTTGTTACTATCTTACTCACTGTTGTTTTTTTATGCACATCTGTAATTCTGTCGCCCTTTTTAAAGCTTAAAGGAAAGTGACACTCATCCAGTCCATCAAAGATGAACATGACCTTACCATCATCTTCAGGAAGAGAGGACAGTTCTTCAGGATCACTAAAGAAGCATTTGTTCAGCAGTCCCATGAGACTGTACTTAGTTTTAATAATATTCAGTCTACGGAATGGGAGTGGAAATATGAAGAGTATATCTTGATTTTCTCTTCCTTCAGCCCAGTCAAGAATTCATTTATTAACAGAGATAGTTTTTCCCACCCCTGAGATCCCCATAGTCAACACTATCCTGTTTTGTTCACCCGTATCACGCTGGCTTTTAAAAATGTCATTGCACTGGATCAGTGTGTCTGTCTCAGCAAACTGATTGGCAGCTTCGATCCTCATCACCTCATCATGTTCACACACCATTCCTCCGGTCACATTCTCCACCACATACAGATCAGTCTTAATTTCTGTCAGAAGTTCTAGATGACCCGACTTGTACTCCTGCTGTAATTTATTTTTCAGTCTGAGGCTGATATTTCTATAATCATGTTGAGCAGCTTTACTGTACTCTGCAGCTGAGCCTTTGAGAAAGAGGAAAAGAGAGAATATGTCAAATAGTAAGTGATTTATGATACTGGATTTGAGTGTGCATTGGTTGTTATTGCGCTGCATTATAGTATTGCGTGAATGTGCTCAATAATGTCCAGTATGGTTATGGACACCACTACAAATGGCTGTCCCCACAAATAGTGCCCTATTTAAATGGATAGTTCACCCAAAAATGAACATTCTGTCACTAATTGCTCATCCTCGTGGTGTTTTAAACCCGTGAGACCTCGGTTCATCTTTGGAACACAAATTAAGATATTTTTGAAATCCGAGAGCTTTCTGACCCTGCATACACAGCAAGGAACCTACCACATTCAAGAACTAGAAAGGTAGTGAGGACATCATTAAAATAGTCCTTGTGACATCAGTGGTTCAGCTGTAATGTTATAAAGCTACAAGAATAATTTTAGTGTGCAGAAAAACAAAAATTTGGGTGAGCTAACCCTTTAAGGGTATGGGGCAATTTCGGACACAGTTTGTGTATGTTTCGCTTACTGCAGAAACCCACTTCAGGTCTTTCAGTCGCTACTAATGAGCTAATTAGTTGAATCAGGTGTGTTAAATGAGGGAAACATACAAAATGTGCAGTGCTGGGGGCCAAGAGGACAGGTTTAAGAGCCCCTGCTTTAAATCATCACATCTGCAAACAGTCAGTTATTTAAAAGTGTTTAAAAATATTTTTTAAAACAAATTCAACATATTACAGTACCCTTATCGATCTTTGTTGGTGTACTGTGTTCTGCAGGGTTTAAGCTGTAGTTGATGTGTAATGTGCCTTAAAAAACATTTCCAGTGATTATAGGAGCATTTATTCTTGCACCTCTTACAGCTTTCAGACCAACATTGACTCCAGTGTCACTGCTCGTCTGCATTGGAAGAGAGACATCGAGACATATGTAAGCTTCTTACAGAGATTTCATGACATCAGAGCTTTAATATAATAATAAATCTCCTTATCACCATCCTTGTGTTTGTTTTCAATTTGTGTAAAACAAGGTCTGTAGCAAACATAACGATACCTTGACATTTTGTTGTGCAATGTAAACTGTACACACTTACACCTCAAACATTCTCATACAAACATATTTTTAAATTAACGTAACAGCTTGGAAGTCTTTGATATAGGTGTGTGTAATTCACCTTGTAGAGCAAAAAGTTAAAGTACTGTCAACTTGAACAACTCATTAACTGGAAAAACAAAAATCCCAGGTGAATTGTTCTTCTGGGTTTTGACATCATACCTGCTGCGCTCTGTAAAAACATATAGAAATGTTTGACTGAATGAAACATTAAGACAATAAACACACAAACATGACGATACTTGGGCTATCTGTGTTCTTCAAACAATTTTGGTATTATTTTCACCAGAAAAAGTTATGTTTATAATGTGATGCCAATTGACATAGCCTTTTTCACTTTATAGATTATAAAAATAATTCACTTATCTTTTGAAGCAGTTATTTGTCACCTAAGGAACTGATTTAGTATTGATACCAAGGTACTAGATTCTGGTATCATTCTGAAGCCAACATTGTGCTATTGAGCCAATCCTACTTAGATGTTTGGTAATCAAACAAAACATAATTTTGCATTTGTTTATATGCAAACAAATGTGGAGATTTTATAACCAAAAGGTCTATAAACTTTAAATCCAGATAGGTCAATATTTTCTTAAGTAGTATTTTCCAACTTACCATTAATAATGATGGCATTTATTCTTGTTCCACCTCTGAACCAGAATCTCAATAAAATCCCCTGAAACTCATCACTGGAAATCTTTTTCCTTAAGCTTACAGAAAATGAGAACCATTACAGGAAACAAATGAAACTGGTTTTTCAAGACCGTCACAATTTGATGTCAAAACACATGTATACATCTGATTTCATGTATGTTGTACACTGATCGAGACAGAGATTACAAGCAAAGGGCAGACAGATATGCAGACAATATTAGATAATCAGGGACACTCACAGATGAAAGGATCAACACTGATTATTGAATGATAATCAGCTACTTTTAAAAGTTACAGAAATGTTTATTGTAAAATAAGGAATCCAACAATTTCTATATGAACTAAAACTATTTATGTGAACTGAAATATGTTTGTTTGATGACATCAGTGTGACTAAATTAATTTTAAAAATGTTTGTGATTCCCTTTATTTATTTGTATTCATTTTTCATGTACAAACCCGATTCCAAAAAAGTTGGGACACTGTACAAATTGTGAGTAAAAAAGGAATGGAATAATTTACAAATCTCATAAACTTATATTTTATTCACAATAGAATATAGATAACATATCAAATGTTGAAAGTAAGACATTTTGAAATGCCATGCCAAATATTGGCTCATTTTGGATTTCATGAGAGCTACACATTCCAAAAAAGTTGGGACAGGTAGCAATAAGAGGCCGGAAAAGTTAAATGTACATATAAGGAACAGCTGGAGGACCAGTATGCAACTTATTAGGTCAATTGGCAACATGATTGGGTATAAAAAGAGCCTCTCAGAGTGGCAGTGTCTCTCAGAAGTCAAGATGGGCAGAGGATCACCAATTCCCCCAATGCTGCGGTGAAAAATAGTGGAGCAATATCAGAAAGGAGTTTCTCAGAGAAAAATTGCAAAGAGTTTGAAGTTATCATCATCTACAGTGCATAATATCATCCAAAGATTCAGAGAATCTGGAACAATCTCTGTGCATAAGGGTCAAGGCCGGAAAACCATACTGGATGCCTGTAATTTTCGGGCACTTAGACTGCACTGCATCACATACAGGAATGCTACTGTAATGGAAATCACAACATGGGCTCAGGAATACTACATCATGGCTGTGTAGAAGAAGGATCCGGGTACTGAAATGGCCAGCCTGCAGTCCAGATCTTTCACCATAGAAAACATTTGGAGCATCATAAAGAGGAAGATGCGACAAAGAAGACCTAAGACAGTTGAGCAACTAGAAGCCTGTATTAGACAAGAATGGGACAACATTCCTATTCCTAAACTTGAGCAAATTGTCTCCTCAGTCCCCAGACGTTTGCAGACTGTTATAAAAAGAAGAGGGGATGCCACAAAGTGTTGATGCCATGAAATTTAAAATCAACTTATTTTTCCCTTAAAATGATAAATTTTCTCAGTTTAAACATTTGATATGTCATCTGTGTTGTATTCTGAATAAAATATTGAAATTTGAAACTTCCACATCATTGCATTCTGTTTTTATTCACAATTTGTACAGTGTCCCAACTTTTTTGGAATCGGGTTTGTAGTTATTGCTTCCTTACATAGATTTGCTTTGTTAAATGTCTTGGGAACATATTGAATTGTTTGCTACTGGATTTCTGAAATTCAGTAAAAATCAAAAGTTCTGTACTGTTTGCTCTAAAAGCTTTTTGTAATCAATAATTTCCACTCAAGGTACAGCATGACAACACCAAACATTAGTAGAGTGCTGATAAAACTGATCATAGGCAATGTGGTTTACATTCACATGATTTTGACTCACACTCAGTAGCTGCTTGCGCTGCAGTTCCTCATGTTATGTATGTGTCTAAACCATGAACATCTTAATGGCATTTCCTCAATGTCTATTTAACATCTGACAGGAAGCATCTTAGAGATCCCTTACGAAAATTAACCATGGTTTTACTACAAATAAAACCAAAAATACATTTAAAAAAAATAATAATAATAATGATAATGGTTACTATAGTCAAACCATGGTAACCACAAATTAACCTTGGTTTTGCTACACTAACCATAGTTTAACCAGGGTATTTGTGTCATTTTTTCCTTTTGTTATATGTATTATTGAGTTTACCGAACCTTTGTCATTGCACCTGAATGTGAACATCAGTAATAAAAATATATGTTCATTCATTTGGATTATGTTTTACACTAAGTAAATGATAAAAATAAAAATATAATAAAAATAAATAAAAAATGACCTTGCATATAAGGGAATAAGAATGAGTTAAATTAGTGCAGTCATATTTCTGAATGGCATTCTCACTTCAAAAAAGGGAAATCTGTGTCGCGCTGAAGATTTCAATGATTTTACTATTCAATACAATGTAACATTTCCTCCCGCTGTGCAATTTCTGTTATTTATAGCGAGATGCGCACTCAACACTAGCATGTCCATCAAGTGTGCTTATAAAGAAAAACAATAGAAAAGTAGCTCATTGGTTTAGCACAGGGGTTTTCAAAGTCTAAGACAGTGGGACTCCCTTTTGACACAACTTACCCAATGGCGCCCCCCAAAAAATATCTTGACAAACCACACATAAAGTTTGTGGTTCATCAGCTGGTCCTGTCCATGTAAATCCTAAACTCAAATACTGATCATCATATCGTCGTCTTTTGGGTTTAAGCTCTGAAGTTGAATGCTTTGAATCAGGAGGTCTTAGAAACCGCTATTAATAGGCATATACCTGTATTGGCGGGCTTGCCAAACAGCAGCGAAATGAGCGAATTCACAGCTATGGCCTTTTGGGGTAAAAATGTTTCTCATATTTTTGACTTATTATATTTTAGTATGGTTTAAATAAAAACATTTAATTATAATAAAAATACATATAATAATTAAACTCAATAATTCTATTTTTAATTTATTATAATTTTCCCCCATGCCTCCCCTGACATG
Organism: allo-octoploid hybrid of Carassius auratus x Cyprinus carpio; assembly: GCA_024542945.1. Lineage (NCBI taxonomy): Eukaryota > Metazoa > Chordata > Actinopteri > Cypriniformes > allo-octoploid hybrid of Carassius auratus x Cyprinus carpio. Next base: position 175,032 of record JANHFF010000099.1, on the reverse strand, counting down.
CTCTGGCGCCCCCCTGGGGAGACGCGCCCCATCCTTTGAAAACCCCTGGTTTAGCATTACAAAATTAACAAATATATTATACATGGCTATACACACTCATTCAAAGCACATTTACTCAAATATACACATATCTTCTGATAGAACAAATAAATGCGCAGCCTAATATTGACCTGCATTCATACTCGGCAATGAAAATATAAATGGACATGCTGTTGCATTGTGAATAATTTTTAAGACTGTTATGTTGTGGTCACTTACTTGGTTGGTTCTAGGCTACTCCAGAAGCTCTACCAGTTGCACGGTATGGATGGACCACATTTGTTGGGTCCTTGTCTGTGGAAGAGAACTTGGTATGCGAAAATGCAATCATTAGATAGGAATGATGATCGCGGGGAAATCCACACAACATTCTGGATAACGTGGAAACACGTCTCTCGGTGGCGCGTTATCTCTCAATCTGAAGCGTCTGTCATATGAAACATATATGTGCTTTCATAAATATATTTATTTCTCCTCATCAGATATTATTCTCATGAATATTATCACAGTATGTGAAACTGCAGTGGGACCAGTTTAAACAGTGTTAATGGAGGTGAAGTTATAATATAAGTTTCAGTTAAGTATTTTTGGGAGTATCTGTACTTTACTTGAGTTTTTATATTTCAGGCAACTTTTACTTTTACCCTACTACATTTCCTAATTAAAATGTATACTTTTACTTCGATACATTTCCCCGAAGCATATTCGTAACTACAAATTAGTCAGTAGTTAGAAGAACATGGGTGAAAGGTGGTGGCAATTATCAGGGCCCCCACTGCCCAAGAAGCCCACTAATCCAGTAGTTATGCTATATTAAGTAGCTCAACTTTGTTTTAAAAAGTGGATGGGACCATAGTGTGTGTTTGTGTGTGAGTGTGAGTGTGTGTTTGTGTGTGTGTGTGTGTGTGGTGAGATTGAATGTATCGACTTGGAGCTTATTTTAACGTGATAGTTTCATTATTTTATGTTCTATGATCAAATTTATTACTATGCCTGAAATTCTTCACGTCAGTAAAAAATACATATATAAGTAATAAATATCCATATTCCTAAACAGTCTAGTGGTAGATTTTTCATTAAGCGTGTCAGAGAGTTTGGGTTCTCATCTACCCTCACCCAAATTTTTTCCCCCTTATTAAAATCAAAGATGTTCATCAGTGATAATATATCAGCAGGAACACATTTGTGTGTATTTTATTTTTTGATTTAACCAGAAGGAATAGATCATCTCCGCAACGTCATAAAGTGATGCATTGAAGCAGTGCTTGAAGTGTGACGGTGTTCTGGCGATTTGTGCTACCTCCCATTAAAACAGATGGTAGAATAATTGATAGCGAAAAGTGCTACCTATCAGATTTTGCTTTCAACCTGATATTAAAGGTTTGAGGCTTTATTAACAAGTACTGTACACCTACTCCGAGGGCCGGCAATAGCTACAGTATAGGCAGAGTAGGCAAATGCCTAGGACCGCGGGCTTTAAGGAGGGGCCTCCATGGGCGCAACATACCCTATATGCTAGTTCACCAGTCAAGACAGGCAGAAATACTAGCATTATCGTTCATTGAATATAGTTGAATTGTCACTCATCTGCAGTTAAACCAATTAATGTTTTAAAGCTGGTCCTGCCTTCTGAATGTTTGTGTAACAAATGCATCCATCAGGTGCTGCAAACTGTGTGATGCAAATGGCTAATTAGGCATGCAAAAAAGTACAGATCATAATGCAGGAGTTGTTGTCATCTATTTTGGAATGATTGCAATGTATTTTAAATATAAACTTGTCCTGTCAATCAGCGTGATTTCTGGAAAGATCATTCACTGCTTTATGATGAGTTTAAAGGGGTCATATGATGCGATTTCAAGTTTTCCTTTCTCTTTGGAGTGTTTCAAGCTCTTGGTGCATAAAGAAGATCTGTAAAGTTGCAAAGACTAAAGCCTCAAATCCAAAGAGATATTCTTTATAAAAGTTAAGTCAACCACGCCCCCCTAAAATGACTCATTCTAACACAACCCCACATCTCTACATCACTGTGTGGGAAGATTTAAGATTTGCATAACACCGCCCAGATGTTCACGCAAAGAAAGAAGGCATAACTTATATTCTCTCTGTTGCCGCCAGTGCCATGTTGTGGAGTCGCTGTGTGTTTCATTGTGAAAGTGAAGCTACTTTGTTTGGTCTTCCAAAAGAGGACACAAATAGAAATCAGTGGTTAAGTTGTATTTACAACACTGTTCCAGAACAGCCTACAATGGTTCTGTGCACAAAGGCTGTTTCTATAAAGTGGGGCAGTTCCAACTTTGGCGTTTCTGACTCACAGACTGTAAGTACGTTTTCATATTTAAAGAATTTGCCACTGATGATTCAAACTTGAGTTTTGAGAAGTGTAGAGTAGCACTTGTTGTTTGTAGTTTCTCTGATCACAAATGCAGACATGATTTTATGTTTATGCGGCGAGATACACAACGCAATGCAACACGTAAAAAGACAATATAAGTCATTATAATCAGTAATTATGTCCCCACTGGATGCAACAAATTCCTTGTTTATAATGGGTTTCATTGTTTTTGTTTCGTCGTGCCGGAGACGGCATCACAGTATGGTAAAGGGCGTAACATTTACCATCACACACTTGAGGCATTTGGCCAATCACAAAGAGTTGTATAGCTGGCCAATCAAAGCATACCTTGCTTTTCAGAACGATGCGCCTTGTAAAAATCGATGCGGGGGAAAGAGGAACAACAATAATGTACAGTATGTGGAAAATAATGTTTTTTGAACCTTAAACCACATTACACCAAATACACAAAATAATGTTCTTTTTAGCAACGTCATTTGACCCCTTTAAAAGAGTGCGGGCGCCCATTGACACGCCCAGACGTGCCGCTTTGAATTTGCGCATACAATGAATGAAACTGCATTGGGAGCTGACTTGCAAAATAGCCACAAAAGTAAAAGCAGAGAAGTTTGTATCAAAGTTAAAAAGCAAACACACTAGACATTTTTAATGTTGTATGCCTCTAGTTTGAGCTCCGTCACGGTATTTCTCTATCAAGTAATTTTACTTGGCTGGAACAGCAGCTACGCTAATTATGTCTCTATTTGTTTCTCTGTTTTGCCACAGGATTTACATCCCATGGTAACTAGGATTAACACAAGCTCCAGTCTGGATCCAGAACACCTGAGAAGAGATGATGCCAACCCCTCAGAGGACCTCAGATGATGCTAACCCAGAGACAACATACAGAACTACCACATTTTGCTATAAGTTTGATTGCATAATTGCTGTTAATAGTGTTAATCGTCTGTTTGTTTACGTCTTTTATTGATTTTTCTGAACATTTCTGCCATATGCACATCAAGTCAAGTCAAGTCACTTTTATGGTCACATCACCACAGCACATGTGCCTTGGTGAGTGAAATTCTTGGGAGCGTGCACCAGAAATTGCAGAAACAGTTAACATATAACCATACAGACTTCAACAGGTGAAAATATGCAATATGCACATACATATAGTCAGTACACACAGTGTACTATTAGACATGCTTACAGTTAGCACTACACATTTTACGCAATATGTACATACATACAGTTAGCACTACACATTATACACTATACACAGAATGTACACATTCTACATTATGTAAACATATATATGCATGAAAATATGCTAAGGTGCAACAGAGTAGATTACTAGCTAGCAGGTAGATTATTGTATTAAATAGTTCGGTGTTGAACTGTTAAAGTGCAGTGTGTGGCATACCATATTGTGGAGTATGCTGTAGGGTGTATTAGTTCAGACTGTTCATAAGTCGGATAGCCTGAGGGAAAAAGCTATCCCTCAGTCGGCTAGTGCGGGATCGGATGCTGCGGAGACATCTTCCTGAGGGCAGCAGAGAGAGCAGTCTGTGGGAAGGATGGCTGGAGTCACTGATGATCCTCCGGGATTTCCTTATACACCGCCTGGTGTAGATGTCCTGGAGGGAGGGAAGCTCACCTCCAACAATGTGGCTGGCAGTTCGCAAGACCCTTTTCAGAGCTTTGCGGTTGCCAGCGGTGCTGTTTCCAAACCAGGCAGTGATGCAGCCCGTCAGGATGCTCTCTATAGTGCAGGTGTAACTGAACTATAGAGAGTGCACATGAACTGACAGTCACCACTGATAATCTACTACTAAATATTGTAGAAACTTAATTTTCTGTAAAGTTGCTTTGCAATGATTTGTATCGTAAAAAGCGCTATACAAATAAACTTGAAATGAAATTGAATTAATGGTCTTTTTTGATGTCATCTTCTAAATTCGTCTAAACTCTAACACTTATGTGTGTCATATTTAAGGTAACAATGCAATACATAATATCATATTATTGATATTAATAATATGACAATATCTGTAGTCAATATTAATTAAATGGGAGAGGGAAATCCTTCCCATACCCAGCTAGGGTAAAAAGCTATGATAAAAGCACTTACTGAAGTGGTATTCTGGAACTGTGATTAAATTTAACAAAACAGCTAAATAATAACATCAACAATAACATAAAAAAGAGATTACATTAGATAAAGTTTTATTAATATACAGTACCACTCAAAAGTTTGGAGCCATTACTATTTTTAATATTTTTTGGGGGAAAAAAATGTCTTGTGCTCATCAAATCTGCATTTATTTGATCAGAAATACAGAGAAAAGAATTCAGCAAGGATATGTTAAATAGATAAAAGTGATAGTAAAGACTTATTGTTATAAAATAAGTTGGGGAAGTTGTGGCCTAACGGTTAGAGAGTCGGACTTGCAATCCAAGGGTTGTGAGTTTGAGTCTTGGGCCGGCAGGAATTGTAGGTGGGGGAGTGAATGTACAGCGCTCTCTCCACCTTCAATACCATGACTGAGGTGCCCTTGAGCAAGGCACCGAACCCCTAACTGCTCCCCAGGCGCCGCAGCATAAATGGCTGCCCACTGCTCTGTGTGTGAAAAGAAAAAAAACAGTATAATAGATCAGCATAACAGAATGATTTATGTAGGATCATGTGACACTGAAGACTGGCATGCTGGCTGAAGAAAATTCAGCTTTGATCACAGAAATAGGCCTATATTTTAAAGCATGGCAAAACAGAAAAACATTATTTTAATTTGTAATAATATTTTACAATATTAATGTTTTTTTCTGTATTTTTGATCAAATAGGCTAAATCCACTTTTGATGAGCATAAGAGTCTTCTTTCAAAAACATTTAAAATAGCAATGTTTCCAAATTTTTGTACTGTATGAGTAAAAATATACAAAATTTAATGTTTCATGATGAATAAATAAAAATATTAGGAATCATATTTGTTTCAAGTGCTTTTTTATTTGGGGTGGGGGGCCTCCAACATGAATTTTGCCTAGGGCTTCCCAACGTCTAGAACCGGCCCTGCCTATCCCAACCCTGAACCTACCCTTACAGTAGGATAAATACGGTGCTGGTAGCATGATCTAATCGGTAGCATTATTTGTCAGAACACCTGTATGCAGCCCACTTCAAGCACTGCTTCAATGCATCACTTAATAATGTTGCAGAGACTAGTATAGAACTGCAACCCACTCAAATGCATAGTGACAGAACATGTGCATGACGTGGTTTAATTCATGGCTACAACACAGGTGCAGAGGACTGATACTATTTCTTTCTGAATATTTGAATAATTCATCTAGTTCCTTCTGTTTGAATATCAGGTATATCACCTTGATATATGGAGGGAGTTCTATCTGGCCATAGGGTCTGTGCAGGACTCATGTTTTGTGCTGATGGCTATTGTGGGAATGAGGTCTTAGCAGGGGATCTGTCACTCCAGCTCATCTAGTTGACTTGGGTTTCCTGCTGACATTCAGGGCTGCTGTGGTTGTTTTTAGTTGCTAATCCACCATCTGATCTGGATGCGCACTACATACAGTGACCTCGGAAAAAGGATGAATGAAAGAGACTAATATTAGCGTAGATGCCATTCTTCTTACGATGTTCTTAAGATGTTCTTCTTACAATGTACATCGGATGTTATTGGAAGTGTTCCTGGTTCTGGTTGACCTAATTAATGCAGCCTAATCCTTTGACAGATTTGAATTATAGAAATGTGTTAGTATGATATATGTAAACCAGGTTAAAGAGATGGGTCTTTAATCTAGATTTACACTCTGACAGAGTGTAAGTAGAAAAGGATCTACCGCCCACAGTCGATTTGCAAAACTCATGTGTAACAATCTAAAATACTGGCTAGTACTGTATAGTAAAAAGTAAGCACACTTCTTACTGCCATCACTATAATATGTCACTGTAACAGTGGTCAAATAGCTGGAAAATTAAAGATCTATATAATAAATAATTAGCTGGGTTTAAATGTTACAATGACAGATTATTGTTATTAATAATTACATATTATTTTTATAAGTGAAAATGTCACAATTCCAGCTTTATGAAGGAATACTGCAAATTGTTGTTTTGTGCCACATGGTGGTGATTTCCGAAATTAGTTTCACATGTGGCTAGGTTATATTTAGCGTTGGTAATAAACACTTACTATTACTACTTAATACTATGTGTGTGTGTGTGTGTGTGTGTGTGTTTTGTGTTATATATGTGTTAGAAGCAGGAAAAATGGGCGAGTGTAAGGATTTAAGCGTGTTTGACAAGGGCCAGATTGTGATGGCTAGATGACTGGGTCAGAGCATCTCCAAAACTGCAGCTCTTGTGGGGTGTTCCCCGTCTGCAGTGGTCAGTATCTATCAAAAGTGGTCTTTAACCTGGCTTACACATAGTACACTAATGTGCTTCTAATATCCAAATCCGTTAAAGGATTTTTAGGCTGCATTAATTAGGTAAACCGGAACCGGGAACACTTCCCATAACACCTGATGTACTTGCTACATCATTAGAAGAATGGCATCTACGCTAATATTAGTCTGTTTCTGTCTTATTCCGAGGTCACCGTAGCCACCAGATCCAGTCTGTATCCAAGTCAGATGGTCACTGCAGTCACCCGGATCCAGTACGTATCCAGACCAGATGGTGGATCAGCACCTAGAAAGGACCTCTACAGCCCTGAAAGACAGCGGAGACCAGGACTAGAGCCCCAGAGACAGATCCCCTGTAAAGACCTTGTCTCAGACGACCACCGGGACAAGACTACAGGAAACAGATGATTCTTCTGCACAATCTGACTTTGCTGCAGCCTGGAATTGAACTGCTGGTTTCGTCTGGTCAGAGGAGAACTGGTCCCCCGACTGAGCCTGGTTTCTCCCAAGGTTTTTTCTCCATTCTGTCACTGATGGAGTTTTGGTTCCTTGCCGCTGTCGCCTCTGGCTTGCTTAGTTGGGGACACTTCATTTACAGCGATATCGTTGACTTGATTGCAAATTATTGCACAGATACTATTTAAACTGAACGGAGCTGCATGATGACATCACTGAATTCAATGATGAACTGCCTTTAACTGTCATTTTGCATTATTGACACTGTTTTCCTAATTAAAGTTGTTCAGTTGCTTTGACGCAATCCTTTTTGTTTAAAGCACTATATAAATAAAGGTGACTTGACTTGAAATGAAGGAACAGTGGTGAATCGGCGACAGGGTCATGGGTGGCCAAGGCTCACTGATGCACGTGGGAGCAAAGGCTGGCCCTTGTGATCTGATCCAACAGACTAGCTACTGTAGCTTAAACTGCTCAAGAAGTTAATGCTGGTTCTGATAGAAAGGTGTCAGAATACATAGTGCATCACAGTTTGTTGCATATGGGGCTGCATAGCCGCTAGGAGTGTGACGGTATAAAATTTTCATGTTGCGATTAATTGCTAATGCTTTTATTACAGTATACTGTATTATCACAATATTGAAATTTAGTTGCAAAAAAAGTGTTGTCGTCATAAAGTATAACAGGTTTAATAACTTTTTTCTTATAACAAAAATAAACTGAACATTTAAATACAATAAAGCAATACACAAAAAATGTATAAAGTAAATAATTTCACACAGATTAAAGTGCAAAAGAACTATAAAGACTAATAGGTACCACTTTACAATAAGACCTCATTAATTAACCATAGTTAATGCACTAACATTAACAATGAGCAATACCTGGATTTGCTATAGAAGTTATTAATCTTTGTTAAAAACAATACAACTGTTAGCTCATGTTATTTCAAGTTAATTAAATAACACAGTACTAACTTTTGATTATTAACAACGTGTTATTAAATATTAAAATTAACCAAGATGAATGTTTAGAAGAATTTTTAATTAGCAGTTTATGTTTTACTAATGAATTAACTAATGTTAACTAATCGGGCCTTAATGTAAAGTGTGACTGAACAATAAAGAAACAAAACATTTTCAACAAACATGTTGTAGTCCAGATAAAAATTTTAAAAAATTTTTTTAAAAAACAGAAGAAGAAGAAGTTTGAAAATAAATAGCCTATTAAATCTAAATATGTAAGTATTTGGCGCTGTGATGAGCACCATAGCGAATACACAAATCGGATTGGCTGTTTAAATCATTTAAATAGGTTTCAGAAAGTAGTGCTGCACAGCTGCTTTGTTTATGGGGATTGTCAGAGAGTGAATGTGCGCTTTCATTCAGCACCTCACATGCTTCTCATTCGTGCTTCTTTACATGAGAGTGAGTGTGCAGCACTGTAGTGCATTGTGACCAGTTGATGGGAAAAGTATTCTTAAATTGCATTTAAAAAATTGGAATAATTCGTGGCCTGGTCTGGCCTGGTCTGATGAGTCACATTTTCTTTTATATCACGTTGATGGCCGGGTGCGTGTGCGTCACTTACCTAGGGAACACATGGCACAAGGATGCACTATAGGATTGCTTTTGGCAATTAAAAATTTCCAGCTTTTGGCTGGGAAACCTTGGGTCCTGCCATCCTTTGACACGTACCACCTACCTAAGGACTGTTGCAGACCATGTACACCCTTTCATGGAAACAGTATTTTCTGGGGGCTGTAGCCAATTTCAGCAGGATAATGCGCCCTACCACAAAGCAAAAATGGTTGAAGAATGGTTTGAAGAGCACAACAGCTGTGAGGTGTTGATCTCAATCCAGCTGAGCATCTGTGAGATGTGCTGAACAAACAAGTCTGATCTATGGAGGTTGCACCTCACAACTTACAGGACTTAAAGGATCTGCTGCTAACATCTTGTTCTCAGATACTCAACGGGTTAGGGCTGTTTTGGCAGCAAAAGGAGGACCAACACAATATTAGGAAGGTGGTCATAATGTTGTGCCTAATCAGTGTATATTTAGTTTATCTCTCAAAAAGTTAAGTATGTGTATCTGTTTAATCTAACATAAAGACACTGAAGAACCATAATAAACCCCAAATCCAGCACAGAGGGGTTCAGTGAATGTGGTGTTGAGTGTGTGTAAGTGTGTGAGTGTGTGTGTGTCAGAGACGCTGTAGAAGGACAGAGAGCCAGCCGACACGTCCACATACACTCCTATTCTATCAGACTGGAGTGAAGGAGCCGGTAAGTCAGTCCTGACATTATTGTGCCGGACAGCAAATCCATTATCAGTGCACCACAGACTCCAGGATTTGTCATTGAATCCCAACCGATTGTCACTCCTTTCTTTCCTGTTGATCCCTCTATAGGCCACTGCTATATAAACCCACCCGCTCCATTCAACTTCCCAGTAACAGCATCCAGTCAGACTCTCAACACACAGAACCTGAGGAATATCAGCAAATCTGTCTGGATGATCAGGATACGGCTGATGCTTTCTCACATGTTTCACTTTCCTGTTCTCCTCAGACAGAACGAGTCGAGTGTGTGCTGTGTTTGGATCCAGTGTGAGATCACAGGCACCTGAACACAAAAAAACACAACAACAATCACTTTATGAGTGTGTGTGTGTGTGTGTGTGTGTGTGTGTGTGTGTGTGTGTGTGTGTGTGCGTGTTTTTGTGACATATCAGGACACAACTTTGTATAATGTCATGGGTATGACACAGGTATTGTGTACAAGGAGAGGGTGACTTATGAGGACATAACCCATGTCCCCATTCAAAATGCTTATGAACCATACAGAATTAGTTTTTTTTTTTTGAGAAATTAAAGTTGCACAAAGTTTCCTGTAAGGGGCAGGGTTAGGTTTAGGGTTGGTGTAGGGCAATAGAATATACAGTTTGTACAGTATAAAAACCATTACGCATATGGGATGTCCCCACTTTTCACAAAAACAAATGTGTGTGTGTGTGTGTGTGTGTGTGTGTGTGTGTGCGTGTGTGTGTAGACCTACACTTCTGTAGTCCTGCTGTCATCCTGGTCTCTCCTCCATGGCCCACACTATAAACACAAACACACATTTGAAAATTAAAAATGTCTTAAACACAAGAGATAATCTAGTGTGTGAGTTATCCTATTTCTAAAGAAAATACTCATGTTTAGTGTAAACAGAATGTATCATTATTTGCACTTAGTGGAACATAATATATTGCTTTTTCCACTTAGTGTAACTGTCAAAAAGAAAAGAATACAATTGTTCAGTTAAAGACAGCTCAGTGTTGATTCAGTTCTTTTCAATATGTAAAGTTCATTAAATATAAAATGAGTCCAATATGGCAAAGTTTGCAAGTATGAACGCTTACTATGAGGGAGCAGTTGTGGCCTAATGGTAAGAGTCGGACTTGTAAAAGTCTCAGGTTCGAGTCTCAGTACTGGCATGGATTGTAGGTGAGGAGGATTTGAATGTACAGCGCTCTCCTCCACCCTCAATACCACGACTGAGGTGAGACCCTTGAGCAAGAACTGAACCCCAACTGCTACCTGGGCACTGCAGCAAAAGTTGCTGCCCACTGCTCTGGGTGTGTGTTCATGGTGTGTGTGTGTGTGTACACTACTCACTGCTGTGTGTGTGCACATGGATAAGTTAATTGTAGAGTACAAATTCTGAGTATGGGGCACCATAATTGGCTACATTTCACATCACTTTATTAACAAGCCTTTGTAAAAAGAACGATTAGCACATTTATTTGTGAGGTAACAGCCTCGATAGCTGTGCTGAATTATTGTCATGTGACAACAATGTAGCATACTACTCTGAAACATTATTTGTTGCTCATTGTATACTGTTTCACACACTATTCTAAATAGTAGACAGTATGCACTGTCTACTCTGCAGTAAGCAGTAAGCTTGTGTGCCATTCCGAACACCGCAGTTGCTGTTTCTGTTTGCATGTGTTTTCATTGTCCTGGGTCTCTCCCTCACACTAGATGTCCAACGAGGAGGAACGATAGCCAACCACACCTTAACCCTACAGCAACTCTATCCTTCCACCCCATTAGACGTTCAGAGAGGTGGAGCTGTAAGTCATTTGACTCTGCAATGCCACAGTGCCAATGTACCACTTGCCTGTATCACCACCCTGTGTGCAGGGGGACAGACCCGGGAGGGTGGTTGACCGAAGTTGACCTAGTCATCACAGCTGGGGAAGCAGCACTGGCATGCACATTCACACTTCATTCACTCACCACTTTCATCCCTTCCCACCATTTCTTCCGTTTGAGAAGCAGGTGCACATGCAATCCCATTGGTACATGGACTTGTTGAACATTAATTTCCCCTTCCATCAGTTTCCACATACCTGGATATTCCACACATATTTACTGCACTTTGTTTCATCCTTGTTATGCCTTATCATGTTTGTGTGTGTGTGTGTGTGTGTGTGTGCGTGTGTTTGTGTGTGTGTGTGTGTGTGTTAGTCAGCCTTCTGGACTGAGACGCTGCACCGTCTTTACATGAAACAATGAGATGAAACTCTCCTGTATAAACCAACGAGTATGAAGACCATTGAGTATGCCTTGTGTGACTCCACCGAGCAAGGACACCGACAAGCCACCTGAGTACTGCTTTTCTCCCCTTTTTTTACATTTTGTACAGCTTGTTGTCATCTACTTGTTTTAGTCAATTCTACTCACTATGTGCTTTCAAATCTCTGCTGTTATAACTAACACTCACAAATCATGCTCTGTACGTTGGAGGCAGCGCAATCCTAATAATCTCTTTACTATCCCTATGTCCTCTACTACTTCACTCTCTATTCCAGTTGGTCTCTTGAATGGCAAGTCTGATGTAAACAAAGCAGAATTTATTGAATCAACTACTTCTCATTTTAGTCTCAACCTCATGGTCCTAACTGAGACTTGGATCAAACCTGAGGACACTACCACTCCTGCAGCCCTCTCCACTAATCTAACTTTTCCCCACACCCCTCGTCCAATTGGGAGGGGTGAAGGTATTGGTCAGCTTATCTCAAATGAATGTTAATTTGGTCATCTACCATCTCTTACTGGCAACAGTTGATTTGAATAATTGCAAAAACACTTGAGAGATTTGTGTTCAACCAACTCTCTATGTTTCTTGCACAGAACAACCTCCTGGACAACAACCACTCTGGCTTCAAAAGTGGCCACTCAACTGAGACTGCCCTGCTGTTGGTTACTGAAGCCCTGAGACTGGCAAAACCAGCTTCAAAATCATCAGTACTCATCTTGCTGGATCTCTCTGCTGCTTTTGACACAGATAACCACCAGATCCTCCTGTCCACCCTCATAAAGATGGGCATCTCAGGAACTGCAATCCACAGGTAGATCCTTCAGGGTTTCTTGGAGGGGTGGGGGTTCCTCAAGGCTCATTGCTTGGACCACTTCTAGTCTCCGTCTACATGTCATTATTAGGATCTGTCATTCAGAAGATTGGCTTTTTCTATCACTGCTATGGTGATGAGACTCATCTATACTTCTCATTCCAACCAGATGATACGACGGTAGCTACTCACATTGCAGCCTGTATGACAGATATTTCTAGCTGGATGAAGGAGCATTACCTTCAACTCAACCTTGCTAAGACAGAATTGCTTGTGGTCTCAGCCAATCCAGCACTTCATCACAGATTCTCTATACAGCTAGGTTCATTAATCATAACTCCTTTCAGGACAGCCAGCAACCTTGGAATCGTGACTGATGATCAGTTGGGCTTCACAGACCATATTGCCACAATGGCCCGGTCCTGCAGATTTGCCTTATAAAACATTAGGAAGATAAGACCCTTCCTATCAGAGCAGGCTGCACAACTCCTTGTCCAACCTTTTGTTCTGTCCAGACTGGACTACTGTATCAAGCCTCTGCAACTTATACAGAATGCAGCAGGGAGAGTAGCCTTCAATGAGTCGAAGAAAAACCACGCCACATCTCTCTTCATCAGTTTGCACTGGCTGCCAGTAGCCACTTGCATCAAATTCAAGGCATTGATGTTTGCCTACAAGGCAACCACTGGCTCTTTTTCAATATACCAGTTGAACAATGCCTCATGGTGCAACCTAAAGAGGCACAAAATCACTCTCACAGACATTTTCCTGGACTGTTCCCAGTTGGTGGAATGACCTGGTATATTGAAATCTATTGACCTGTCTCAATTCAGGCAGCTAAGTCTTCAGCCATTTTCACAAAACGTCTAAAGACACATCTTTTTTGCCAGCATATGGCCAATTAATACTAGCATTTACCTGTTCTATTCTATTCTATTCTATTCTATTCTATTCTATTCTATTTAAAATGAAATAAAAACCTTGCTGTGCATACTGTGCTAGATTGAGGCTATGTCTACATTAATCCGGATACATTTGAAAATGGAGTTTTCAATTTAAAATGCTCTCTGTCCACATTAGTACTTTCAGGCATTTTCCAAAAGTTTATCATCCACACTGAAATGTCTGAAAACATTAAATTTGCCTTACCGCGCATGTATAAAACCTCATTGAGATTAAACAGAACAGACATAAGTTTTCACACAATTCTTCTGATAGGATCATTTTATTTACTGACATATCTAATTTACTGATGCGTCACGCTCACTCATGTTTAATCTAAAACAAAAACTGCCCTCGTGTTTTGCCCAAGGACAATTGTGTGGATTTATTTTTTTCATCTTTTGAGGACTGTAATATGACAAGTGTACCAAGTAAATATCTTTAGCAACAGTGTGAAAGTAAATAGCACAACAGGCACAATTACCCATATAATCGTCTATTGAGACAATATGCCACACGACAAAACATGCATCATCATTTTCAAAGCCCCATCTCAGTGTGGACATTAGGCTAAAATGAAGAGACAAATATGCATTTTCAAACAAAAAACATATTAGTGTGGACAAGGTCTGACTGAGGCCATGTCCACACGGGGTATTTTTATAAACAGAGTTTTTCCTTCTTACGTTTTTAAAAAATCTCAGTCCACATGAAAACGCAAAAGCATGATCTGAAGCATTGTCAAGAGCATGCCAAGCCAACAGGTGGCAATATAATTTCATCCGTAAAGCCATGTTGGCCAATCAGAAGCCTGAAAATTTTTCAGTAGGAAGAGATAACAGCGCAGGCGCTGACGTCACAAGTCAAAAACTCTGGTTTTGCTGGCTACAGGATAACACTGCAAACTGAGTTTTTGAAAATCTTCAACCTGGCAGGAGTTTTAAAAAATGTTCGGTTTCAATGACCTGGTGCTGCATTTGTGAGTGGACGAATGGCCAAACCACATAGAAAAAGATGTGGTTTTGAAAATACCCATGTTCGTGTGGCCTTAAAACTTGTCACTGCACTTATATTCTGTCACTCTCTTGTTGATCTGATTGCTTCTATTGTTCTCCTCATTTTGGATAAAAGTGTCTGCTAAATTATTAAATGTAAAAACCTTACTGGCTCTGTACCCCTTTTCCTAAACTCACTATTTCAGACTTATGTGCCATCTAGAAGCTTGCATTCTGTGGGTGAATGAGATCTTGTTGTTACATATCTTCTTGTTCTTGTTTACCTTTGTTGAGTTCTGTTAATTATCTTAAGTAATTTCTGAGTTAACCCCTTGCACCTGTCTCACCCTCATTAGTTCCCTTTGTTTAAGTTCCCTCCTCACTTCCTTTGGTTGTCAGTTATTGTTGAATGTTATACTGTGTGTTAGACCTTCTTTATCTTGTGGATTACCCTTAAAAGGAATTGTTTATATGATCTTTGTCGCACCTTCATCATCTGAGCAGCAGTGGTGTGACAGTCAGGGTTGACTATGTAGCGGAATCCAACTTAAACAGAGTGATTCAGAGTAATAAATAACCTCAATCTTTATTAAACAGACAATTGGAACTACACCATCTAACACCATGTTAAAGGATTAGTTCACTTCCAGAATAAAAAATTCCTGATAATTTACTCACCCCCATGTCATCCAAGAAGTTCATGTTAGAAATTATTTTGAGGAAAACATTCTAGAATTTTTTCTATATATGGTGGGCTTCATTGGTGGCCAATTGGTTAAAGGTCTAAATTTTAGAAAAAAACAAACAATTGTTTAGCTAAATAAGACCCTTATTCCTTGGCTGGGATCATGTAAAGCCCTTTGAGGATGCACTAAAACTACAATTCGGACCTTCAACTCATTGGTCACCATGTAAATCCACTATATGGAGAAAAATCCTGGAATATTTTCCTCAAAAACATTCATTTATTTCCCAGTAAAGACTTGAACATCTTGGATGACATAGGGGTGAGTAAATTACCAGAAAATGTTTATTCTGGAAGTGAACTAATCCTTTAATGCAAGACAAATAGCTGAGGGAAATACACACTTTATTACACAAGGGGAGTTCAATAACAGAACAGTGAACTGATCAACACCCCCTAACAAAGCCGGAGACCTGAAGGTGGCTCAGCACAATCCAGATGAAGGCACTGATGGAGGAGCTGAGGTGTTGAAGGGATCCAGTGGAGGCGAGGCCAGAGAACTGTCTGGATTTGGTAGAGGAGGAGGGAGTGGGACTCTGGGTGGGAATACATCACTAAAGGAAACTTTGTATTTGTTGACAAAGGAAATTCAGGGATGGATTGAACCAGCAAAGACACAGGAGTTTCAGAGCTGGGGAGATGCAGGGTTTTGTGCGTGAGACAAAGGTCAAAGCATAATAATGGTTATTGACATAGCATCACATGGTAATTTATTGGTAATGGTACAACTTCCCATGTGATTACACTTGATCTCTTTATTTACCAGTAAAGACTGTATGTGTGATAGGAGATAATGAAAACTACAGTTCAAAAATTTGGAATCATTGATTTGTTACTTTTTATAAAGAAATATACCAATACAAAATATATATTTATTTAAATTAAATGCTGTTCTAGAGTGAAGACTAGAGTAATGGCCAATTAAATTAAACTTTGCATCACAGAGAAATAATCTGAAAATAAATTAGAACAGAAAACTTTAAAATAAAGAAAACTGTGATTTTTTTTAAAGTGAAAGTGATATACAGCCAAGTATGGTGACCCATACTCAGAATTGGTGCTCTGCATTTAACCCATCCAAAGTGCACACACACAGCAGTGAACACACACACCGTGAACACACACCCGGAGCAGTGTGTATCATTTATACTCAGCGCCCGGGGAGCAGTTGGGGGTTCGGTGTCTTGCTCAAGGACACCTCAGTCATGGTATTACCGGCCCGAGACTCGAACCCACAACCTTAGGGTTAGGAGTCAAACTCTCTTACCAACAGGCCACGACTTCCCCCTATTTTAAAAATAGTTATAATATCAATGTTTTGGGTATAGTCTCTGCCTCACAAATTACACTTGTAAAAAAAAAAAAAAAAGAGCCCTGCGGAACAATAATCAATACTGCACATAAATATAAAAAACTGAAACTTGCTGTGTTCTTCTGGTGTTGTGGTGTCTCTGTGTTTCTTCACATCTGCTGCATTGCTGCAGTTCAAACTTCTCTTGGGTCACTTCTGACATCATGCGCACAAACACCAGACCAGACCACTGAGCTGAGGTGAGATTCTGTGCTGAAAGATTTCTTGAGCTCAAATACTTCTGGATTTCCTCCATGAAGTCATCTTTTAGTTCAACCAGACAGTGAAAGAGATTGATAATCCTCTCTGCTGATTTCTCTGTCTCTATTGTCTTTTTGATATAGTCTGAAGTGTTTTTGACATTTTCTGTTTTCAGTTCCAGTTCTGGCAGCAGCTCCTTCAGGTCACTCTGACTGGACTCCAGTGAGAGCCCCAGCAGGAACCGGAGGAAAAGGTCCAGGTGTCCATTCTCGCTCTGTAAAGCCTTGTTGACTGCAAACTTATGAAGGTCAAATAATGATGTTCTGGAGTGTTTCAATGTCAGTTTTCTTCTCTCAGATTGAAGAAAGGCATTCCTTCCATAGCATTTGTATTTTATAAACACATAGAGAGCAGCGAGGAACTCCTGGAGGCTGAGATGTATGAAGCTGTAAACCTTTCTCTCTGAAAGAGAGCTTCCCATCTGGAAGATCTGAGTGCATAACCCAGATAACACTGACCCTTCACTGACATCTAGTCCACACTTCTCAAGATCTTCTTTGTAGAAAATCAGATTTTCTTTCTCTAGCTGTTTAAAGGCCAGTTTCCCAAGCTTCAGAATAATCTGATCAAATGACTTGACTTTGGATTTAAGTTCCGGGTTATATTTTCTTTCCATCTGAAGCTTCTGAGAAAGTAAGAAGCTTGTGTACATCTCTGTGAGAGTTGTGGGAGTTTTGTCATTGCTCTCTCGAGCCAGCAGAGGCTGAAGAACAGTGAGAGAGATCCAGCAGAAGATGGGGATGTGGCACATGATGTACAGACTCCTGGATTTCCTGATGTGACGGATGATGTTTCCAGCAACCTCAGGACTGCTGTTTTTGATGAAGTATTGCTCTTTCTGCTCATCATTGAATCCTCGCACTTCTGTCACCTGATCAATGTAGTCTTGGGGTATCAGACCGGCTGCTGGTCTGGATGTGATCCAGATGTGAGCAGAAGGAACCAGATGTCTCTTGATCAGGTTTGTAACGATCTTACTCACTGTTGTTTTTTTATTCACATCTGTAATTCTGTCGTCCTTTTTAAATTTCAAAGGGAAGCAACATTCATCCAGTCCATCAAAGATGAACATGACCTTACCATCTTCTTTAGGAAGAGAGGACAGTTTTTCAGAATCACTAAAGAAGCATTTGTTCAGCAGTCCCATGAGACTGCAGTTCTTTGTTATCATATTCAGTCTACGGAATGGGAGTGGGAATATGAAGAGTATGTCCTGATTTTCTTTTCCTTTAGCCCAGTCAAGAATTAATTTATTAACAGAGACCGACTTTCCCACCCCTGCAATCCCCATTGTTAGCACTGTTTTGTTTTGTCGACCAGTATCACACTGGATTTTAAATATGTCATTGCACTGGATCTGCATATCCTTGGCAGCAAACAGGTTGGTAGATTCAATCTGTCTCACCTCGTGTTCACACACCAATCCTCCAGTCTCGTTCTCCACCACGCATAGACCAGTGTAAATATCATCCAGGTGTTTCAGATGACCTGTTTGTGAATTACCAACCAATATTTGCTCACATTCCTCTTGTAATCTGTTCTTCAGTTTGAGGATGCTCTTTCTGTACTGATGAAGAGCAGCTTCATGGTCCACTGCAGTTGCGCCTTTTGAGAAAGAGGAAAAGAGATAAGATGTCAAGTGATCTCATAATCCACAAGTGGACTTGTTACAAGTGCTTCAGGGTGAGATTGAGGGTGTACTCACACTAGTCATTTTGAACCGCGCCCGAGCGTGTTTGACCCCCAAATGCGGTTCGTTTGACTAATGTGAGTGCTCCGTGCTGCGCTTGGGCGCGGTTTGTTTAGCCGGCCCTGGCCCGGTTGGAAGAAGTGGGCCAGGGAATGGATCGGTTGGGCTCGGGTGCGGTACGCATGCAGTGTGAGCGCTAACCATGCCGGAGCGTGGAACAGATGCTATTTTGTGTGTGCTACTGTCATCATTACGACCGCAAACATATTCTATTACTACTACACTACACTTTTCAGTAAATTTAATTCAATCAAGTATATTAAGGTTTGTAATGGCTCCCGTTCTTACCTTATTGATAAACAGGAAATGTAGTTTGCAAGTACAACGTGCTCGGGCTCGGTTCAGGGCAACTGTGCCTAGTGTGAGTACACCCTGAATCTTTCTGAGGGATCTGATGGATCATGAAGTTTGTTTGTTAAGTTACATTTTTGCTTTGTAAGCTTATTAGTAAAGTAATTTTATTGGCTAGCTAATTATGTCAACAAGCCTAACATTTGTATAGTGGGTATTAAAAGAAGATGATCGTAATCTAGCAGTTACTAATTATATGGGTCTGTGGGAGGTTGGGCAGGACTTTGATACCACTGCTCCAGCTCAAGATCAATCAGGCTATAAATAACACCATCGGCACAAGATGTCAGCAGCCATTTTTGGGACATTTTAGCTTCAAAAATCACCATTTTTGTTCATGCGTTTCTCTGTATTATTATTGTTCTGAAACTGGTTTGAGTAGAAAAAAAAAATTGGAAATATCATTTGCTGTTTTATTCCTGTCCCTCCACAACAAATCCTCTAAAGTTAACAGTATTTAGGCTATATAAATGATAGGGGTGTAACGGTAAATGTATTCATCCCGAAATGTCACGGTACGGACGTCACAGTTCAGTTCATGCAGTCGGACGACAAATACAGTCAGTCACAGGCAATCAATCCAATGCAATGCTAACTGACATGAAAGGAAAGAGCAGAAGTGGGGCTGATCTACGCACCAACCCAAAACAAGAATGGTGAGTTCAGATGGCATGCTGGCTATAAACCGGAACCGGTTTTTATTTTTATTTTGGTAAATCTCTATGCTGGAATTGCAATCATTTCCCAAAATGTAATTTGTGTGGAATTTTTATGAGGTCTGTGAAGAGAAGAAAATACTGTATCAGGCAGAACAAGCTCACTATATGCGATGCTCAAAATATAGAAAGACAAATATGTGGGGGATTATATGAATGTATCTCTGAGAGGAACTGACCATCCTCAGAAATGTTTCAGTGGCATTTACTTTTCATCTTACCACCATATAATGCATATTAAAGTAGTGTTTATAAGTGCAGCTGCTTTGTTTTATGCGGTAACCAAGGAAACTCTATATCACTGCTGTTCAGTAGGTGCCGCCTGCTGTCAGAGAATAAATCAGCATTTTCATTCAGTCAGGCTGCTGTTTTTGTTTTGTGCATGTGTTTTATGTAGCATAACTTCATAAATCTAAACTCAGGCCATTCTGTTTTTGCTTTAAATATTAAAATTATATAATCTAATTCAAATAAAAAACAACTACTCATGCATCATCTATGTAGCCCTACTTTCTTTACAAAATAAATGAAGAAAAAAAAAAATCTCATGTTGTACCGAACTCGTATTGTATCATGACCCCAAAACCAAGGTACGTACCGAACCATGATTTCTGTGTACATTACATCCCTAAAAAAGCGTCAAGCCAAAACAAATTAATTTAAATGGAAATTTTCCTACCTCTCTCGTTCTGCACAAATCCAAATGTTTCCATATTTGTGACATATTTGGATGTTAAAATAATATTAATTACATATAGGTTTTACATTTAACTTGCATTATTGAAGTAAATCATCATCCTTCACAAAGGTTAAAAGCACAGTGAGGCACTGGTCATGCTGAACGCAACAACTGACTATTTCAATTGTAGCATTGTAACTTTTATAAGTTTCTTTATATGTATTTTATTTTGATAATGAACAGGCTGCCATGTCAAGGTACCAAAAATGTTTTGTGTACGCGTGAGGCCTGATTATTTTCCCAACTGTTAATCGTACTTTAGTCATCCCACTGCTGGTTAGTCATGCAAGCAAGATATCATTCATCACTGTAAAGGCTTGACAGCAAAATGCGTGTCCTCGACGTGTAATTTGCTGTAAAAGCCAGTCCCCAAAAAACATGCGTTTTTGAAGTGCATTTATCATAACAGAAATGGGCATCAAATATGCTTTTGATGTGCAGTTTTGAGAACACTAAGGAAGAGCATGTACTTTTTTGCTTGTTTGGACAATTCAAACAGACCTTGGTACTGCCTTTTTGGTTTACCTGTTTACACATTCATAACGTGTGTTTTGTCTGACTCAAAACGCACATATTCGATGCCAATTTCTGTTATGATAAACACACGTCAAAAAAAAAAAATTGGTGACTCAAGGACG
The DNA here is from genome assembly GCA_024542945.1 of allo-octoploid hybrid of Carassius auratus x Cyprinus carpio. Lineage (NCBI taxonomy): Eukaryota > Metazoa > Chordata > Actinopteri > Cypriniformes > allo-octoploid hybrid of Carassius auratus x Cyprinus carpio. The sequence continues at coordinate 153,881 of JANHFF010000099.1, read as the reverse complement.
CGCATTTTGCTGTCAAATCACACACTTTTGACGTGTACAATCAGATGCCTGACCAGCTGTTTATGAATACTCTGGCTTGCCATAGTGTGCGTACAATGACGCATGCTTGAGGTGAATGTTAAGACAGAGCTCAAGTCAAGTAGGTGGTACTGCACATGTGTCGAGCTCATCCGTCCGCGCTCATCCACAGTTGAGTATACTTTGGATCGCGTCACAATGAATAGAATTTTTTTTCCCCTGTAGTTTTGTTAATCTGTTAATGATTTAAGGGAAATATATTCATATGTTTTTTGTGCCCTGGTCCACTTCTGCGCTTTTCTGACAATGACCTGTTTCAATGAAAAATGCGTTAGCGGTTCACTGACGACTTATCACCAGATTTTGTCATGCAATTAATCGTTCATTCTCAAAATTGAAAGTGATCAAGACATTTCTCCAGGGCAAAATGTTGCAAGAAAGAAGATTGTCCAATTGAGCTCTTCTGATTATTGATAATGCCCGCGCTCACAACACTGACATAACTGCATTCAAAAAAAAAAAAAAAAAAACCTGCGAAACAAGACTTTGCGCACCAAAACGCCCGGAGAGTGCAAATGATTTGGTACAGTTTTTGCTTGTTTGTCGTTGTCAGGTAATAAAAAGAATAAATAAGTTAATTGCAAAAGTTAGTATATGTACAGAAAGTTAATTTTTCATGAAAAAGTTGCATATATAATTAAGTTATTCCTTTAATTTATCCAATTTTTTTTTTTTTTTTTTTTTTTTTTACGGTTCATTTTCTTACAGTTATCAATTCTTATGTAGGACAGTGTTTGAACTGAAACTTGCTGGCCATTATCCTACATGAAATGCATGCAATGATTCACCACATTCATGACTGATAAATCTATGTAAATGGGGGGTGGGGTGGGGGGGGGTGTTATGCCAGTAAATATATGTTCAGTATATTTATGCACAAGCAGTACCATATCTTATCACAAATACACCTATATATTATAAAGTGTTTTACTGAAAATAAAATTAATTACATTGTGATATATAAATAAATATATTGTCACATATTTTTCAATCTATGAAACTGGCAATTCCTTATGTATTACTCAATATTATGTAATATTTACACAATATATTATTCTGTATATATGTTCTAATTTACCTTTATGTCATTTAATATATTGATCATATTAGGAAATATATTTTTTGTGTAAGGGTGTAAACAGTCGGTCTGTTTAACATGTTACCTTCCTTGTATTTGTTCTCTAACTCTTCAGCCAGATGGTTCTGGTTCATCTTCTTCAGGATGTCCACTGTGATCTTCACAGCTTCTTCTGCTCCAAATCGTGCCACCATCTTATCCACTGTGTCAAAGACATCTTTTTCCTCCATTTCAGATTTGAAAAAACCCTTATGATTCTTCAAGTGCCACTGAAACTCCTTCAGATCATGTTTTACTAGATCCTTCAGTGAGTTCACGAGCAGCTCTTTGATGGACGCCATCGTCCTTCAATGATTCACTTCTGCAGGACAAGAAAAAGATCTGAAGTAGTTTTACTCTTCAACACTTGTTTGCACAAATGTTTGCACTTCCTTTCCAGTGTTCTTTTGGAGGCATGTCAGGATTCATTCAGTAGTCACACAAAAGACACCAAAGCAGAAAGACAGAAGGAAATCAAGCTTGATCATGGAAAAAACGAAAATGTGTCTTTATAAAGAGGACAGAGATACAGTCATCCCTGTTGTGTAAATCTTCAAATACTTCAAACTTAACACTTCAAACTAGTAAAAAATCTATTGTGATACACAATGCCTCAATATATCAATATGAACTGATACAGTACATGACCCTTTTATAAATCTATGTAAGTCAGTATTTTATGTAGTAGTATTTACTAACTTTTCCACAAATAATTATGATTTAGATGTTCCTTGTTCCTCCTGTGAACTGCTGTCTTCAGCAGAAGCATTGAATTTCCTCTTGCTTCTGAATTGTTATTACTGATAAAGAGAGAAGACCACACTGATTGAGAGAGAAAGAGATCAACAGTAACAGACAGACAAATGATGAGACTTAAACATTAACACTAACAAAAACAAAGAAAAAAATTAAACTCTAGATAGAATAAAGCTGCTGCCAGAAATACAATTGAGTAACACTTTACAATAAGGTCTCATTTCATTAGTCAGTGCACTAGCATACACACTAAAGACATGTAAATGTTCAAATTAACAATAAGATTAAAACATGCTGTAGAAGTTTGGGGTTAGTTCAAGTTAGTCCATGTCAACTTAGTTAACTAATTTTAACAAATGAGACCTTAATGAAAAGTGTAACAGACAATTCTCACAGTGCACAATGCTATTAAATATTCAATTCATATGACAACCATTAAATACATAATACAATACTCTCTGTGCTGAAAAATGCTGTAAAAATGTGCAGTTTTAACCGTAACATACTGTTTTACATCATCACTGCAATACACTGTAGAAAACAGTGCATTCTGGGTAATTTGTGTCTTTTTTTGAAGAAAGTAACCTATAGGAATATACTGTGAATTAACAGCGCTCAAAGTCTACACTCGGAGGCTGTGTTTCAAATCACAACCTATACCCTTATTCACTATTGAACTAGTCCATTTGATAGAGTGAATGAAAGGAGAGAATAATTCAGACATGAACAGCTGCTAATAACAAGCAGAATCGCTGAAGGACAGAGAAAGAACTCCGCTGGCACTCTGATATCAATTTGATGTCAAATGATAGTCAAGACTTGATCAAGATGCTGTGTAACATTTTAAGGTCAGTTTGGACAGCATTTCTTGGGTGAAAATATGAAGTTAATACTCACGCTGAAATTGGTTTATTGTATATGCAGGCCAATGTGTTTGACATTCAGTTCACATCAAATCAGTGATGATGTCATATGGACAGCACATTGACATCAGTGATTTGTGTGTTTGATATTTATTGCATAATAGGAATTCTTTGTCAGCCTGATTAAATTTAAGTAGATTTTTTTTTAGTGGGGCCCCAGATAGCATCCATCTGTCACATCTCCTTTTGAAATGTGTCCCAGTGAGAAAAAGACTTAACATTAAACACTGATGTCAAAACATGGGTCAAATATTCAAATCAGACTATTGATTTCAAGCTTGCTGAATGAAATTTTTCTTTCAGTGCATTGCTTTTGTGTCGTTATTTTCATGGTCGAAAGAACATCAGTGTGTGGATGTGAAAAGGATGTGTTTTTGATGTCAGTTTGATTTGCATTTTGCATTTTTGGCCTGTTTTTTTTTTTTATTATTATTATTATTATTATTATTATGTCAGTGTTTTATGTCCATTTGAAATCTTTTCAACAGGTGCACACTGGGAAGAACAGAACCAAGTGAAGAGAAGAGACAAGCAGTAACACAAGAACTGCATCCTTAAGGCTCTTTCATACTGAGTGTGAATGCAGTTTAGAAAAAATAAAAAATAACAATTGAGCATTATCTTGCTGATACTTGTGTTCTTGTTAAGAATTAACAGAGGTTTAGATGTTAATGTTTTATTGAAGATAATAAAGTTTGTAATTCCCATTTTGTTGATCAGTGTTTGCTTAAGTTGAGCCTCGACTCTTTAACATTAGTTTTTTGCTTTTGTTATAGTAAGATGAAATGGTTCAGATGATGTAATCATCATAACTCATCTGATTCATTGATCTCATCCAGTGTCTAAACTTGGATTTTAATAGTGACTTATTCATTTTAATGTTTGCTGTTTATGGTAGCTTTGTGATTGCAATGTTTTAGTAAATCAACTGATCTTCTTACAGCATAAGGCCTGACGCCTTCCATTATCAATAACACCTGCTTCAGTTGCATGTCCTCAATCTGACAACCACGAGAGCATTGAGTCTGAGGAGGAGGGGGCAGGAATTTTTTTTTTTTTTCTGGGTCAGTATTACATACTGCACCTTTAAAGGTTTGAACTCCTGCGTCACTATAGACTACACAATATTTCTGTTGGTTTCGATAGTCACACTGCCACTTATGTGATTTTGACTCCTTAAATCTTGTTGTATCATGGAGAAGAAACATGTCAGACTATATGTTGTTGCTTCTCAACCATTCATTGTTTTTTACTCTTTCTGCAGAAATGTCATGGTACAAAGGGCTTAAGAGTCAACAGCTTTTGTGTTTTAAGACAATTAATACAAAATTGTGATGATACAATGGTTTATCTGTGTTGTGCAAAACATTTCAATAACACAGTATTTTTATAACATGTTTATTAGAGCACCAGTACCCAATTTAAGCAACTCTAAACTACAGTGGGTCTAGAAAATAAACACATTTTGTTACTTTTTGAATGCAAAATTAGATGTGCAAAGTTAGCAGAGACAAATCCCAACAGACTAAAGGCTGTAATTAAACAAAAGTTTCCTTTTTCCAACTCAGTGATTGTTTTTTTTTTTTTTTTTTTTTCTGTCATGTTGGCATTTTATCTTTCTCTGGATGTTAAAAGTAGCACTGAGTAAATACAGCTGGATAAGACAAAAACGGTGTCCGTCTCAACTAAATGTGATTATTTTAAAGGGGGCTGATTCTGTTCAATACCCACAGTATTGGTGATGACCAAAATCATTTTTATGTTTCTGTAATCCACCAGTATGTGGAAGCTCTGTAGTCACAGTGTTTTAGTTGTTAAAACAGAATTATTGTTGCTATCCATGAATTCTTAAATTTATTGTTTTACAAGAAGGGTAGAAATAAATTAGTAAAGAACTTCATTATTGTTTTAGTAGATGCCTGTTAGTTTAGGACAGCTGTATATTTATAATGCAATCCTAATTGACAGTTTTTATGTCAGTAAAGATTACTATCAAATAATTCTCTCATCTTTTAAGGCAGTTATTTGTCATCTAAGGTGTTGATTTAGTATGAGGTACGAGGTAATGTACCGAAGCCCAAACGGTGATGTCGAGTCCCTTCTGTTTCTAGTTATTAGATGTTTGGTAATACAAGTTTCTTTTACATTTTCACATATGTAAACCTTAATGTAAAAATTATATATCCAATGTAAACTTTAAAACCAGATCAATATTTAAGGTCAATATTAAATGAAGGTCAATATTTCATGAAGTAGTATTATTTATCAGCTTACCATGACTAATGATGACTTGTAGGCTCCGGTCGCACCTCTGAACAACAAAGTCTCAACAAAAACTCATCACTGGAAATGTTTTTCTTTAAGCTTCATCTAAATCAGAAGCATTACAGGAAAACACATGAAACTGGTTTTTCAAGAGCCTCTCAAGTTCGACGTCAAAACATGTGTATATATACATCTTATCTCTCACATGCAGAACACAGACAGACAGATATGCAGACAGTATAATCAGTAACAGACAGAAACCATGAGGGGAGACGTTCACATCTCACAGATGAAAGAACCAACACTGATTGTTGAATGATAATTGGTTATGGAAGTATGTTGTATAATAAAGAAACTTACTTTATTAGATTGAGTGGATGAATGTCTCTCAAAACAGCTTGTCCAGGAAAAACCCTTCCTATGTGAAACTGAAATTAGTTTCTGCCAGAATTCGACTGTGTGACGTCAATGACATCAGCATGACTAAATGAATTTTAGACGTTAGTGTTGCTCTTTAATTTTCATTTCATTGTACTCATTTTTATGCAGTTATTGCATCCTCCTTATGTGGATTTACTCCGTTAAATGTCTTGAGAACACTTTTTGGGGCATTTTTGAAATTCAATAAAAGATTATATAAAGAAACGATGAATAAAGAATGTTTGTTCTACCTATGACCTTGTGTTCCGAACTGACTTTAATTCAATACCTAGTTTTCATATGCCATTTGAAGCAATTACGTTTGTTCAGTTTTGCTACAGTCTATTTCAGAAGCTTATTAGTGGTGCGTCGTGGCATTTTTTAACTGAGCAAAACTGTGGCTTAAAAAAAAAAATAATAAAAAGGTTGGGAAACACTGCACTAGAAAGATTCTTCCTTTCTAATGTCTGCACAATTATTCGCCACAAGGCATATAATGTTATATAAAATTCTTTGTACTCATTTTCACTAGTGTTGCTATTTTGTAATTGCTTTACTGGAGCACATGAGAAACAAACACCAAAAGGCAATGAGACGGTGCTTCCTGATTAAACCGGTGTCTCCCGCACAGAGCTGAAGTGATGAGCAGCGCTTCATCCGTTTGAATTCCACACAAGACACATAAAACATTATATGTGAACAATCAAGGCCCTTAAGGTAGCCAGATTAAAAGAAGATCAAGCCAGATTAAATAGCTCCGATCATGTAAACTGAAGTGATGCAAGATTTACAGTATGTTCCATTAGGGCAACTACAAATGAGAATTTAGTTCTAATAAACATGAATTGAAGAAAAATATCAAATCAATAAAGCCTGTAATATAAAGGAATGTTAATATTGTTAAATGCATTTGCAGTATATTCAAAAATATCTAGTATTTGTTTCCGTCTTTTATTTATTAATAAAACATTTATTCATTCCAATTGCCCTATTCCTGATTTTTTGCCCAAGTCTGGCCCTGATGATTCTCCTCTTCTATGGACCTACAGAAGACCTTCTAATAATAAAACTGTTTAAAGTAAACTCCGTAAGGGAGCTGTATGCTCAAAAGTTGTTGCTGTTTCTGGAAACCTGTTTGCTTTGAACTCATATATCTGGTGTTAATGCATTTATGATTTTAATGTGTTGCATCCAGGAAGATTTTGTATGCATATATTCATTGTTTCTCTGTGTTAGAAATGTTATTGGGTTTGCTATAGCCCCAGGGCCCTGTGTGTGCTTAATCCAGCCCTTCTTACAGTGTGTACTGCTTCTGTGTCAGAGACTCCTTGTCTGTGTTAGAGAATCTGTGGTATGCAGAAATGCAATCATTACACAGGAATGATGATTGCGGTGAAATCCATGTACTCTGAATCTCTGACACAGCAGAAACAAACACTTATTGAGACCGCTGAATGTGTAGTGTGTGTCTGATCTCTCAGTCTGACGCGTCTGTCATATGAAGCATATGTGCTGTGTGAATATTTATTCTTCTCAAAGGCAACGATACAATACATACAATAAAATAATTTAAAAAATGACTTTTTACTCTGAAGACTTTATAACTTGAAATTGCAAGTTTATAAAAAGATTTTATTTTAGATAAAAAGTTGCAATTACATTAACTTGTTTGTTTGCAGTTTCAAGGCGACCTGCTGCTGATTCACATTTGGCTAAGACACAGAAGGAAAAGGCTTTGGGTACTGCTTAGAGATTTTCACTTTTGAAGAAATTTTTTTTTTTTTTCATATTAGTCAGTATAACTTACAGTTTTTTTGCCGTTCTTGTTGTATTTACACCAGCAAATATCCTCAGCATACTACTTTTGGAGTGTCTAAACAGTGAATCTAGCTGGTGTACATTTTTTGGTAAGGAAATATTTTTCTGCCACTGAATAAAAAATAATAATAATAATAATAATTAATTAAAAAAAGTAATTGTGACTTTATTTAGAATATAAGAAATTATCTAATGTTACCCATCACATTAATCAGACAACACTAGCTTTTTAAATCTAAATTTTTATAGCTAATGCAATGTGTTAGCAATGATATAGCTGTCAAAGAAAGCATTAATTAATTAATTTAATTAAATAAAAAATACAAAGTCTTAATTGAGCCAAATACGAGCTGAAGAGATTCATCCATGGGAGAAAACACTATTAGTGCTTCTGTACCCAAGAAGCTTGATGTCTAAAGAAGCAAAGACCTGCGTGTACTGAATAGATTTACACTTTAAAGATTTACACTGTTTTCTATTCTAAATGAACTTGTGCGTGTGTTATAAGGCAGCCTGCATCAGCTTACACTGAGGTGTTGGAGTGATTTTCTCACCATTCCCTTCCTCAGTGATCTTCAGTTTTAATGTATGTAATGTAAAAATGTAAAGGTTTAGTGTGCACTTTTGAGGGTGCATGAGATATCTGACCCGACATCTTCTGCTCAATAAATGCCTAAAGTGCCACCCGAAAATATGTGAAAAGTCATTAACAGGACGACTGATACCAGACACCACCATTGCTTTCACTTTAAAAACTTTAACAAAACTTCTGATTTCTTACTGCTCCAACGTCTACAGAGGAACACAAATCACCTTGAAACACCAAACTGTTCAAAATGTTGTCTATTTTCATCTGCCAATAGTCTAGAGTAAAAAAAAAACCCAGTTGTCTCTGTATTCACATTGTTCAGTGCAACTTTGGCACAAAATACAATAGACTTGTAAATTGTAATGTCATAACCAAGATTATCAGATCCATGTCGCACAGTGTTGATTGTATAGGATTGCTAAAATCGTGCAGTGTGAACAAGGCTTTAGACACATAGCATATTCCACTCACCTGGTGGTGTGTGTCACTGATAATTCTCATAGAAGGCTATTAATTTCCAACTGAGACACTGAGGAGTAAAACTACAATCCCAGCACAGAGGGCTTCAGTGAATGTGGTGTTAAATGTGTGTGTGTAAGTGTGTGTGTGTGTGTGTGTGTGTGTGTGTGTGTGTGTGTGTGTGTGATGCTGTAGGAGGACCAGGGCTGTCCTTAGGGCAGTGCAATGGAGCAGAAGCTCCTCCCATTTCTGAATTTCCATAATTGACTGTGTTTTTTGCCTGAACTTCAGTGAAACCACACCCATGTTTGTTAAACATCACTATTACATCACATGATCCAGCAGATCAAAGTACACACAGGTAAGCAGATTGTGTCCATAATCCAGTGGTTTTCAAACAGTTTCTGGAGTCTCATGTTTCTCTGATTGGACACACTGAGCTCAGGTCCAGTTCAGGAAGAGTTTGGAAGGATCCAGGATCCAGGAAGAGATCAGAAACCTGCACTGAAACGACACGCCCTCACCAGCGTCTGCTTTAGTGTTTGTCAGATAGTGAGCGAGTCTTTCAGCTTATCTGTGATTCTACAGCAGCAAACAAACTGAAGGTTTATATGACAGTTTTCAGAGAGGTATGATCTCATTTTCTTTCTATTCCACTTGTGAAAGAAATATTTGGGTTACACATATATAGTATAAACAAACTACTTTGCATTACTATTTGCTCACAGTATTTAAATGAATCTGTTGGTCACAAAACACAAGGAACTGCAGCAGCAAACCAATGAGGAGAGATGAAAAAAGGCAAAACAGAGCTGCTTTCGTTTCTCTACCAAAATGCTAGTGTAGTGAAGTTGTGTAAGCTCCCAAAATTGATGGTATTTTAAGACTATTTATGACACTATGACTCTAGTCACTCGAACAAGGAAGTAGGAAGAGAAAATGAATGAAAAAGAAGCAGATTAATTGGTATAGAAATTAATTCTGTAATGGAGGGTGTGCCTCATTACGCCAATTGTTTCCTACATTACAATGGTCTCGTTTTCTAGGAAGCTTCAAGAATCTACAAATAATCTGGAGGTTTAAAAGTACAGATGTCAAAGGAAACCTATCTCAGCTTTTTAAATATACTTTTTAAATTAGGTTCTTTCATTTTAGTTTTGTAAAGGGCATTGTAAAGGAACCTGTTAAACCAGTCATCATCATTTTCTCTGATTATGTAAGACTCTCGGACACAGATACTAAGCTAAATTCAATATCCTGAAACATTTCAGCTGAAGTTTGCAGCAGATGATTTTACAGTGGTTGGATATGGGGATGTTCGGAATGACAATGATTATGTCTTTTATTTTTTGATGAACTATTCTTTTAAAATAAACACTGTGTTATCCATTCTTACACTAAAATATGTGTCACTGGAGGTTTAAAAGGAGAGTTACATTTATGTGAGCATGATTGAGAATTAGAAAAAATACTTTAAAAGTCATTGTGGAAAGATATAAGTCATGAGGACATATGGCTTTGTACATTGAAGTCTACATGAAATTTTAATGGTGTAAAAAGTCTTATTTTTTCTTTTGATTTAACATTTAAAGTACTTACTCAAATACTTCATCATGCTTATTGCACATATAGCCACCATAAAATCACTCATTTCCCAGTATGTAAGAGATAAATGTAACTAATCACTGACTCTGCATTATCATCAATCATTGTAAACTCATATTCCACAAGGCTACAGGATACAGCTGTAAGTGTGCTTGAGAATCAAACTGTTCTTATGCAGTGGATCTGACAGGATTTTAAACTGAACCAATCAAATCCAAAACATCTCAATGACTGACAGATCCATCAGATCCATACAGCAAATGATAAACACTGGTGAAATGAAATGAAATATCAAAACATTGCAAACATACACTTAAGATGCGCACACAGTTCAAATAATCTCGCCAACATCTAAATGATCCACATCTGTAACCACAAAACTCAATCCAATTAAAGCTGAGGAATTGTATAAAATTGAAAAAATATAAAAAACAAATCCTTTTTGGCATCTGTTCAACTGAAAGGTGCCTCTGTTCACATATGTGACCCTGGAGCATAAATCCAGTCATAAGGGTCAAGTTTTCGAAATTGAGATTTATACATCATCTGAAATCTGAATAAATAATCTTTCCATTGATGTATGGTTTGTTAGGAGGACAATATTTGTCTGAGATACAACTATTTGAAAATCTGGAATCTGAGGGAGCAAAAAAATCTAAATATTGAGAAAATCATCTTTAAAGTTGTTCAAATGAAGTTCTTAGCAATGCATATTACTAATCAAAAATTAAGTTTTGATATATTTACAGTAGGAAATTTACTAAATATCTTCATGGAACATGATCTTTACTTTAAATCCTAATGATTTTTGGCATAAAAGAAAAATCAATAAATTTTACCCATACAGTGTATTTTAGGCTATTGCTACAAATATACCCCAGAGACTTAAGACTCAACACTCAATTATTGTCACTGTTTTCAGTTGAATTCTGCTCGGAAAGTTTTCAAATCACACAAGAAAATATTCGACACATCCTTTAGTGATCTTGTATTTTTATAAATACCTATACATTAATTTCTCTTCTGAAGGTGCAGGACCATGGTGGGAACATTAAATGAATTAGCCCAGCTGAGAGACTCTGGGTTCGGTCGACCCCGGCCTAGACATGGACTCAGACTCCTCTACTGGTTTGCCAATGAATGCGTTTCTTTTGAGAACAGCAACATGTTCTCTGAATGTGACCCAGCCGAGGGAGATTTTGGTTTTCACTATTTTCAGAACAGATCCGACCAATATGGGAATAAACTTCTCAATGAGGCAGATTTTCCTTACTATGTGGTTGGCAATATAAACGTAAAAAAATATCCAAAATCTGAAAAACTTTGTGATTGCATCTTAGAAGACAAATACACTGACGAGCACTACAGCAACACGGATCGCATGATTGTCAGTGTCCGTGATGGGAAGAGGTTTCATAGAGTTTATGTGACTCAACACCACGACCGATCAAACTACGATCCAAACGCCACTCACCGGATCTCCAGAGGCCTTCTCATGATCATCAGGGGAATGAGTTTAGAGGGCTTTCTGGAGAAGATGGATTATTATACATACAAACATGATGTCCCACCAATGCCTGTCATTAATTACAGACCTCAAACTCCAAACACAGTCAGTCCTGATTTCACAGCGGTCACTGCATCCTCCAGTGATTCATCTGACAGTGAGACTTCTATGACACAGAACAGTGACATCAGAATCCAGATAGATGATGACACGCCTGCACAAGAACTCTCAGAGAAATTACCCACAACAAAGGGATTGTGGGAAAGATTCTGCACCATTCTTTAAAACAGATGTGCGTTCCAGTGATTTTAGTTGGACTCATTTGTGGACTTCATCTTTCAGAAGCAAATAGTGAACAGTAACATTTTTGATGGGAATTTAAATGTAGTCTTATCAGAACAGTGTTTTCTGTATTTTCTCTTCACATTTTTGCTTCACAGTCATATCGTTTTATTGTCATCAGCAAATGAGACACATGATATTAACGCACATGGGGGGGGGGGGTGCAATACGTATGTGATCATTAATTTACATATTTACTCATTCAATTATTTGCTTTGTTTTATTATCACAGGAAATGAGAATCCATAAAGAACCGTAAAATGACATGATTTACAGTTCAGATACGGGTTTAGTCTAAAAAAGGATAAACATAATTAAAAGCGACTTTATCAGCTGTTATAAGTAGGCAAGGTGAAATAAAAAGGCCATCGAAACATGCAGCTCATATTTATCCAGTGAAATCATAGCTGTTTTAAGTTTAATCATCACATTAAGCCTAACCCAAATTTAAGACCTCTTTTCTTTTTGTTATTATTAAGACTTTTCTTATTTATGGCATTTAAGACTCTTTATTGCCTTGAATCTGATTCAGAAAAGGATGCGCAGAAACCCTGTTCAACCACAGAGTTATTTAATCAAGTTAATCAGTACTTCTTGATAAACCAGTTTAGCTTTTTTAAGGTCGGTGTTTAAAGCTGATTTGGATTTTCATTGATGACTAATTGTGCTGTATTGGGGCTTATAATTGTATTTTTAATATGACTATTATTGTTATCATTCATTTGTAATTGTATTGTTATTAGTGTTAGCGGTGTCAGATATTCAAATGTTTTGTTATTGTGCTGTTGAAACAAAACAAATCGCTGATGAACATCGATGCATTTTTCCGTGTACAAACATTGCAATAAGGTTGTTAATTGGAAACATTCAACTTTTGAGAAGATGAAAATGCATACTACCAAAGAATGTTTTAGCCCAGACAACCCTGCATATGTGAAACTAACACAAATCACCTGTACAAAACAAATAAGAAATACTTTCCAGGTTATTATGAAAATAAAAAATGCAAGTTTGTGTCAATTATGCATTACACATGAAAAAAAAAAACATAATATAGATTATAATACAATATAGATATATAGATTTGGTCAGGTGGACAAAATTAAGATAAAGATGAAAATACAAATGTTGATGATTAGAAATAGAGACATTGTGGAAAAGCGGGCTTTAATAAAAAAAAACAATTTAATAACAAAATGTTATTAGTATTACGCTATGCCTACCTCATCCGCTGGACACTAGTCTCTCATGAATGTGCTTACAGTTAGCGGAAGCTAGAGATTACATTTTTAAAAAGTTTTAAATATGGATATTATTCTTACACAAATGCATTGATTCACTTCAGAAGGCTTTTATTAACCCCCCGTGGAGCACTTTTTATGATGGATGGATGCACTTTATTGGACTTCAAAATCTCAACACCCATTAATCACCACAGCATCTTGTCTCCACTGGCAACATGCACGATTTCTGTTGATTGCAAGTGACGTCGCAGGTAGCTGAGAGTGCAAGTGGCGATTGCAAGTGACTTCGTAATTTAGTTTCTTTTTTCTTGTCTTCAACACCTGGCTGCTGTTGTAAAATGTTGAGAGATTCAAACAAAAAATAATAAATAAATAGAACAAAATATAAAAAAAAGACTGCAAGTGATGTCACTACTGGAAGTGCAAGTGTCTGAGAGTGCAAGTGCAAGTCTGCAGCCAGACCCTTTTGAACAATTCTGATCCAGCAGATTCCACTGATCTCAAACCCCACTGTCATCATGTGTTCATAAATATCTCCAATTTAGTGTTTTCATTTTATTTCTTAATGAAGTTTGAAATTGCATTATATGTCAGAAGTCCACAGTGATGGGAGAAACTAATCATTTCCATGATTTGAACGCCTGCTGGTCAAAAGTGTGTAAAAATGCAAGAAAAACTCAGGCTAACATGCATAAAAACAGATTTGAATACCCCATTGCAAATGTTTTATTGAAAGTATAACACATTAAATGCCATGA